>JAVGWX010000016.1:984778-1497169 GCA_036924085.1 Ariolimax columbianus | reverse complement strand
TTCTTCTTCTCCTTCCCTCCTGTCCCATATTCTTCTTCTCCTTCCCTCCTGTCTCATATTCTTCTTCTCCTTCCCTCCTCCTTCCCTCCTGTCTCATATTCTTCTTCTCCTTCCCTCCTCCTTCCCTCCTGTCTCATATTCTTCTTCTCCTTCCCTCCTCCTTCCCTCCTGTCCCATATTCTTCTTCTCCTTCCCTCCTCCTTCCCTCCTGTCTCATATTCTTCTTCTCCTTCCCTCCTGTCCCATATTCTTCTTCTCCTTCCCTCCTGTCTCATATTCTTCTTCTCCTTCCCCCCTCCCTCCCTCCTCTCTCATATTCTTCTCCTCCTTCCCTCCTCTCTCATATTCTTCTTCTCCTTTCCTCCTCCTTCCCTCCTGTCCCATATTCTTCTTTTCCTTCCCTCCTCCTTCTCTCCTGTCTCATATTCTTCTTCTCCTTCCCTCCTGTCTTATATTCTTCTTCTCCTTCCCTCCTCCTTCCCTCCTGTCCCATATTCTTCTTCTCCTTCCCTCCTCCTTCTCTCCTGTCCCATATTCTTCTTCTCCTTCCCTCCTGTCTTATATTCTTCTTCTCCTTCCCTCCTCCTTCCCTCCTGTCCCATATTCTTCTTCTCCTTCCCTCCTCCTTCTCTCCTGTCCCATATTCTTCTTCTCCTTCTCTCCTGTCCCATATTCTTCTTCTCCTTCCCTCCTGTCCCATATTCTTCTTCTCCTTCCCTCCTGTCCCATATTCTTCTTCTCCTTCCCTCCTCCTTCCCTCCTGTCTCATATTCTTCTTCTCCTTCCCTCCTCCTTCTCTCCTGTCCCATATTCTTCTTCTCCTTCTCTCCTGTCCCATATTCTTCTTCTCCTTCCCTCCTGTCCCATATTCTTCTTCTCCTTCCCTCCTGTCCCATATTCTTCTTCTCCTTCCCTCCTCCTTCCCTCCTGTCTCATATTCTTCTTCTCCTTCCCTCCTCCTTCCCTCCTGTCTCATATTCTTCTTCTCCTTCCCTCCTCCCTCCCTCCTCTCTCATATTCTTCTTCTCCTTCCCTCCTCCTTCCCTCCTGTCTCATATTCTTCTTCTCCTTCCCTCCTCCTTCCCTCCTGTCCCATATTCTTCTTCTCCTTCCCTCCTCCTTCCCTCCTGTCTCATATTCTTCTTCTCCTTCCCTCCTCCCCCCTCCTCTCTCATATTCTTCTTCTCCTTCCCTCCTCCTTCCCTCCTGTCCCATATTCTTCTTCTCCTTCCCTCCTCCTTCCCTCCTGTCCCATATTCTTCTTCTCCTTCCCTCCTCCTTCCCTCCTGTCCCATATTCTTCTTCTCCTTCCCTCCTCCTTCCCTCCTGTCTCATATTCTTCTTCTCCTTCCCTCCTCCTTCCCTCCTGTCTCATATTCTTCTTCTCCTTCCCTCCTCCCCCCTCCTCTCTCATATTCTTCTTCTCCTTCCCCCCTCCCTCCCTCCTCTCTCATATTCTTCTCCTCCTTCCCTCCTCTCTCATATTCTTCTTCTCCTTCCCTCCTGTCCCATATTCTTCTTCTCCTTCCCTCCTCCCTCCCTCCTCTCTCATATTCTTCTTCTCCTTTCCTCCTCCTTCCCTCCTGTCCCATATTCTTCTTCTCCTTCCCTCCTCCTTCCCTCCTGTCCCATATTCTTCTTCTCCTTCCCTCCTCCTTCCCTCCTGTCTCATATTCTTCTTCTCCTTCCCTCCTGTCCCATATTCTTCTTCTCCTTCCCTCCTCCCTCCCTCCTCTCTCATATTCTTCTTCTCCTTCCCTCCTGTCTCATATTCTTCTTCTCCTTCCCTCCTCCTTCCCTCCTGTCTCATATTCTTCTTCTCCTTCCCTCCTCCTTCCCTCCTGTCTCATATTCTTCTTCTCCTTCCCTTCTCCCTCCCTCCTCTCTCATATTCTTCTTCTCCTGCCCTCCTCTTTCCCTCCTGTCTCATATTCTTCTTCTCCTTCCCTCCTCCTTCCCTCCTGTCTCATATTCTTCTTCTCCTTCCCTCCTCCCTCCCTCCTCTCTCATATTCTTCTTCTCCTTCCCTCCTGCCTCTAATTCTTCTTCATATTACCTCTTTTCTCTTCTTCTTTTCTTCTCCTGCTTTCCTTTCTCATATTCTCATTCTATCCTACAGCTGATAATCGTTATCTTGATTGTATCCTAATGGCTCTCACGTGTTCCTTCTCCTGTCTGCGTGCGCTATCAGGCTGATACTGTCAGTAAGAACAAGATGAGGTGACCTTGGTTCGTTAGGGCTCTAGCCTAGTTCATCTGGTGTCAATAGCTCCGACTCTAGCCTAGCCCATCTGGTGTCAATAGCTCCGACTCTAGCCTAGCCCATCTGGTGTCAATAGCTCCGACTCTAGCCTAGCCCATCTGGTGTCAATAGCTCCGACTCTAGCCTAGCCCATCTGGTGTCAATAGCTCCGACTCTAGCATAGCCCATCTGGTGTCAATAGCTCCAGGACTCTAGCCTAGCCCATCTGGTGTCAATAGCTCCAGGACTCTAGCCTAGCCCATCTGGTGTCAATAGCTCCAGGACTCTAGCCTAGCCCATCTGGTGTCAATAGCTCCAGGACTCTAGCCTAGCCCATCTGGTGTCAATAGCTCCAGGACTCTAGCCTAGCCCATCTGGTGTAAATAGCTCCAGGACTCTAGCCTAGCCCATCTGGTGTCAATAGCTCCAGGACTCTAGCCTAGCCCATCTGGTTTCAATAACGATTCTCTTGGAATTTGCCGTTCTTAGAACTGGCTAATTCCCACCAGCCTGGCCAACAAGTCCCCCGCCCCCGCCCCCACCCCCCAATTCCCTTTGAATGTCTGGTCATGGAGACCCTGTAGGTAGATAAGCTCCATCCGGTATAGCCATTGTGTTCGTGTGACCAAGAAAGCTCATCATGTGACACGCCATGGTGGGGACACGAGAGAGAAACTCATATCTGCAAGCGTAACAAATAAAGAAACAGCGATATTCATATGAAGAGAAACCGTTGAGCATCATAGTCGCCTTCACACCAGCCATCATAGCCTTCCAGGCACCAGGCCGTGCAACAATGAACGTGGCTGTGTTACCTGCCCTCGTGTCATCCTCTCTCGCTCCATCACCTTTCCTTAAGCAGAATTCTTCATCAAAGAGGGATTCACATGCAATTCCCGTAACCTCATCTATTCTATCATCTGTCGCCATTGTGGTATGACATACATTGGGGAGACTGGTATGGAACTACGGGAGCGTTTCCGCCATAACCTCAACGACATCCGCAACCGCACTGGTTCCCCAAGTGCCAGCCACTTCAATGGTCCTGAGCACCGGGGTAGGGCTGACGTTAGTGTCACTGGTCTAGTTTCTTGCTTCTCTGACACCGGGGTAAGGCTGACGTTAGTGTCACTGGTCTAGTTTCTTGCTTCTCTGACACCGGGGTAAGGCTGACGTTAGTGTCACTGGTCTAGTTTCTGGCTTCTCTGACACCGGGTAAGGCTGACGTTAGTGTCACTGGTCTAGTTTCTGGCTTCTCTGACACCGAGGTAAGGCTGACGTTAGTGTCACTGGTCTAGTTTCTTGCTTCTCTGACACCGGGTAAGGCTGACGTTATTGTCACTGGTCTAGTTTCTTGCTTCTCTGACGATCGTCATCGGTTCACCCTTGAGAATAGACTTATCTCCAGCATTGGTTGTCTCCAACCACATGACATTAATATCTTCCATACCTTTTCTTTAAACCTCACACTGACCCCCATCTGTTTGCCTTCCTCCCATCCCCCACTTATACTAGCCCACCCCTCCCGCTTATATAACTTCTACCCCTCCACTTACAAACCCCCCCCCCCCCCCCCCCCCCACTTGAATCACTTTTTTGTCTTTGTCGTATTTGGGCGCCACTGGCTTATCCGGCCCTTTTCCACTCAGTGCTTACGCGCTCCTGGCCACCTTATCTGACCGTTGTTCGTCATTTGGAGTCGACCCAATAAGTCGCGATGTAAGACACTATATCAGATAAGTACGCCATTGTTTCCGTATATGTTGATATCCCACATACATGCATTCATCCCATTATATGTTGATATCCCACATTCATCCCATCTTCTATGATTTGCTAGTTCAGCATTATTGTTATTTACAGTCCCTGATGGGGATTGGCGGGTGCTTGATGCGGAGTCCCCTGCATCTCGTAGTCGCCTTCTAATCGTCTTGTCCTTGACTTGCCACTGGGGTCGGGCGGCTCGAGACGAGAGAGTGAGGATAAAAAGTAGCACAGTTAATCCTTACTAAAAATAGTGCATACAAAATTAATTATGTCATCATTGTTCACGGTGGACGGTGGCCTTTGCCTTTGTATTGTTGTCCCTGATGAAGGCATATTGGTCGTAACGTAGGTTTTGTTCGTGTTCATACCTCGGTGCGGTATCTTACCATGCAAATTTTTAAAATTTTGATTAAATTTAATTTTAATCGACTTTAAACAATATTTTTTCATTAATTTTGTTCTCACTTATACACCCACAGTGTCGCCACAGCGTCGCCATAACCTCGCCTAGTTGTGGTAAGTGGTACGTAGGAAAAAAAATGGTAAAGTCGGCGGGACACAATTGTAAGTCTGCCGAATATGTTTGTCGCTAGCAGCCCCCCTCGACGCCGGGTGGTCCATGAAGTGGGCTTGAGCTGGCTTCTGATAAACAGTTCAATCAAGACACGCAGGTTTCTACATGAGGGTCTGGGGATAGCTGGTCCTTTAGTGAGGGAGATGTAGAGTACAGGACAGGGAGGGTGGGATACCTGGTCCTATAGCGAGGGAGATGTAGAGTACAGGACATGGGGGTCTGCGGATACCTGGTCCTATAGTGAGGGTGATGTAGAGTACAGGACAGGGAGGGTGGGATACCTGGTCCTATATTGAGGGAGATGTAGTGTACAGGACATGAGGGTCTGGGGATACCTGGTTCTTTAGTGAGGGAGATGTAGAGTACAGGACATGAGGGTATGGGGATACCTGGTCCTTTAGTGAGGGAGATGTAGAGTACAGGGCATGAGGGTCTGGGGATACCTGGTCCTTTAGTGAGGGAGATGTAGAGTACAGGACATGAGGGTATGGGGATACCTGGTCCTTTAGTGAGGGAGATGTAGAGTACAGGACATGAGGGTCTGGGGATACCTGGTCCTTTAGTGAGGGAGATGTAGAGTACAGGACATGAGGGTCTGGGGATACCTGGTCCTTTAGTGAGGGAGATGTAGAGTACAGGATATGAGAGTCTGGGGATACCTGGTCCTTTAGTGAGAGAGATATAGAGTACAGGACAGAGAGATAGTGGGATACCTGGTCCTATAGTGAGGGAGATGTAAAGTACAGGACATAAGGGTCTGGGGATATCTGGTCCTATAGTGAGGGAGATGTAGAGTACAGGACATGAGGGTCTGGGGATACCTGGTCCTATATTGAGGGAGATGTAGAGTACAGGACAGAGAGATAGCTGGATACCTGGTCCTATAGTGAGGGAGATGTAGAGTACAGAACATGAGGGTCTGGGGATATCTGGTCCTATAGTGAGGGAGATGTAGAGTACAGGACATGAGGGTATGGGGATACCTGGTCCTATAGTGATGGAGATGTAGAGTACAGGACATGAGGGTCTGGGGATACCTCGTCCTATAGCGAGGGAGATGTAGAGTACAGGACATGAGGGTCTGGGGATACCTGGTCCTATAGTGAGGGAGATGTAGTGTACAGGACATGAGGGTCTAGAGATACCTGGTCCTTTAGTGAGGGAGATGTAGAGTACAGGACAGAGAGATAGCTGGATACCTGGTCCTATAGTGAGGGAGATGTAGAGTACAGGACATGAGGGTCTGGAGATACCTGGTCCTTTAGTGGGGGAGATGTAGAGTACAGGACATGAGGGTCTGGGTATACCTGGTCCTTTAGTGAGGGAGATGTAGAGTACAGGACATAAGGGTCTGGGGATACCTGGTCTTTTAGTGAGGGAGATGTAGAGTACAGGACATGAGGGTCTGGGGATACCTGGCCCTTTAATGAGGGAGATGCAGTGTACAGGATATGAGGGTCTGTGGATACCTGCTCCTTTAGTGAGGGAGATGTATAGTACAGGACATGAGTGTCTGGGGATACCTGGTCCTTTAGTGAGGGAGATATAGAGTACATGACAGAACGATAGTGGAATACCTGGTCCTATAGTGAGGGAGATGTAGAGTACAGGACATGAGGGTCTGGGGATACCTGGTCCTATATTGAGGGAGATGTAGAGTACAGGACTTGAGGGTCTGGGGATACCTGGTTCAATAGTGAGGGAGATGTAGAGTACAGGACATGAGGGTATGGGGATACCTGGTCCTATAGTGAGGGAGATGTAGAGTACAGGACAGAGAGATGGTGGGATACCTGGTCCTATAGTTAGGGAGATGTAGAGTACAGGACAGGGAGATAGTGGGATACCTGGTCCTTTAGTGAGGGATATAGAGTACAGGACAGAGAGAGCGATACCTGGTCATTTAGTGAGGAAGGTTCAGAGTACAGGACAGAGAGATGGTGGGATACCTGGTCCTATAGTGAGGGAGGTTCAGAGTACAGGACAGAGAGATGGTGGGATACCTGGTCCTATAGTGAGGGAGGTTCAGAGTACAGGACAGGGAGATGGTGGGATACCTGGTCCTATAGTGAGGGAGGTTCAGAGTACAGGACAGGAAGATGGTGGGATACCTGGTCCTATAGTGAGGGAGGTTCAGAGTACAGGACAGGGAGATGGTGGGATACCTGGTCCTATAGTGAGGGAGGTTCAGAGTACAGGACAGGGAGATGGTGGGATAAGATGAAGAGATGAGCTGTGGGAAGACACTATAGACCATCCTCGCACGGCCAGGTACAATAACTGACCCAAATCTCCTTGATGATGTCGGTTTCCTGGTGTTGGTCATACTTAGTGGGGATCTCGTGCTCCGTTGGGAACGGAAAGTGGACGAGACGAGAATAGATGGCTTGAGGGGATGTAGGAGAGAGCATTGGCTTGAGGAGAGAGCATTGGCTTGAGGGAATGTAGGAGAGAGCATTGGCTTGAGGGGATGTAGGAGAGAGCATTTGCTTGAGGGGAGAGCATTGGCTTGAGGAGAGAGCATTGGCTTGAGGAGAGAGCATTGGCTTGAGGGAATGTAGGAGAGAGCATTGGCTTGAGGGGATGTAGGAGAGAGCATTTGCTTGAGGAGAGAGCATTGGCTGGAGGAGAGAGCATTGGCTTGAGGAGAGAGCATTGGCTTGAGGAAAGAGCATTGGCTTGAGGGAATGTAGGAGAGAGCATTGGCTTGAGGAGAGAGCATTGGCTTGAGGAGAGAGCATTGGCTTGAGGAGAGAGCATTGGCTTGAGGGAATGTAGGAGAGAGCATTGGCTTGAGGAGAGAGCATTGGCTTGAGGGAATGTAGGAGAGAGCATTGGCTTGAAGGAATGTAGGAGAGAGCATTGGCTTGAAGGAATGTAGGAGAGAGCATTGGCTTGAAGGAATGTAGGAGAGAGCATTGGCTTGAGGGAATGTAGGAGAGAGCATTGGCTTGAAGGGAATGTAGGAGAGAGCATTGGCTTGAAGGGAATGTAGGAGAGAGCATTGGCTTGAAGGGAATGTAGGAGAGAGCATTGGCTTGAGGGAATGTAGGAGAGAGCATTGGCTTGAAGGGAATGTAGGAGAGAGCATTGGCTTGAAGGGAATGTAGGAGAGAGCATTGGCTTGAGGGAATGTAGGAGAGAGCATTGGCTTGAGGGAATGTAGGAGAGAGCATTGGCTTGAAGGAATGTAGGAGAGAGCATTGGCTTGAGGGAATGTAGGAGAGAGCATTGGCTTGAAGGAATGTAGGAGAGAGCATTGGCTTGAGGGAATGTAGGAGAGAGCATTGGCTTGAGGGAATGTAGGAGAGAGCATTGGCTTGAGGGGATGTAGGAGAGTGCATTGGCTTGAGGAGAGAGCATTGGCTTGAGGGAATGTAGGAGAGAGCATTGGCTTGAAGGAATGTAGGAGAGAGCATTGGCTTGAAGGAATGTAGGAGAGAGCATTGGCTTGAAGGAATGTAGGAGAGAGCATTGGCTTGAGGGAATGTAGGAGAGAGCATTGGCTTGAAGGAATGTAGGAGAGAGCATTGGCTTGAGGGAATGTAGGAGAGAGCATTGGCTTGAGGGAATGTAGGAGAGAGCATTGGCTTGAGGGGATGTAGGAGAGAGCATTGGCTTGAGGAGAGAGCATTGGCTTGAGGGAATGTAGGAGAGAGCATTGGCTTGAAGGAATGTAGGAGAGAGCATTGGCTTGAAGGAATGTAGGAGAGAGCATTGGCTTGAAGGAATGTAGGAGAGAGCATTGGCTTGAGGGAATGTAGGAGAGAGCATTGGCTTGAAGAAAGGTAGGAGAGAGCATTGGCTTGAGGGAATGTAGGAGAGAGCATTGGCTTGAGGGAATGTAGGAGAGAGCATTGGCTTGAGGGGATGTAGGAGAGAGAGCATTGGCTTGAGGAGAGAGCATTGGCTTGAGGGAATGTAGGAGAGAGCATTGGCTTGAAGGAATGTAGGAGAGAGCATTGGCTTGAGGGAATGTAGGAGAGAGCATTGGCTTGAAGGAATGTAGGAGAGAGCATTGGCTTGAGGGAATGTAGGAGAGAGCATTGGCTTGAGGGAATGTAGGAGAGAGCATTGGCTTGAAGGGATGTAGGAGAGAGCATTTGCTTGAAGGAATGTAGGAGAGAGCATTGGCTTGAGGGAATGTAGGAGAGAGCATTGGCTTGAGGGAATGTAGGAGAGAGCGTTGGCTTGAGGGGATGTAGGAGAGAGCATTGGCTTGAGGAGAGAGCATTGGCTTGAGGGAATGTAGGAGAGAGCATTGGCTTGAGGGAATGTAGGAGAGAGCATTGGCTTGAGGGAATGTAGGAGAGAGCATTGGCTTGAGGGGATGTAGGAGAGAGCATTTGCTTGAAGAAATGTAGGAGAGAGCATTGGCTTTAGGGAATGTAGGAGAGAGCATTGGCTTGAAGGGAATGTAGGAGAGAGCATTGGCTTGAGGGGATGTAGGAGAGAGCATTGGCTTGAAGGAATGTAGGAGAGAGCATTGGCTTGTGGGAATGTAGGAGAGAGCATTGGCTTGAGGGGATGTAGGAGAGTGCATTGGCTTGAGGGGATGTAGGAGAGAGCATTGCCTTGAAGGAATGTAGGAGAGAGCATTGGCTTGAGGGGATGTAGGAGAGAGCATTGGCTTGAAGGAATGTAGGAGAGAGCATTGGCTTGAGGGGATGTAGGAGAGAGCATTGGCTTGAGGGGATGTAGGAGAGAGCATTGGCGTGAGGGGATGTAGGAGAGATCATTGGCTTGAAGGAATGTAGGAGAGAGCATTGCCTTGAGGGGATGTAGGAGAGAGCATTGGCTTGAGGAGAGAGCATTGGCTTGAGGGAATGTAGGAGAGAGCATTGGCTTGAAGGAATGTAGGAGAGAGCATTGGTTTGAAGGGATGTAGGAGAGAGCATTGGCTTGAGGGGATGTAGGAGAGAGCATTGGCTTGAAGGGAATGTAGAAGAGAGCATTGGATAGAGGGAATGCAGAAGAGAGCATTGGCTTGAAGGGAATGTAGGAGAGAGCATTAGCTTGAAGGGAATGTAGGAGAGAGCATTGGCTTGAGGGAATGTAGGAGAGAGCATTGGCTTGAGGGAATGTAGGAGAGAGCATTGGCTTGAGGGAATGTAGGAGAGAGCATTGGCTTGAGGGAATGTAGGAGAGAGCATTGGCTTGAAGGGAATGTAGGAGAGAGCATTGACTTGAAAGGAATGTAGGAGAGAGCATTGGCTTGAGGGAATGTAGGAGAGAGCATTGGCTTGAGGGGATGTAGGAGAGAGCATTAGCTTGAAGGAATGTAGGAGAGAGCATTGGCTTGAGGGAATGTAGGAGAGAGCATTGGCTTGAGGAAATGTAGCAGAGAGCATTGGCTTGAGGGGATGTAGGTGAGAGCATTGGCTAGAGGGAATGCAGAAGAGAGCATTGGCTTGAAGGGAATGTAGGAGAGAGCATTAGCTTGAAGGGAATGTAGGAGAGAGCATTGGCTTGAAAGAATGTAGGAGAGAGCATTGGCTTGAGGGAATGTAGGAGAAAGCATTGGCTTGAGGGAATGTAGGAGAGAGCATTGGCTTGAGGGAATGTAGGAGAGAGCATTGGCTTGAAGGGAATGTAGGAGAGAGCATTGGCTTGAAGGGAATGTAGGAGAGAGCATTGGCTTGAGGGAATGTAGGAGAGAGCATTGGCTTGAGGGAATGTAGGAGAGAGCATTGGCTTGAGGGAATGTAGGAGAGAGCATAGGCTTGAGTGAATGTAGGAGAGAGCATTGGCTTGAGGGAATGTAGGAGAGAGCATTGGCTTGAGGGAATGTAGGAGAGAGCAGTGGCTTGAGGAGAGAGCATTGGCTTAAGGGAATGTAGGAGAGAGCATTGGCTTGAGGGAATGTAGGAGAGAGCATTGGCTTGAAGGAATGTAGGAGAGAGCATTGGTTTGAGGGAATGTAGGAGAGATCATTGGCTTGAGGGAATGTAGGAGAGAGTATTGGCTTGAGGGGATGTAGGAGAGAGCATTGGCTTGAGGGAATGTAGGAGAGAGCATTGGCTTGAGGGAATGTAGGAGAGAGCATTGGCTTGAAGGAATGTAGGAGAGAGCATTGGCTTGAGGGAATGTAGGAGAGAGCATTGGCTTGAGGGAATGTAGGAGAGAGCATTGGCTTGAGGGGATGTAGGAGAGAGCATTGGCTTGAGGAGAGAGCATTGGCTTGAGGGAATGTAGGAGAGAGCATTGGCTTGAAGGAATGTAGGAGAGAGCATTGGCTTGAGGGAATGTAGGAGAGAGCATTGGCTTGAGGGGATGTAGGAGAGAGCATTTGCTTGAAGGAATGTAGGAGAAAGCATTGGCTTGAGGGAATGTAGGAGAGAGCATTGGCTTGAGGGAATGTAGGAGAGAGCATTGGCTTGAGGGAATGTAGGAGAGAGCATTGGCTTGAGTGAATGTAGGAGAGAGCATTGGCTTGAGGGAATGTAGGAGAGAGCAGTGGCTTGAGGAGAGAGCATTGGCTTAAGGGAATGTAGGAGAGAGCATTGGCTTGAGGGAATGTAGGAGAGAGCATTGGCTTGAAGGAATGTAGGAGAGAGCATTGGTTTGAGGGAATGTAGGAGAGATCATTGGCTTGAGGGAATGTAGGAGAGAGTATTGGCTTGAGGGGATGTAGGAGAGAGCATTGGCTTGAGGGAATGTAGGAGAGAGCATTGGCTTGAGGGAATGTAGGAGAGAGCATTGGCTTGAAGGAATGTAGGAGAGAGCATTGGCTTGAGCGAATGTAGGAGAGAGCATTGGCTTGAGGGAATGTAGGAAAGAGCATTGGCTTGAGGGGATGTAGGAGAGAGCATTGGCTTGAGGAGAGAGCATTGGCTTGAGGGAATGTAGGAGAGAGCATTGGCTTGAAGGAATGTAGGAGAGAGCATTGGCTTGAGGGAATGTAGGAGAGAGCATTGGCTTGAGGGGATGTAGGAGAGAGCATTTGCTTGAAGGAATGTAGGAGAGAGCATTGGCTTGAGGGAATGTAGGAGAGAGCATTGGCTTGAGGGGATGTAGGAGAGAGCATTGGCTTGAGGTGAGAGCATTGGCTTGAGGGAATGTAGGAGAGAGCATTGGCTTGAAGGAATGTAGGAGAGAGCATTGGCTTGAGGGAATGTAGGAGAGAGCATTGGCTTGAGGGAATGTAGGAGAGAGCATTTGCTTGAGGGAATGTAGGAGAGAGCATTGGCTTGAGGGAATGTAGGAGAGAGCATTGGCTTGAGGGGATGTAGGAGAGAGCATTGGCTTGAAGGAATGTAGGAGAGAGCATTGGCTTGTGGGAATGTAGGAGAGAGCATTGGCTTGAGGGGATGTAGGAGAGAGCATTGGCTTGAGGGGATGTAGGAGAGAGCATTGGCTTGAAGGAATGTAGGAGAGAGCATTGGCTTGAGGGGATGTAGGAGAGAGCATTGGCTTGAAGGAATGTAGGAGAGAGCATTGGCTTGAGGGGATGTAGGAGAGAGCATTGGCTTGAGGGGATGTAGGAGAGAGCATTGGCGTGAGGGGATGTAGGAGAGATCATTGGCTTGAAGGAATGTAGGAGAGAGCATTGGCTTGAGGGGATGTAGGAGAGAGCATTGGCTTGAGGAGAGAGCATTGGCTTGAGGAAATGTAGGAGAGAGCATTGGCTTGAAGGAATGTAGGAGAGAGCATTGGCTTGAGGGGATGTAGGAGAGAGCATTGGCTTGAGGGGATGTAGGAGAGAGCATTGGCTTGAAGGGAATGTAGAAGAGAGCATTGGCTAGAGGGAATGCAGAAGAGAGCATTGGCTTGAAGGGAATGTAGGAGAGAGCATTAGCTTGAGGGAATGTAGGAGAGAGCATTGGCTTGAGGGAATGTAGCAGAGAGCATTGGCTTGAGGGAATGTAGGAGAGAGCATTGGCTTGAGGGAATGTAGGAGAGAGCATTGGCTTGAAGGGAATGTAGGAGAGAGCATTGGCTTGAAGGGAATGTAGGAGAGAGCATTGGCTTGAGGGAATGTAGGAGAGAGCATTGGCTTGAGGGGATGTAGGAGAGAGCATTGGCTTGAAGGAATGTAGGAGAGAGCATTGGCTTGAGGGAATGTAGGAGAGAGCATTGGCTTGAGGGAATGTAGCAGAGAGCATTGGCTTGAGGGGATGTAGGTGAGAGCATTGGCTAGAGGGAATGCAGAAGAGAGCATTGGCTTGAAGGGAATGTAGGAGAGAGCATTAGCTTGAAGGGAATGTAGGAGAGAGCATTGGCTTGAGGGAATGTAGGAGAGAGCATTGGCTTGAGGGAATGTAGGAGAGAGCATTGGCTTGAGGGAATGTAGGAGAGAGCATTGGCTTGAGGGAATGTAGGAGAGAGCATTGGCTTGAAGGGAATGTAGGAGAGAGCATTGGCTTGAGGGGATGTAGGAGAGAGCATTGGCTTGAGGGAATGTAGGAGAGAGCATTGGCTTGAGGGAATGTAGGAGAGAGCATTGGCTTGAGGGGATGTAGGAGAGAGCATTTGCTTGAAGGAATGTAGGAGAGAGCATTGGCTTGAGGGAATGTAGGAGAGAGCATTGGCTTGAGGGAATGTAGGAGAGAGCATTGGCTTGAGGGGATGTAGGAGAGAGCATTGGCTTGAGGAGAGAGCATTGGCTTGAGGGAATGTAGGAGAGAGCATTGGCTTGAGGGAATGTAGGAGAGAGCATTGGCTTGAGGGAATGTAGGAGAGAGCATTGGCTTGAGGGGATGTAGGAGAGAGCATTTGCTTGAAGAAATGTAGGAGAGAGCATTGGCTTTAGGGAATGTAGGAGAGAGCATTGGCTTGAGGGAATGTAGGAGAGAGCATTGGCTTGAGGGGATGTAGGAGAGAGCATTGGCTTGAAGGAATGTAGGAGAGAGCATTGGCTTGTGGGAATGTAGGAGAGAGCATTGGCTTGAGGGGATGTAGGAGAGTGCATTGGCTTGAGGGGATGTAGGAGAGAGCATTGCCTTGAAGGAATGTAGGAGAGAGCATTGGCTTGAGGGGATGTAGGAGAGAGCATTGGCTTGAAGGAATGTAGGAGAGAGCATTGGCTTGAGGGGATGTAGGAGAGAGCATTGGCTTGAGGGGATGTAGGAGAGAGCATTGGCGTGAGGGGATGTAGGAGAGATCATTGGCTTGAAGGAATGTAGGAGAGAGCATTGCCTTGAGGGGATGTAGGAGAGAGCATTGGCTTGAGGAGAGAGCATTGGCTTGAGGGAATGTAGGAGAGAGCATTGGCTTGAAGGAATGTAGGAGAGAGCATTGGTTTGAGGGGATGTAGGAGAGAGCATTGGCTTGAGGGGATGTAGGAGAGAGCATTGGCTTGAAGGGAATGTAGAAGAGAGCATTGGATAGAGGGAATGCAGAAGAGAGCATTGGCTTGAAGGGAATGTAGGAGAGAGCATTAGCTTGAAGGGAATGTAGGAGAGAGCATTGGCTTGAGGGAATGTAGGAGAGAGCATTGGCTTGAGGGAATGTAGGAGAGAGCATTGGCTTGAGGGAATGTAGGAGAGAGCATTGGCTTGAGGGAATGTAGGAGAGAGCATTGGCTTGAAGGGAATGTAGGAGAGAGCATTGGCTTGAAGGGAATGTAGGAGAGAGCATTGGCTTGAGGGAATGTAGGAGAGAACATTGGCTTGAGGGGATGTAGGAGAGAGCATTAGCTTGAAGGAATGTAGGAGAGAGCATTGGCTTCAGGGAATGTAGGAGAGAGCATTGGCTTGAGGAAATGTAGCAGAGAGCATTGGCTTGAGGGGATGTAGGTGAGAGCATTGGCTAGAGGGAATGCAGAAGAGAGCATTGGCTTGAAGGGAATGTAGGAGAGAGCATTAGCTTGAAGGGAATGTAGGAGAGAGCATTGGCTTGAAAGAATGTAGGAGAGAGCATTGGCTTGAGGGAATGTAGGAGAAAGCATTGGCTTGAGGGAATGTAGGAGAGAGCATTGGCTTGAGGGAATGTAGGAGAGAGCATTGGCTTGAAGGGAATGTAGGAGAGAGCATTGGCTTGAAGGGAATGTAGGAGAGAGCATTGGCTTGAGGGAATGTAGGAGAGAGCATTGGCTTGAGGGAATGTAGGAGAGAGCATTGGCTTGAGGGAATGTAGGAGAGAGCATTGGCTTGAGTGAATGTAGGAGAGAGCATTGGCTTGAGGGAATGTAGGAGAGAGCATTGGCTTGAGGAGAGAGCATTGGCTTAAGGGAATGTAGGAGAGAGCATTGGCTTGAAGGAATGTAGGAGAGAGCATTGGCTTGAGCGAATGTAGGAGAGAGCATTGGCTTGAGGGAATGTAGGAGAGAGCATTGGCTTGAGGGGATGTAGGAGAGAGCATTGGCTTGAGGAGAGAGCATTGGCTTGAGGGAATGTAGGAGAGAGCATTGGCTTGAAGGAATGTAGGAGAGAGCATTGGCTTGAGGGAATGTAGGAGAGAGCATTGGCTTGAGGGGATGTAGGAGAGAGCATTGGCTTGAGGGAATGTAGGAGAGAGCATTGGCTTGAGGGAATGTAGGAGAGAGCATTGGCTTGAGGGGATGTAGGAGAGAGCATTTGCTTGAAGAAATGTAGGAGAGAGCATTGGCTTGAGGGAATGTAGGAGAGAGCATTGGCTTGAGGGGATGTAGGAGAGAGCATTGGCTTGAAGGAATGTAGGAGAGAGCATTGGCTTGTGGGAATGTAGGAGAGAGCATTGCCTTTAGGGGATGTAGGAGAGAGCATTGGCTTGAGGGGATGTAGGAGAGAGCATTGGCTTGAAGGAATGTAGGAGAGAGCATTGGCTTGAGGGGATGTAGGAGAGAGCATTGGCTTGAAGGAATGTAGGAGAGAGCATTGGCTTGAGGGGATGTAGGAGAGAGCATTGGCTTGAGGGGATGTAGGAGAGAGCATTGGCGTGAGGGGATGTAGGAGAGATCATTGGCTTGAAGGAATGTAGGAGAGAGCATTGGCTTGAGGGGATGTAGGAGAGAGCATTGGCTTGAGGAGAGAGCATTGGCTTGAGGAAATGTAGGAGAGAGCATTGGCTTGAAGGAATGTAGGAGAGAGCATTGGCTTGAGGGGATGTAGGAGAGAGCATTGGCTTGAGGAGATGTAGGAGAGAGCATTGGCTTGAAGGGAATGTAGAAGAGAGCATTGGCTAGAGGGAATGCAGAGGAGAGCATTGGCTTGAAGGGAATGTAGGAGAGAGCATTAGCTTGAGGGAATGTAGGAGAGAGCATTGGCTTGAGGGAATGTAGCAGAGAGCATTGGCTTGAGGGAATGTAGGAGAGAGCATTGGCTTGAGGGAATGTAGGAGAGAGCATTGGCTTGAAGGGAATGTAGGAGAGAGCATTGGCTTGAAGGGAATGTAGGAGAGAGCATTGGCTTGAGGGAATGTAGGAGAGAGCATTGGCTTGAGGGGATGTAGGAGAGAGCATTGGCTTGAAGGAATGTAGGAGAGAGCATTGGCTTGAGGGAATGTAGGAGAGAGCATTGGCTTGAGGGAATGTAGCAGAGAGCATTGGCTTGAGGGGATGTAGGTGAGAGCATTGGCTAGAGGGAATGCAGAAGAGAGCATTGGCTTGAAGGGAATGTAGGAGAGAGCATTAGCTTGAAGGGAATGTAGGAGAGAGCATTGGCTTGAGGGAATGTAGGAGAGAGCATTGGCTTGAGGGAATGTAGGAGAGAGCATTGGCTTGAGGGAATGTAGGAGAGAGCATTGGCTTGAGGGAATGTAGGAGAGAGCATTGGCTTGAAGGGAATGTAGGAGAGAGCATTGGCTTGAAGGGAATGTAGGAGAGAGCATTGGCTTGAGGGAATGTAGGAGAGAGCATTGGCTTGAGGGAATGTAGGAGAGAGCATTGGCTTGAGGGAATGTAGGAGAGAGCATTGGCTTGAGGGAATGTAGGAGAGAGCATTTGCTTGAGGGAATGTAGGAGAGAGCATTGGCTTGAGAGGATGTAGGAGAGAGCATTGGCTTGAGGGAATGTAGGAGAGAGCATTTGCTTGAGGAGAGAGCATTGGCTTAAGGGAATGTAGGAGAGAGCATTGGCTTGAGGGAATGTAGGAGAGAGCATTGGCTTAAGGGAATGTAGGAGAGAGCATTGGCTTGAAGGAATGTAGAAGAGAGCATTGGTTTGAGGGAATGTAGGAGAGAGCATTGGCTTGAGGGAATGTAGGAGAGAGCATTGGCTTAAGGGAATGTAGGAGAGAGCATTGGCTTGAAGGAATGTAGGAGAGAGCATTGGTTTGAGGGAATGTAGGAGAGAGCATTGGCTTGAGGGAATGTAGGAGAGAGCATTGGTTTGAGGGAATGTAGGAGAGAGCATTGGCTTGAGGGAATGTAGGAGAGAGCATTGGCTTGAGGGAATGTAGGAGAGAGCATTGGTTTGAGGGAATGTAGGAGAGAGCATTGGCTTGAGGGAATGTAGGAGAGAGCATTGGCTTGAGGGAATGTAGGAGAGAGCATTGGCTTGAGGGAATGTAGGAGAGAGCATTGGCTTGAGGGAATGTAGGAGAGAGCATTGGCTTGAGGGAATGTAGGAGAGAGCATTGGCTTGAGGGAATGTAGGAGAGAGCATGCACACTGATTTGTAGAGCCGGCAATATGGCTGTCCTAAGTGATGGCAAACAGGGCCAGGCAAACAAAGTTAATGGACGCACCGAGAGGGAAGGGGGGGGGAGAGAGTGGGGAAGAGGAGTAGGAAGAAGAAGAGGGGGAGAGAAATTGAAGAAGTGAAAGAGGGAGCGAGGGAGAGAGAGAGTGATAAAAAGAGAGGTAGAAAGGGAGTAAGTTTGTGAGGCAGCCCGAGACATGTTCATACTGAAGAAATAATTGAATGAGAGAGAGAGAGATGGATATATGGAGAGAGAGTGAGGTTGGGGTTGTAGGGACAACAAGAAGAATAAGGAGAATATTGAGAAGAAGAAGAAGAAGAAGAAGAAGAAGACGAAGAAGAAGACGAAGAAGAAGAAGAAGAAGAAGAAGACGAAGAAGAAGAAGAAGACGAAGAAGACGAAGAAGAAGAAGATGAAGAAGAAGAAGAAGAAGAGGAAGAAGAATATGAAGAAGAAGAAGAAGAAGGAAGAAGAAGAAGAAGAAGAAGAAGAAGAAGAAGAAGAAGAAGAAGAAGAAGAAGAAGAAGAAGAAGAAGAAGAAGAAGAAGAAGAAGAAGAAGAAGAAGAAGAAGAAGAAGAAGAAGAAGAAGAAGAAGAAGAAGAAGAAGAAGAAGAAGAAGAAGAAGAAGAAGAAGAAGAAGAAGAAGAAGAAGAAGAAGAAGAAGAAGAAGAAGAAGAAGAAGAAGAAGAAGAAGAAGAACAGAACAAGCAGTAAAGAGTTAGATATGGACACTTCAATTGGATAAATGTAGTCCCGTTGAAGACACAAAGACTTTTAAAGCAATCCTGAACATTATAATGATTGTCTGTGTCAATGATTGTTGAACATACTTTAGTGTTGGTCAGTCCCATTGTCTGTTTGAGATATATTTCCTGCCTGATTGAGGCCTGATTGAGGCTTGATTGAGGCCTGATTGGGGACTGATTGTGGCTTGAGTGAGGCTTGATTGAGGCCTGATTGTGGCCTGATTGGGGCCTGAACATCTGATTACTCCATATAGCCACGATCACTTTCGGTAGCTTTCCCAAACACGTGTTGTGAGGCGACCAGCAATTTTTGTCTATTTCTGGCTCTAGAGAGAGCGTGTCGTTCATGAGGGACCCCAGGTATGTGAGTTGGTCAACAGCTGCCAGTCCATAATTATCGACGCCAGAACATTTGTTTTGTTTGAGACTTATTGTGAGACCCAAAATGTGCAAGGTGGTTAGAAGCCATCTGTCAACCTCTGAAGTTCCTGCTGACACTTGCAGGATCATCAGCTGGGAGAAACCATCTGTCAACCTCTGAAGTTCCTGCTGACACTGGGTGACACTTGCAGGATCATCAGCTGGGAGAAGCCATCTGTCAACCTCTGAAGTTCCTGCTGACACTGGGTGACACTTGCAGGATCATCAGCTGGGAGAAGCCATCTGTCAACCTCTGAAGTTCCTACTGACACTTGCAGGATCATCAGCTGGGAGAAGCCATCTGTCAACCTCTGAAGTTCCTGCTGACACTGGGTGACAGTTGCAGCATCATCAGCTAAAAGTCCCTGAGGGTGATCTCTCTGATCTACGTTTTGACCTTGAGCCTTGCAAGGTTAAACAGTCTACCATTCGACCTAGTGTTAAGGCAGATTCCTTCACTTGCGTCACCAAATGCATGTTTCAGTAACAGAGCGAAGAAGATTCCGAACAGTGTCGGGGCCAGATCACAGCACTGCTTAACACCACTATGAATCCCAAATGGTTGTGATATGCTACCATCAAATTGGACTGTTCCTGTCATGCCATCATGGAACGATATTATTAGTGGTAGCCGTTTGCTAGGACAGCCTATTTTAGAGTCATCAGAAAATGTCCTCTGAAGAGAACATCCCTACTAACCAAATCAAAGCCTTTGTCAGGTCAATGAAGGCAACATCAAAGAGCTGGTTCTGCTCACGTGACTTTTCCTGAAGTTGTCGAAGAGAGAAAATCATGTCGATCGTTGATCTTGTGGACCGGAATCCACAGTATGGATACTCGCGCTCGTCCAATGTCTATAGCGGTAGTAAGATTACTCTGGCTAAGACTGCCCACAATACTGACCAGATAGTTGTTACAGTAACTTGTATGACCTTTATCTTGAGGTAAAGTAGCCTCTCCCAAACATTGGCGTACCATCAACTAAAACCAAGGCTCTGGTGTACAATGCATGTGTTCTCAGAACATTTCTATACGCCACCCAGACGTGGACAACGTAGATCAAACAAGAACACAGGCTGAACTCTCACACAGCTCTCACAACCATGGATACTTTCCTTAGGAGGCCAAGACTACGATGGCTTAGTCGTGTTCGTCGCAAGAAAGATGGTCGCATTCTCAGATTTCATCGATGGACAAATGGCGGATGGCAAGAGAACAGTCGGCCAACGACAGTTGAGGTTAACAGTTGCCTGTAAGCGTGGTATGAAGGCCTTGGACATAAGTCTGACATCCTGTGAAGACGAAGCTGCAGACCGGCTCAAGAGAAGATGGACCCTGAATGTACCCATCTGAAGGGGTCTTATAGTGACATTCACATCTGACAGGGTCTTATATTGACATTCACATCTGAAGGGGTCTTATATTGACATTCACATCTGAAGGGGTCTTATAGTGACATTCACCTGATGAGGTCCATCAAAGCATCAACATGACCGCTTGTGTTATCGATTGGAGCCACCAACAAAAAAGTCTGCTAGGAAGGATTTATTTAGGTGCAGTACAACATGACACAGAACTTGAGAAACTGGCCTGTCCACGGACCGAGTCATCTGACCTGAGACATTTGACTTGAGACATCTGACCTGAGACATCTGACCTGAGACATCTGACCTAAGACATTTGACCTGAGACATCTGACCTGAGACATCTGACATGAGTCATCTGACATGAGACATCTGACATGAGATATCTGACCTGAGACATCTGACTTGAGACATCTGACCTGAGACATCTAATCTGAGACATCTGACCTGAGACATCTAATCTGAGACATCTGACATGAGACATCTAATCTGAGACATCTGACCTGATACATCTAATCTGAGACATCTGACCAGAGACATCTTCTTCTTCTTCTTCTTCTGCGTACACAGTCAGACAGTAACCATTATTTTTTCGAAAAAAGCGGCGGTCATCCTGAGACTCTCGCCACTGCCATAGAGCTTGTCTTGCAGTTCCACTGGTGATGGCCACATCTGCTCTCTCTGATCCTCGTATGTCGGACAGTTCTGCAGCAGATGTTCAGCGGTCATTTTACCGGTACCGCATGGGAATTCGTCGGTACACCCTATCTTCAATTTGTTGAATAGGTGGTACCTCAGTCTGTTGTGGCCAGTGCGAAGTCTGAAGACAACGACCTGCTCTCTTCGGTTCAACTGGTACCAGAGACATCTAATCTGAGACATCTGACATGAGACATCTGACATGAGACATCTTATCTGAGACATCTGACCTGAGACATCTGACATGAGACATCTGACATGAGACATCTGACCTGAGACATCTAATCTGAGACATCTGACTTGAGACATCTGACTTGAGACATCTGACCTGAGACATCTAATCTGAGACATCTAATCTGAGACATCTAATCTGAGACATCTAATCTGAGACATCTGATCTGAGACATCTAATCTGAGACATCTAATCTGAGACATCTAATCTGAGACATCTAATCTGAGACATCTAATCTGATACATCTAATCTGAGACATCTAATCTGAGACATCTAATCTGAGACATCTAATCTGAGACATCTAATCTGAGACATCTAATCTGAGACATCGACACACTTCGTTCACATATTTGACAATTTGAGTAAAATATCGCAGCAGCAATTTGGACGGAGAGCTGTCCGGTGTCGCCTACACTAGATGATAGTTGATAGATGATAGATGATACGACCTGACAGGACAGCAGCGGAGACACATCAAGTATCATTAGCAGATATTCACATCAAGAGTCATCAGCAGATGTTCACATCAAGTATCATCAGTAGATATTCGCATCAAGTATCATCAGTAGATATTCACATCAAGTATCATCAGTAGATATTCCCATCAAGTATCATCAGTAGATATTCCCATCAGGTATCATCAGTAGATATTCACATCAAGTATCATCAGTAGATATTCACATCAAGTATCATCAGTAGATATTCACATCAAGTATCATCAGTAGATATTCACATCAAGTATAATAATAGCTGTCCATCGTTGTCACAGATTTCCCTGTTGGGTGGGCGCGCATGTGGCTGAACAGGCCAATGCGAGCACAAAAAACATCTGCTACATATCGGACACACGAGGTTTGTAGAAGGGGATGGTGTTCCCGCTGCTCGGGATTTCCGCGTCTCGCGTCTGCTCTGGGCTTTCACAACACGGTCATCTTCGCCGGCAGCTACACCCATATTTGACTGCGCTTCTCCAGTCAGATCTGTTTTTCGCAAGACATTCCCAGGTGTCGATGTCTATCTGGCAACTTTTTAGTGAGTCCTTCAGACCGTCTTTAAAACGTTTCTTTGGGCGCCCTCTCTCGCGCCATCCCTCTCTCAGCTCGCCGTAGAGAAGCTTCTTTGGGAGCCGCTCGTCTGACATACGGACGAGGTGTCCGGCCCATCCTAGTCGTGCTTTTTCTAGCAGTGCATGGATGCTGAGCATGTTAGCCCTCGAGAGAACCTCGATGTCGGTGACACGATCTTGCCATCGGATGTGGAATATTCGCCTCAGGCAACGTGTTACATAACATATATTTTGACATAATGCGAACTTCTCGTGTTTGTAGCCGTTCACGTGTTTGTAGCCCTTCTGGTGTTTGTAGCCCTTCTCGCGTTTGCAGCCCTTCTAGTGTGTGTAGCCCGTCTCGTGTTTGTAGCCCTTCTCATGTTTGTAGCCCTTCTGGTGTTTGTAACCCTTCTCGTGTTTGTAGCCTTTCTCGTGTTTGTAGCCCTTCTCGTGTTTGCAGCCCTTCTCATGTTTGTAGCCCTTCTCATGTTTGTAGCCCTTCTGGTGTTTGTAACCCTTCTCGTGTTTGTAGCCCTTCTCGTGTTTGTAGCCCTTCTGGTGTTTGTAACCCTTCTCGTGTTTGTAGCCTTTCTCGTGTTTGTAGCCCTTCTCGTGTTTGTAGCCCTTCTCGTGTTTGTAGCCCTTATGGTGTTTGTAGCCCTGCTCGTGTTTGTATCCCTTCTCATGTTTGTAACCCTTCTCATGTTTGTAGCCCTTCTCGTGTTTGTAGCCCTTCTGGTGTTTGTAACCCTTCTCGTGTTTGTAGCCCTTCTCGTGTTTGTAGCCCTTCTGGTGTTTGTAACCCTTCTCGTGTTTGTAGCCTTTCTCGTGTTTGTAGCCCTTCTCGTGTTTGTAGCCGTTCTCGTGTTTGTAGCCCTTATGGTGTTTGTAGCCCTGCTCGTGTTTGTAGCCTTTCTCGTGTTTGTAGCCCTTCTCATGTTTGTAGCCCTTCTCGTGTTTGTAGCCCTTCTGGTGTTTGTAACCCTTCTCGTGTTTGTAGCCTTTCTCGTGTTTGTAGCCCTTCTCGTATTTGTAGCCCTTCAAATTGTTTGAGATCAGTGCCGGTATAAAGGACATAAATAATGTAGGACACCGTACAATGGTGACAACCGGTCAGTTTGGCTACAACACTGAACCTACTCGATATTCCACGCGTGCTCATCTACATACACTACGGCTGAAGTTACCCACCACATCTCCGCTACACGGGAGGTCAAGATTAAGCTTGCATACCTCCGTATTCTGGATTGGCGGTGCATCATGCTGATTAGAGCAACCAGTGGACACTAGACAAGAAAATCTACACACCTTAGGGGAAGGAGAGGTGGTACAAGAAAGATCAAGAAACAGCGTATGCAGCGATCGTTACAATGTCCAGGAATGAATGTCAGTGGTGACAGCGTGTCAGTCATTAATGTTCAGGAATGAATGTCAGTGGTGACGGCGTGTCAGTCATTAATGTCCAGGAAAGAGTGTCAGTGGTGACAGCGTGTCAGTCACTAATGTCCAGGAATGAGTGTCAGTGGTGACAGCGTGTCAGTAATTAAACTAAAAAATGGAAATCAGAAACGGGAAAAACAACAACACAGTACCGGTACTCTCAAATGTTTGGATGCAAATGTTAAAAGCATAGTAAATACACGAGAGGAATTGACAACTGTATGTACAGGAAGAAAAGCCATGGACATATGAGGGCATTACAGATAGTGTACTTGAAATAGAGGGATATACAATGTTAAGGAAGGATAGGGTAGTTAGGGAAGGGGCTAAGAGGGGAGGGGGCGTTTTATTATGCTGTGCAAATAGAATAAATATCACTTTACAAGATGAAATATCATCTGGCAACAAACATGAAAGTGAATGGGGACTAATAGGTAGTAGGGGTGAAAGTACAGTGGTTGGGGTATGCTACAGATGTCCTTCAAGTACAGTGGTTGGGGTATGCTACAGATGTCCTTCAAGTACAGTGGTTGGGGTATGCTACAGATGTCCTTCAAGTACAGTGGTTGGGGTATGCTGCAGATGTCCTTCAAGTACAGTGGTTGGGGTATGCTACAGATGTCCTTCAAGTACAGTGGTTGGGGTATGCTACAGATGTCCTTCAAGTACAGTGGTTGGGGTATGCTACAGATGTCCTTCAAGTACAGTGGTTGGGGTATGCTACAGATGTCCTTCAAGTACAGTGGTTGGGGTATGCTACAGATGTCCTTCAAGTACAGTGATTGAGGTATGCTACAGATGTCCTTCAAGTACAGTTGTTGGGGTATGCTACAGATGTCCTTCAAGTACAGTGGTTGGGGTATGCTACAGATGTCCTTCAAGTACAGTGGTTGGGGTATGCTACAGATGTCCTTCAAGTACAGTGGTTGGGGTATGCTGCAGATGTCCTTCAAGTACAGTGGTTGGGGTATGATACAGATGTCCTTCAAGTACAGTGGTTGGGGTATGCTACAGATGTCCTTCAAGTACAGTAGTTAGGATATGCTACAGATGTCCTTCAAGTACAGTGGTTGGGGTATGCTACAGATGTCCTTCAAGTACAGTAGTTAGGATATGCTACAGATGTCCTTCAAGTACAGTGGTTGGGGTATGCTACAGATGTCCTTCAAGTACAGTGGTTGGGGTATGCTACAGATGTCCTTCAAGTACAGTGGTTGGGGTATGCTACAGATGTCCTTCAAGTACAGTGGTTGGGGTATGCTACAGATGTCCTTCAAGTACAAAAGAGGAAGATGAGGAGCCAGTTAGCAACATTAAAAAGGCTAGTGCAGGGAAATTATTATTAATGGGGGATTTCAATTTTACTGAAATAAGATGAGTATGGCAGAAACATCTGCAGAGTCAAATCTTTTTGTTAAGTGCATTTCTTACAATTTTTTTGCTTCAGCGTGTAGAGGAAGCTACCAGAGGCAAAAACATACTCGACCTAATATTTACTACAGAGGAAAATATGATTGAAAACGTTATCATTTGGGGAAATGTTGGCTCAAGTGACCATCAAATCATCCGTTGGGATCTTATTGCAGGGAAAGAAGTAAACATAAACACGTGAACATACGACTACTCTAAGGCAGATGTACAGAAGATGAAAGAGACAGCCAGCCACATAATCTGGAAAGATATTGTCGGAGGTACAGATGTTGAACAAGAGTGAGAGAGTTTCAAAACAGTTTTAGAACAACTAAAAGAGGAATGTGTCCAATGTAGGGAGGTAAACCCCAAGCGTAAAAAGTGGATAACTAGATTTGTAGTGAAATGTAGAAGAGCTAAAAATAAAGCATGGAAAAAAATATATGAAAGCTGGTAAATTAAAAGAAACATATTTTAAGTATTTAAAATATAGTCTACGTGGGGAATAAAGCAGCAAAAATAGACTTGGAAAACAAAACTTGCTTATAGGATCAAGACTGACAGTAAAAGCTTCTTCTCTTATGTTAGAAATAAACAAAGAATGAAAGACAAAGTAGGCCCTCTCATAGACAGTACAGGGAAAATAATAAGTGACAATAGGGAGGCAGCTAATCTGCTCAATCAGTACTTTGGCACAGTCTACACAAAAAAGAAGATTGCTCCAAGATCCCAGAGCCTATAGATACTTTCAAATGGGAAATGGATATAGTGGGATAACAATCATTCTGTGTTACGGGGGAAATGGTTTTTTTTTAAATGGAGCGGTTGAAAGTGGATAAATGTCCAGGTCAAGATAGTATCCAACCTTCTTCTTCTTCTTCTTCGATCAACTGAACTGATGCTATGTTTCTAGTCCGGTGAGGTTCACGAAGTAGACTGTGTGTTTCAGGTCTTCGCCGGTTCCCCACAGCTTTTTGAGCCTGGTCGCTCCCCCCAGGCCAGACTGCCTCTCTTTGGTCTGTATAGGTAGGGTGGTCCTGCAGGATATGTTCTGGTGTTTGCTTGGGTGCTTCACAATCGCACGTGGCAGTGTCTCAGAGACACATTCTCTGGAGGTGAGTCTTGAGTCTTCAATGTCCCGTTCTGAGTCTGAAGATCTTTGTCTGCCCATCTCTGCCAAGTTTGTCTATGCTGTCATTTTCTGGATGGTATTCTTTGTGCTGGTCTCTCCATTTTGTCCTCATGGATTGGATCGTTTGATGAGTGTCTTTGCTTCTTTATATCTCTGTGGATGGGAAATCTACTTGCTGCCACTACCGACTTGTGCTAGCTCATCTGCTTTCTCGTTTCCAAGGATCCCACAGTGGGCTGGAATCCATTCTAGGACTAGAGCTGTTCTCTAAGACAGCAACGCTATGTTGTATTTGATTTCATGTGAGAATCCATCTTGTTTATAGCTTGAGATGGCTTGAGATGGCTTGAGATGGCTTGGAGTACACTCCCGGAGTCTATCTTGTTTTGGGCTTGAGATGGCTTGGAGTACACTCCCGGAGTCTATCTTGTTTGGGGCTTGAGATGGCTTGGAGTACACTCCTGGAGTCTATCTTGTTTGGGGCTTGAGATGGCTTGAGATGGCTTGGAGTACACTCCTGGAGTCTATCTTGTTTGTGGCTTGAGATGGCTTGGAGTACACTCCTAGAGTATCTTGTTTGGGGCTTGAGATGGCTTGGAATACACTCCTGGATTCTATCTTGTTTGGGGCTTGAGATTGCTTGGAGTACACTCATGGAGTCTATCTTGTTTGGGGCTTGAGATGGCTTGGAGTACACTCCTGGAGTCTATCTTGTTTGGGGCTTGAGATGGCCTGGAGTACACTTCTGGAGTCTGTTAGAATGACCGTTTTCCTTGTATTTATGTTTTGGCTAATAAGAATCTGAGTTGCTGCATGAACAGCTCTTGCTTCAGCTCTGAAATTGGTACAAGTCTCTCCTGCTGGTATGGAGTGATTTTCTATGTCGCCATTGGAGTGTTCGATGTAGATTCCACTGCCTTCTCTTTTATCACTCACCGAGGCAGAACCATCTTACACATGTGTCCAAGAGTTGCTAGGATACTATCTCTTGAGCTCCTTTAGAACGTGTGTCCAAGAGTTGCTAGGGTACTTTCTCTTGAGCTCTTGTAGAACGTGTGTCCAAGAGTTACTAGGGTACCGTCTCTTGAGCTCTTGTAGAACGTGTGTCCAAGAGTTGCTAGGGTACTGTCTCTTGAGCTCTTGTAGAACGTGTGTCCAAGAGTTACTAGGGTACTGTCTCTTGAGCTCTTGTAGAACGTGTGTCCAAGAGTTGCTAGGGTACTGTCTCTTGAGCTCCTGTAGAATGTGGATTGTTTGTTCTGTTGCCGACTGCTCACTTTTCTTCTTTAACTCTGGAACCTCCAAGATTATTTTGGATCGGTCCTGGCTCCGTGTCCTGGCTCCGTGTCCTGGCTTCGTGTCCTGGCTCTGTGTCCTGGCTCCGTGTTCTGGCTCTGTATCCTGGCTCCATGTCCTGGCTCCGTGTCCTGGCTCTGTGTCCTGGCTCCGTGTCCTGGCTCTGTGTCCTGGCTCTGTGTCCTGGCTTTGTGTCCTGGTTCCGTCTCCTGGCTCCGTGTCCTGACTCTGTGTCCTGGCTCCGTGTCCTGCTCCGTCTCCTGGCTCTGTGTCCTGGCTCCGTGTCCTGCATCCGTGTCCTGTCTCCGTCTCCTGGCTCCGTGTCCTGGCTCCATGTCCTTGCTCCATGTCCTGGCTCCGTGTCCAGGGTTCTGGAATGAATGCTTCACACTTTTTGGTTCCAGCTTCGAGGATGTCAAGGATGTCTGCGTGTTTTCTCTGGATTTCTCTGGCCAGATGGTTGGGGCTTTTCCTTAGTAGTCTGTTGTTTTGTTCTCTCTTGGAACTTCTGGTGCAGAGGATGATCAGGTGACCTCTTTAGTTTTTCAAAAAGAGAAAGGGATTTATATTTTCTCCTTAATTCAAGGGACTCAATATTTGCTATTTTTCCCAACTCTGTAATTGATTTTCAATGCACCAAGGGTAATTCTGAGACCCATATTTTGGATTCGGTCTAGTTTTCCTGTGTTTGTTTTGGCCGCTGTTGACCAAGTGCTAGAGGCATATTCCATGATTGGTCTGATTGCATCAATGTAGACCTGCTTGAGGATTTATTTGTTGCCCCCCCCCCTCCCCCCTCCACGATGTACCGGCCAGTTTTTTCATCACTGAGAATCTTTTCATGGCCCTTGTCTGGATCTTCTCTATATTTGACTTCCAGGTAAGTCTCAAGTCAAATGTGACTCCAAGAAATGTGGGTGTGTCCTACTGGTTTATTTGTTGGTTTCCTAGCTGTATTGTCATTTTTGGGGGAGAGTGAAAAGAGAGTGGTGGAGGTTTTGGTGTGGTTTCGTTTCAGTTCCCATTCTTTTGTCCAGTTTCTCGCCTTCTCTATTGTCTTTTTGAGCAAGTATGAGGCTATTGTTGTGTGTTTTGTGGCTGTCCATACAACAAAGTTTTGGAGCAAGTATGAGGCTATTGTTGCATGTTCTGTGGCTGTCCATACAACAAAGTTTTAGAGCAAGTATGAGGCTGTTGTTGCGTGTTCTGTGGCTGTCCATACAACAAAGTCATCTGCCTGTAAGCTGTGGGATACATGCTGATGGCAGCATTTAGTGATGTCGTTTATATATATCAAGATGAGTGCCCATGTGGAACAGAATGCCAGAACCCTGAGCATATTCTACAAGAATGCCCAATCTATAGGAAAATGAGAGGCCAGACCTGGCCAGAGTGTGCGGAGCTGAGACAAAAGCTGTGGGGCAGCCGCTCCGACCTGGTGAAGACTACAGACTTCATCATGGCGACTGGCCTGCAGATATAGCCTGACGAAAAAGATCCTGAACGCTAAGAAGAAGACAAGTTTAATCTAATCAGAAATAGTCAGCATGGGTTTACTAGAGGGAGATCGCGCTTAACAAATCTATTAGAATTCACGGAGGAGGTTACTAAAATCATAGATAAATGGGAGCCAGTGGATATTATTTATCTAGATTTTGCAAAGGTGCTTGATAGAGTACCTCGTCGAAGATTATTTTAAAAGTTAAAATCACATGGAATAGGTGGGGAGGTTGCCGAATGTATTGAAAGTTGGTTAACATGAAGAAGACAGAGGGTGGGCATAAATAAGGAGTACTCTGAGGGGTGTGAAGTAAAGAGTGTAAAGCGTTGAGTGCCACAGGGCTAGGTTTTGAAACAGATTTTGTTCTTGATATATAAAAACGATTTGGACGTTGATATGGGTTCCATGATTAAAAAATTATGCAGGAGTGTCTCCTCTAAAGCAGAAGTCGATATATTGAGGTCAGGTTTAGATAAAATTCGAAACTGGTCTGTGAAATTGCAAATGGAGTTTAATATAGATAAATGTACAGTCGTCCACGTGGGTAGATCCAATATGGAACATAATTACAGAATGGGCGAGAAAAATATCAGAATGATAGATAAAGAAAGGGATCTAGAGGTTATAATAGAGAATACCGGAAAAATGAATGAGCAAGTCCAAGTAGCAGTGAATAAGGCAAATACAATGTTAGGTATGATAAAAAGAAATATTAAACATAGGAGCAAGGAAATGATAGTCAAACTGTATAAAGCTTTAGTTAGACCTAAATTGGAGTACTGTGTACAGGTGTGGAGTCCTTATCATAGAGGGGACATGCTGGAAAGGATACAAAGAAGAGCGACAAAGATGATAGTGGGATTCCAGAATTACAGTTATGAGGAAAGACTTTAAAAAAACCGGCCTACATTGTCTAGAAAAGAGAAGAATTCGTGGTGACTTAATACAGGTTTAAAAGATGATCAGAGGAATGGATAAATTAGACTATAACAAGTTTTTCCAAATACAACCACCTACAAGAACAAGGGTGGAAAAAGCGGGGTCGGCTTTATTCTGTCAAAGAAGACAGCACCTTCACTACTCGGTTACAATTCAGTCAACGACCGAATAATAGTAATCAGACTAAAGAAAAAGACTAGAAATTTAACAATAATTCAAGTGTATGCACCAACATTAGCAGCAGACGATTGTGAAATGGATGATTTCTATAACACTTTGCAAGAAGCGATGGAAAAAGTTGAAAAAGAGACATATTGGTCATCAATGCGAAAGTCGGAGAGGAAAGAGACGAAGAGGAGAGAAGTGTTCGAGGACCTATTGGTTTGGGACACAGAAATGAGCGAGGAGAAAGACTGGTTGAATTCTGCACGGAAAACAACCTCTCCATTGCCAACACCTTCTTCAAACAACATCCACGAAGACTGTACACGTGGACCTCCCCGGATGGCAACAGCAGAAACCAAATAGACTACATCCTAGTGCAACAAAGATGGAGATCAAATGTGCTGGCGACAAAAACACTGCCAGGAGCAGACTGCGATACGGACCACGAATTACTGTTTGCAGTTTTCCAAACAAGACTACGCAGGATCTACAAAGGTTGCCAGCCAATACGCTTCGATATATCAGCAATACCTACTGAATACAACATCAAAGTAGAAAACAAATTTGAGGCGTTGCTTGCTGTACAGGAAGAGATGACATCTGAGCAGTTGACATCGTACGCAAGGGATATTTTGAACTCGACAGCAAAAGAAATGATTCCAAAGATATTGCACAAGACACAGAGGTATATAACAGAAGAAACACAGAAACTCATTGCAGAAAGGTAACAATTAAAACAAATGGGAAGTAAGGGGACCAACACAGCATATAAAAACTGCGCAAGAAAAGTTAGAAGAGAAATAAGAAAAGATAAAAGAAGATACATAGTAGAAACGTGTAAGGATATAGAAAACCTACAGCAACAAGGTAGAGAGAGAGATGCATTTAAGCAATAAGAACACTGACAAGGGAATTCCGTCCGGTTCCACATGTCATAAAGGACGAAGAGGATAACACATTAACAGAAACCAAAGACATACTGAAAAGATGGAGAGAGTACTGCAGAACCATGAATGGAGATAGCACAAAGCGCTCAGTTACAATCCTACCAAAGGATGAGAAAGAACCTAAACCAACATTGGAAGAAGTACGCTCTGCAATTAAAAGCCTGAAAAAGGGGAAGTCCCCAGGATGCGATGATATCCCAGCAGAGCTAATACAAGCAGGAGGAGAGACATGTGCTCGAGTCTATCACAATCTGTGTAAACAGATATGGCACAGTGCAGAGTGGCCAGAAGCATGGAAGAAATCAATTTATATTCTCCTCCCCAAAATAGGCAACCTGAAGTTTTGCACGAACTACCGAACTATCGCACTGATCAGCCATGCTAGCAAGATACTCCTGCGAATCCTATTAAGAAGGATAGAGAAAAGGTTTGAATCTGAAATTCACGTAGTCCAGGCAGATTTTAGAAAAGACAGAGGGACCCGGGACCACATATTCAATTTTAGGAATATCTATGAAAAATGTAGAGAGTTTAATGTAGACCTGTTCACATGTTTCATTGATTACACTAAGGCCTTCGACACGGTAAAACATCAAAATCTGTGGAGAATCATGAAGGAAATGGGGTTTCCTTTGCATATAGTCCATCTCATTGAAACATTATACCAAGATCAACAAGCCGCTGTCCGAGTATATGGGCAAACATCAGATTGGTTTGCAGTACAAAAGGGAGTCCGACAGAGATGTATCCTCTCACCTTATCTGTACAACATATATGCGGAATGTATAATGAGAAATGTGCGAGAAGATGAGAACATTGAAAGTTTCGACCCATTTACGATTGGGGGGTACGAGATTCCAGAGTTACGATATGCAGATGACACTGTGATACTATCAATAAGTGCGGAAGGGCTAGAGCAGCTACTTTCAGCCGTTAATGGACATTAGTGAAGATCAAAATCTGTTCAAAAACATAAACAAAACAAAGATAATGACCACCGATAAAACACAATGTCAGCATAAATTTGAAGTGGGTGGTGAGGAAATAGATCAGGTCACACATTTTGAATATCTGGGCTCCAGAATTGACAAAAAATGGCGACTGCTCGAAAGAAATCAGAAGACTAGCTATGGCAATGCAGAGACTGAACAGCCTGAAGAAATTATGGCAGGGCACCAACAAAACGATAAAAGTAAGTCTTGAGAGCCTGTGTTTTTCCTGTGGCAGCTTATGGCTGTGAAGCATGGACGATTACCAAAACTTCTAGACAAAGAATCGAATCCTTCGAGTCAAAATGTTACAGAAAGATCCTCAGAATACCATGGAAAGAGAACTGGTTTATCAATTGCATTTTGCCTAGAAAATGCAAATACTTTGGTCACATCAAGAGACACAACGGTCTTGAGAGACCAGTGATGGAAGGCATGGTGCCAGGCAAAAGAGGAAGGGGTAGACCAAGAAAACGATGGCACCAAGATATCGAGGAATGCCTGAGTATGACTGTGGAGGAGGCTGGTGTTTTGGCAAGGGAACGAGTTTCTTTCAGACAGACTGTGATGGGATCGACGTTCTAGAAAGGACATGCTACATGATGACAAGAACAAGAGAGCACATATATAAATTAACTAAAGAAAGGTCCCGATTAGATATTAGGTAATATTTTTTTAGTCAGAGAGTGATGAATGCTTGGAATGCAGTACTCCAGGAGGTGATGGAGGCGGGGACATTTGATGCATTTAAGAATAAATTGGATGCACATAGCTTTTAGAGCAGGGTAATGCAAATGTGACTGGTTGTACACAGCCTCCGATGAGTCTAAAAGTATAAAAACGTTAAGTTAAGTTACCTTAGCAGATATTCACTTCACGTTCTATGTGGTTGTTGGCTCCCATTAACAATGTAATCGTATGTGAACCATGGAAGATCTGCTCGCGTTCCTCTCTGTGAACCATGGAACATCTGCTAGGAGCACGCGTTCCTCTCTGTGAATCATGGAAGATCTGCTCGTGTTCCTCTCTGTGAACCATGGGAGATCTGCTCGTGTTCCTCTCTGTGAGCCATGGACGATCTGCTCGTGTTCCTCTCTGTGAACCATGGAAGATCTGCTCGTGTTCCTCTCTGTGAACCATGGAAGATCTGCTCGCGTTCCTCTCTGTGAACCATGATCTGCTCGTGTTCCTCTCTGTGAACCATGGAAGATCTGCTCGCGTTCCTCTCTGTGAACCATGGAAGATCTGCTCGCGTTCCTCTATGTGAACCATGGAAGATCTGCTCGTGTTCCTCTATGTGAACCATAGACGATCTGCTCGTGTTCCTCTCTGTGAACCATGGAAGATCTGCTCGTGTTCCTCTCTGTGAACCATGGAAGATCTGCTAGGAGCTCGCGCTCCTCTCTGTGAACCATGGAAGATCTGCTCGTGTTCCTCTATGTGAACCATGGAAGATCTGCTCGCGTTCCTCTCTGTGAACCATAGAAGATCTGCTCGCGTTCCTCTCTGTGAACCATGGAAGATCTGCTCGTGTTCCTCTCTGGGAACCATGGAAGATCTGCTAGGAGCTCGCGTTCCTCTCTGTGAACCATGGAAGATCTGCTAGGAGCTCGCGTTCCTCTCTGTGAACCATGGAAGATCTGCTCGCGTTCCTCTCTGTGAACCATGGAAGATCTGCTCGTGTTGCTCTCTGTGAACCATGGAAGATCTGCTTGGAGCTCGCGTTCCTCTCTGTGAACAATTTAGACACACACCAATCAATGTCACCTCTGTATAATTTCAAACAATCCTTCATCTCGCTCCTCACGAAACATAAGAAGATATAATCTGACATGAACCTGTCCAGCCATTGCACGTGTGGTGTCAGTAACAATTGGTTGTAAATGGCTCCGTTTGATAGCGCCACCACAGCTATATCTAGAAGTTGTTTGGAGACGTATGGGGGTGCACTGACCCAATCTCTTCTTCCCTAGGATCTATATAGTGTCGGACGGGCCTGGAACTAATGGTAACAACTCTTCATTTGCATATTTTACAGTTTTAAAACGGTATTATCATTAGATGGAACTAGTGTCTCTTGAGTATTGGTTCCAGACGTTTGGGACACCTTGTACACGGGGACAGAATTCAGACATGACGTGCATCAAACAGCGAGTATGACAACAGCTACTCTCTGCGGGCATCGATGTGTCTCAGCAACAAGGGCGTGTACCGAGCACCACTTAGAGGCGACGGCAGACATTAAACACAGGAGCAGGCACGAGGAAGGAGGGAGACCAGGCAGCCTGCACGCCGACGGCTATTTTTAGCCCTGTCGATTGAACGTCACCACGATCACGTGACACGACCAAGGCCGTTAATTTCCCTAGATATAAAAATGGAGGACTTCCGTCGTAACCAAAAGGCTGAGCCGTCTCCTTGATACACAACATTGCCCATTCAATTGGCACACTCGGATTATCACATTTACTTTGTTCATTTATTGATCATTATTTATATGTGTAATTTGTGTTTTTGTGCGGGAAGTAAATTGAGTCAATTTATAGTGAAAGTGCGCCGTCGTAGCGAAGGTTGGTTTAAATTATTCACAGCCTGCTTCGACCGACCGACCGATATCAGTGGTGAGCCGACGTGCTGCTGGTGCTGCTGCTAGATTCGATCAACTTCTTGTCCTCGCCAAGAAATCATGGGCAGCAGTAGTTAGTTAGACAGCGCGTATTTGGTTTACTTTGGTAATATATAATAATATTGTCAGTTTGTGCCTTTTCTAAGACTTTTTGTTGTTAACGGCAGCGCCATGAGCACCCTAGTGGATTGTACCATCAGTAGCACTATGACGGACAACAACAACATCAAACCCATGTCCGAAGTAGTCATGTCGCCAACCACGCCTAAAACTCCCGTATCCACGGGGCCTAAATACAAACTCATCATCGAGGCAGACGTGCAAGTATGTCGATTGAACCATACGAGGACTATAGTCAGCAAAATCATGAACTCCCGATATCTTCGCCGATGGGAGAGTCATACAGTCGTTTTGGATCATAATGAGATGAGATCAACAACGGTAAGTTTCACCTATCGATAGAAACGATAGGCTTTTAGTCCTTCCATCTCCCTTTATTCCTTCCATCTCCTTTTAGTCCTTCCATCTGGCTTTAGTCCTTCCATCTCCTTTTAGTCCTTCCATCTCCTTTTAGTCCTTCCATCTCCCTTTAGTCCTTCCATCTCCTTTTAGTCCTTCCATCTCCTTTTAGTCCTTCCATCTTTTATTCCTTCCATCTCCTTTTATTCCTTCCATCTCCTTTTATTCCTTCCATCTCCTTTTAGTCCTTCCTTCTCCTTTTAGTTCTTCCATCTCGATTTAGTCCTTCCATCTCCTTTTAGTCCTTCCATCTCCCTTTAGTCCTTCCATCTCCCTTTAGTCCTTCCATCTCCCTTTAGTCCTTCCATCTCCCTTTAGTCCTTCCATCTTTTATTCCTTCCATCTCCTTTTAGTCCTTCCATCTCCCTTTAGTCCTTCCATCTCTGTTTAGTGTACCTTTTCAGTGGTGGTTCTCTGTTCTTTTGTTTTTTATGTGTGTGTGGGGTGGAGAAGGAGTTTATTTACACAAATGTTTGCCATCTTGTGTATGAACATTCCTATAGATCTACTGTTAAACAAATTAGGTGATTAATAGATCTTATAAAAGGGGACGTTGTTAAGATCAGATTAGATTGAAATATCCACGTGTAGTGACGGAACAGTTTGACTAGCAAGAAACATTTATCAATGAATAAAAAAAATTCAATGATCATAGTGTGACAACCAACTGGAGGAAACGTTTTTATGACAAAGAACACAAGACATGTTTGTGTTAGTGAGACTCAATATTCTTTGTCTAATATGACCATTGTTGTAGTTATTAATATGATTCTAACTAGCTGATTCAGACCATGTTTATATCATTTGGGAGGGCAGAACAGTCTGACTGAACTCTATTATGTAGGTCTATGTTCTGTCAGAGGGCACACAAACAAACTTGTTAACTGAGATTGACATTTTCATCTGTAAGTATTTGGCTAACTTTAGTGAGTTGGTGTGGCTAGTAACTGGTGTGCACACAACAATGGCTTTCACATTTGTGAGGGTAGTGATCAATATTCCTTTCATGAGTCATGTGCTAATTGGTAAGCTCATTCATTTATCAGTCATAATTTTATAATTATAGGATAATTTGATGTAGCATTGTGATTTGTTACAATAATAGTAAATGGTAAACATATACAGGTAAGGTAATGTAAGTGAGCAAGTCCAGGTAGCAGTGAAAAAGGCAAATGCAATGTTAAGTATTGCAGAAATAAATGATTAAACATAGGAGCAAGGAAGTGATCGTCAAACTGTATAAAGCTTTAGTTAGACTTAGATTGGAGTACTGTGTACAGGTGTGGAGTCCTTATCATAGAGGGGATATAAACATCGTGGAAAGAATACAAAAATGAGTAACAAAGATGATAGTGGGATTCCAGAATTCTAGTTATGAGGAAAGACTCAGAAAAACTGGCCTACAGTGTCTAGAAAAGAGAAGAATTCGTGGTAACTTAATACAGGTTTATAAGATGATCAGAGGAATAGATAAATTAGACTATAACAAGTTTTTTAAAATGCAGCCACCTACAAGAATAAGAGGGCATAGCTACAAGCTGACTAAAGAGAGGTCCAGATTAGATATTATGAAATATTTTTTTAGTCAGAGAGTGGTGAATGCTTGGAATCCATTGTCAGGGGAGATAGTGGAAGCAGGGACAGTTAATGCATTTAAGAATAAATTGGTTGCGCATAGCTTTTATAGCAAGGTGATGTAAATGAAACTGGTTGTATACAGACTCTGCAGGGTCTTCTAAACCAGTATAAAGACGTTAAGCTTAAGTATATGGTCCTCGGGCACATGATCCTCAGAAACTGACATGTATGAAAAGATTTAATTAACATGTACTGGGACAGAGGCACAAGCACCAGTTGACATTAATGATGGGGCTGTCACATGTTGGTCATGTACTGGGGTTAGGGAATCCACGTTGGTCATATACTGGGGTTAGGGAATCCACGTTGGTCATATACTGGGGTTAGTGAATCCACGTTGGTCATATACTGGGGTTAGGGAATCCACGTTGGTCATATACTGGGGTTAGTGAATCCACGTTGGTCATATACTGGGGTTAGTGAATCCACGTTGGTCATATACTGGAGTTAGTGAATCCACATTGTTCCTTTGCTGGGTGGGGTTAGTGGATCCAAGTTGTTCCTATGCTGGGGTTAGTGGATCCAAGTTGTTCCTATGCTGGGGTTAGTGTATCCAAGTTGTTCCTATGCTGGGGTTAGTGGATCCACGTTGTTCCTATACTGGGGTTAGTGAATCCACGTTGTTCCTATACTGGGGTTAGTGGATCCACGTTGTTCCTATACTGGGGTTAGTGAATCCACGTTGTTCCTATGCTGGGCTTAGTGAATCCACGTTGTTCCTATACTAGGGTTAGTGGATCCACGTTGTTCTTTTACTAGGGTTAGTGGATCCACGTTGTTCCTATACTGGGGTTAGTGAATCCAAGTTGTTCCAAAACTGGGGTCAGTGGATCCAAGTTGTTACAATACTGGGGCCAATGGATCCAAGTTGTTCCTATACTGGGGCCAGTGGATCCGTTGGGGTCTGTAGAGAATGTTGCCGGAAATGCCAAGGGGAATTCAAATATAGCTGAAGGTGTTGTCTTGCTGTTAGGGTTTGCTGGTCTATACAGAGTCTCCTGTTCATGTGTAATAGTTGCTAGTTAGGAAACTTGTGAATAATTGTGTGCGTTGCTAACAACCAGAGCCAGTTGTACAGAACAGTGATGATGATAATAGCATATTATTGATCTTGTTATCATTCAGGACTCATTCTATGTCAATCATTCAGGACACTAGACTCATTCTATGTCAATCATTCAGGACACTAGACTCATTCTATGTCATTCATTCAGGACACTAGACTCATTCTATGTCAATCATTCAGGACTCATTCTATGTCAATCATTCAGGACTCATTCTATGTCAATCATTCAGGACACTAGACTCATTCTATGTCAATCATTCAGGACACTAGACTCATTCTATGTCACTCATTCAGGACACATTCTATGTCAATCATTCAGGACACTAGACTCATTCTATGTCAATCATTCAGGACTCATTCTATGTCAATCATTCAGGACTCATTCTATGTCAATCATTCAGGACACTAGACTCATTCTATGTCAATCATTCAGGACACTAAACTCATTTTATGTCAATCATTCAATACACTAGACTCATTCTATGTCAATCATTCAAAATATAGAGAAACTCTTTATCTGGGCATTTATCTACAGCATGTAAAGACAACAAATTTTGACCGATAGAATTGTTTTCTCTCTGTGTACGGACCAGGACACTTCTAAGAGGATACAATTGTCCCAAAACTGTTGCATGAAATATTTTAGTTAGTAGTCAGCACTTTTTGTGTGCTCAGAAGCTATTGTAAGCATTAGCTGTACGAGTGAGTCAGCAAACATTAGCTGTACGAGTGAGTCAACAAACATTAGCTGTACGAGTAAGTCAGGAAACATTAGCTGTACGAGTGAGTCAGCAAACATTAGCTGTACGAGTGAGTCAGCAAACATTAGCTGTACGAGTCAGCCAGCAAACATTAGCTGTACGAGTCAGTCAGCAAACAGCTGAATGAATGAGTCAGCAAACCATTATTTAGTCATATCAAAGAGTATGTGTCAGATTATGGGCAAACCAGTGTCTAGGCCAAATGCCTCTTTGTTTAAGCAATATACAGAAATGGTGCATTGTTATAATGTTGTTGCAGATGGCATGAGCGTATCCTGTCTGTAATCCCTTGGCATAAGTATTTAGTTGACAGATCTGCCCCATATAATGTGGCCTCCTCTTCCATTAGCTTTTCAATTGTTATTTCTCCAAGATGTCTACTCTCTCAATTGGACATCTTTTGCTATTGAAGCATAACCAAACAAATCAATCATTTATGTCAACAGATGTTGACATTAGATGACAGCCATTTATATATTCTTATTATTTGTAGGTTTAAAAAAATGTATGATATATTTCTTCTATGCAATATATAGAAACCTATGTAGAATTGTCTTTGTGTGGGTGTTAGATTTCTACCACTATCATCATCAACAAATGTATTCTTCTACCAAGTGGGAGGGAGGGATGATGTGTTCCGTTACATGAGAACATTTGTTTATAACTTTGCTCAATCTCTTCATTTCTCAAACAATATCTTTCATATTTTCCTACCAGAATATTTCTCAATGACCTAACAATTATCAGATAATGTTTATCTCTCCCATCTTATACTCTCTCCCATCTTATACTGTCTCTCACATCTTATACTCACTGCCTCTCCCATTTTATACTGTCTCTCCCCATCTGACACCCACTGCTGTCTCTCCCCATCTGACACCCACTGTCTCTCCCCATCTGACACCCACTGCTGTCTCTCCCCATCTGACACCCACTGTCTCTCCCCATCTGACACCCACTGTCTCTCCCAACCTGACACCCACTGTCTCTCCCAACCTGACACCCACTGTCCTGACATAATGTCCCTATGCTAAAACCATGACCAAACAATAGTGAACCTGCAAGTTGTGTGTCTGGTCGCCATTCAGCACCGGCTGGTTACTCTCTTCTTGGTTTCAGTGGTTACAAATATGATCTGCTCTTGAGCTTATTACTGGCTTGACTTTCCATAGTGGCAAGTTGTGTGTCTGGTCGCCATTCAGCACCGACTGGTTACTCTCTTCTTGGTTTCAGTGGTTACAAATATGATCTGCTCTTGAGCTTATTACTGGCTTGACTTTCCATAGTGGCACCGCTTGATTGCTTCCATTCCAGGGCGCCTAGGACTGGATTTGGTCTCTTTCTGGATGAATCTATGTGTTCCCACAATGCCGCTGACCATGATTGTCAGTGCTAGCCTACTCTAGTATACAGATACAGAAAATAGAAGTAGTGTGTGGTTAACTCTCTCTCTCGGGTTATGTGTGGGCTGATATAGCATGATGACTTGCTATTGTTCACCAATCCTTATCTGGATCATCAAAACACTTCTGGATAGGCATTCCATTGGGTCTGTTTTATGTTTTTGGTTACTCATTGATGTTGTTCTTACACATTTCTGTTGCATGACTAAGACTTTTTCATTCGTTACATAGATCGTTGCAAATGGTTAAAGCCCCTTCCTCTATTTTGAGTGATTCAAATTATATCTAACTTTGACAGCGCCACGGCCCGCTCAACTCTGGTTATATCAGATAGGACATGTTTCTACTGTTGACAGTGCCACGCCTCCCTCAACTCTGGTTATATCACATAGGACATGTTTCTACTGTTGACAGTGCCACGCCTCCCTCAACTCTGGTTATATCACATAGGACATGTTTCTACTGTTGACAGCGCCACGGCCCGCTCAACTCTGGTTATATCAGATAGGACATGTTTCTACTGTTGACAGTGCCACGCCTCCCTCAACTCTGGTTATATCACATAGGACATGTTTCTACTGTTGACAGTGCCACGCCCCCCCCTCAACTCTGGTTATATCAGATAGGACATGTTTCTACTGTTGACAGTGCCACGCCCCCCCTCAACTCTGGTTATATCACATAGGACATGTTTCTACTGTTGACAGTGCCACGCCCCCCTCAACTCTGGTTATATCAAATAGGACATGTTTCTACTGTTGACAGTGCCACGCCCCCCTCAACTCTGGTTATATCAAATAGGACATGTTTCTACTGTTGACAGTGCCACGCCCCCCTCAACTCTGGTTATATCAGATAGGACATGTTTCTACTGTTGACAGTACCACGCCCCCCTCCACCAACTGGGATTGTAGCAAACTGTTTTGTTGTACAAGGACACATGTTTGTTGGTGCTGTGAATATTCCAGTTTTTCTCTTGTGAGTTGTGTCTGCATTAGTTCTTGTAGGACAGTTTCCCCGATCTTCCTGACAACGGGTGTGCACCCTCTATTCCTGTATCTGATATACTGGCTGTTGTTTCCTTTCTAACCCAGACACTACTACACGCAGCAGATGGAGGTGCAGTGCCATGAGTTGTGGAGTCTTCTATCATAGCCTGCACTGTTAGTTGGTGGACCATTGACACTGACCAGAAGAAAGCCTACTGAAAGCTAGACCTGGCATGCTTGCACCTGTTCACAGGTCAGGCTATCAAGTCTGTCTGACTTATCAAACCAGGCCACAAAGTTAACAGGTCAAGCTATCAAGTCTGTCTGACTATCAAACCAGGCCACAAAGTTAACAGGTCAGGCTATCAAGTCTGTCTGACTATCAAACCAGGCCACAAAGTTAACAGGTCAAGCTATCAAGTCTGTCTGACTATCAACCCAGGCCACAAAGTTAACAGGTCAGGCTATCAAGTTTGTCTGACTATCAAACCAGGTCACACAGTTAACAGGTCAAGCTATCAAGTCTGTCTGACTATCAAACCAGGCCACAAAGTTAACAGGTCAAGCTATCAAGTCTGTCTGACTATCAAACCAGGCCACAAAGTTAACAGGTCAGGCTATCAAGTCTGTCTGACTATCAAACCAGGCCACACAGTTAACAGGTCAAGCTATCAAGTCTGTCTGACTATCAAACCAGGCCACAAAGTTAACAGGTCAGGCTATCAAGTCTGTCTGACTATCAAACCAGGCCACACAGTTAACAGGTCAAGCTATCAAGTCTGTCTGACTATTAAACCAGGCCACAAAGTTAACAGGTCAAGCTATCAAGTCTGTCTGACTATCAAACCAGGCCACAAAGTTAACAGGTCAAGCTATCAAGTCTGTCTGACTATCAAACCAGGCCACAAAGTTAACAGGTCAGGCTATCAAGTCTGTCTGACTATCAAACTAGGCCACAAAGTTAACAGGTCAGACTATCAAGTCTGTCTGACTATCAAACCAGGCCACACAGTTAACAGGTCAGGCTATCAAGTCTGTCTGACTATCAAACCAGGCCACACAGTTAACAGGTCAGGCTATCAAGTCTGTCTGACTATCAAACTAGGCCACAAAGTTAACAGGTCAGACTATCAAGTCTAATGTATGCTAACTACTCGGCCTTGTCTTCCTCGTCTCTCTCTTCACGGTATGTGTTTTTGTACTCTCTCTCACCCTTTCCCCCCCCCCCCCCCCCCCCATCTCTCTTCACCATGTGTGTTTATCACTCCATCTCCCGGCCCCTCTGCTCGGCCAGAATTCCAATTGTGGACATCATTCCTCCATTTTGTGTGTGTGTGTGTGATTCTGCACATTTGCTGACCAGAAGCATTGTCTCACACATTATCGTGTGGGCATCCCATGTTCACATTTTGTCTGCACCTTGTCAATGGAATGTATGAGTGACTAGCCTTCTAACATATGACTTAGTGACTAGCCTTTTAACACATAACTTAGTGACTAGCCTTCTAACATATGACTTAGTGACTAGCCTTCTAACATATGACTTAGTGACTAGCCTTCTAACATATGACTTAGTGACTAGCCTTCTAACATATAACTTAATGACTAGCCTTCTAACATATGACTTAGTGACTAGCCTTCTAACATATGACTTAGTGACTAGCCTTCTAACATATGACAGTCGTAACACTTCTGATGTGCTCTAACTAGGCTGAGTTGGTGTGGATGTACTCAGTAGTGTTATCTTAGACCTTATTCGCTCCCTATGAGGCAGGGGGACATTACTGGACAAGTTATGGCATTATGGGCTTGTGTACCACCGTTATGGGTGGCCTCTAGTCGTGTTCTCGAGGCCTCCTTACAGCTTGGATTGTGATAAAAATTGTCCGTTCACCAAGTCTAGTCTTCATTTGCTTCTATTTCTCCCATCTCCTTTCTCAGAGGACACGCGACCAGCTATTGGCTCTTGTATTCCTGTATCACATATGGGCTATTGTTTCTTGAGCTTTCTGTCAAACCTTTCTGGCATACACTATTGGGAATTCTTCTCTCCCCCCACACACACAGAGGAAAGATGTGCTTCTATAAATATGACCGAATTGTTATTACCATAGAAAAGAATGTTGACATACCTGACTTTGTGCCGCTGTTTATAGAAAAACGCAACGTAGAATATACATTTCAGCTCACTTGTATAACATTTCTCTCCTGAGGAGTTGGGCTGACCTCCGTCAGCGGTTCTGATTTGCTGTCCATGTTAGGCTGACCTCCATCAGCTGTTATGCTCACTTTGACTGTTCCCTCAGCATCTGTCTGGTCTGTGATGGCGAGTTGTCTTAGTTTGTGAGGTCACACAAGTTATTCCCAGAGACGCCGGTCGATGAAGGTCTAGTCTCGATATGATAGTCATGTAGTTGGTGACCGTTTCTGTACCCTGACCTGGACAGTTGGTCACGACAAGCCATGCAGTTGGTGACCGTTTCTGTACCCTGACCTGGACAGTTGGTCACGACAAGTCATCTAGTTGGTGACCGTTTCTGTACCCTGACCTGGACAGTTGGTCACGACAAGTCATCTAGTTGGTGACCGTTTCTGTACCCTGACCTGGACAGTTGGTCACGACAAGCCATGTAGTTGGTGACCGTTTCTGTACTCTGACCTGGACAGTTGGTCACGACAAGCCATGTAGTTGGTGACCGTTTCTGTACTCTGACCTGGACAGTTGGTCACGACATGTTGAGCCAGAGAACCACACAATGGCCGGCTGACAGTCTTATATATAGAGATGTCTGGCTATAGTGGACGACCACACTACGTCAGCGGGTAGGCATGTATTGTGGTGGTCATAGATCAATTAGCTTGAGAGTTGACTGACAGCAGCGCTTGGGACGCTTCCAGACTTGTTTGATCCCTTTATAAGACCGTCCAAGTTTCCGAGTGGAAGACGCAGAATTTGTAAAAGCCCAGCTTAGTTTTCAGGGAACGCCTTTGCTGGAATCAGTCTCTCTACATGGAGTTTATAGACATGGCTGCCAGACCAATCCTTCGGACAGTGTCAGGACTGCTATGTACGTCAGAGATCTGTCTAGTGACCATAGAGAGGAAGAGTTCTCGCTGTGAGAGAGATCTGTCTAGTGACCAGGGAGATGAAGAGTCTTCGGTAGAGTCGACATTGTTACTGTCTACAGTGATTCCTCTCGCAGGCGAGCCATCACCAAAACCGAGGTCGTCCAAAAATTAGGAGACCCAGTTGTCAGCCTGACCGATCCATGTACTGGCTGAGAGTCCAGGTCTGCACACCTACACCACAGACTCCATGTACTGGGTGTTAGGGCCCTAGAGCTCAGGTCTGCACACCTACACCACCGACTCCATGTACTGGGTGTTAGGGCCCTAGAGTCCAGACCTGGCATGAGAACGTCTAGTCGAGGATTGCCACACGCACACCACCGACTCCATTGTTATAGTGGTAGTCTCTTGTGTAGAATAATGTTGCCATCACTATAGATGTCATAAGCGGCTACAAAAGACGGTTGTGAATGGGCCTAGCAACTGTTAGCTTAAAAATACAAGCGCTAGGATACATGCTTACTGTAAAGGGACTATCTGTAGTGGCGACCATATGCTCCACCTGGAACGACAAGGTGAATCACTAAACGTAACTCATCATTGCAATGTCCGACCGTAGTCAGAGAGGGGCCCACAGCATACCGTACATGGGCCCACATCATACCGTACAGGGGCCCACATCATACCGTACAGGGGCCCACAGCATACCGTACAGGGGCCCACATCATACCGTACAGGGGCCCACATCATACCGTACAGGGGCCCACATCATACCGTACAGGGGCCCACAGCATACCGTACAGGGGCCCACATCATACCGTACAGGGGCCCACAGCATACCGTACAGGGGTCGGAGAACGTCTTACTTGTCGGACCAAGTGTCACTTACATACATGCAGACAGAGAGAGAAATCAATTGTTCACCGGATTTCATAAGGTGACGTAACTGATGTAATGAATATCACATGTGATTGTGTTGGTGACACGAACTGATGACACTGCCGGAACCTCTGGAAATGCTGGGTTTTCGTTGTGTGGGGGGGGGGGGGGGGGTGTGTCTCTAACTTTGATAATGGTGTGTACCTTGATGTTGGTTTGTGTCTTTAGACCAATGATTCCCAAAATGTGTCGGTCCACAGTACCCCTAATGTACCAGATTGTTCCCATGGTACACCACCTCAGGAAATAAACATACTTAACAGTTTCAATGCTCAGCTCATGCGGTTCAGTTAGTTAACTGAGAAATAAACATACTTAACAGTTTCAATGCTCAGCTCATGCGGTTCAGTTAGTTAACTGAGAAATAAACATACTTAACAGTTTCAATGCTCAGCTCATGCGGTTCAGTTAGTTAACTGAGAAATAAACATACTTAACAGTTTCAATGCTCAGCTCATGCGGTTCAGTTAGTTAACTGAGAAATAAACATACTTAACAGTTTCAGTGCTCAGCTCATGCGGTTCAGTTAGTTAACTGAGAAATAAACATACTTAACAGTTTCAATGCTCAGCTCATGCGGTTCAGTTAGTTAACTGAGAAATAAACATACTTAACAGTTTCAGTGCTCAGCTCATGCGGTTCAGTTAGTTAACTGAGAAATAAACATACTTAACAGTTTCAGTGCTCAGCTCATGCGGTTCAGTTAGTTAACTGAGAAATAAACATACTTAACAGTTTCAGTGCTCAGCTCATGCGGTTCAGTTAGTTAACTGAGAAATAAACATACTTAACAGTTTCAGTGCTCAGCTCATGCGGTTCAGTTAGTTAACTGAGAAATAAACATACTTAACAGTTTCAGTGCTCAGCTCATGCGGTTCGGTTAGTTAACTGAAACAAATGAATGAAACACGTATTTCAAATTGCCAAAGAGTTTATGCGAGAAGTCAATAAGTAATAGCTTGAACAATCACATCATTGACTAACCGTAGTTAGTGGGACGGGTGGGCCTGTTGTTCACTGCTTCTCAAATCTTGGAACCAAACTGGACACGGCCACTCTGGTTACCGTCGACAACACAGCTTGGCACAGATATGACGTCACAAATGGAACTAAGATTGGCAAAGCTTGACCACGCCAGCAGATATCCATCTCCTGATATCCAAAAGCTTGACCACGCCATCAGATATCCATCTCCTGATATCCAAAGGCTTTACCACACCAAAAGATATCCATCTCCTGATATCCAAAGGCTTTATCACACCAAAAGATATCCATCTCCTACTGATATCCAAAAGGCTTCACGTACCAGGCTGATAAGCCAAGGGCGCGAGGCTACCATGTGGGGGATTGCGACCGAACCCTTGTAAGCCGCAATCCCGCCCAAAATCTCAGCACCACTGCAATGGGAGGCTCCTACATGCTCGGGACCTGGGGCTTGCGCCCCAGCCCTATCAGGTAGAGCCACAGTAAGAGGTCCTTGCCGCCCGCAAGTCAAAGCGGGCGGACAACTGCTTGATACTCACCCTATACGGCGATGGGGTGCGAAAAAACACCAACCAAAGACTTAGTACCTGGTCGGGGTGTCGAAAACAGTAGAGCAGCCACCTCACTGTGAACTGTCAAGACTCAACCACCGACCATGAGAGTTGTCCGCACACCAGGCAAACAACATCTCGGTGACATTACCAGGCTTGTCCTCTGGCTGAATGCACTCCGGCTACGATATCTACCTCTGTACGTTATCAGCCATATAACTATCATACTGGACGCAGAAGAGATGCAGACCAGCGGACATTGCACACCTGCCCCACTGTGTCAACACCCCAGGTGGCGGGGAATGCTAGGCGTACCATCCCTGCATAGAAGCCAAGAAAATAAAGGGAAAAAGAGATACCCCACTCAAATGCAAATGCTACGTTTCTGGCAGGACGTGACGATCCTGGGATACAGACACACTGGACTGCCTCTCTTCCGGGTAAACCAGTCCATCTCATATATCATATCATCATTGCACCCTATAGACACGAGTAGTGAAGACTCGATAGTCTGGTAAGACAACTTCCATAGGAGAGAAAACTCTGATCGTAAACAACTGCTGCCTTGCAGATAGGCTGGGGACAGCCAAAGGCTAAGGAGGGCATCCCTACAGAAACGCCTGTTGAAATCGGATGCACGGGGCCGCAAGCCTAACAAAACAGTGCAACGTAAATCACAGTATGATGGCAGTACAACCTATTCGAAAAACGTATGGCGCTCATCCTGAGGAGACCCGCCAGGCAGCGATAGCGCCGGGCCTCACGCCTCGAAGGGGCCCACCCTTGACTACTGGTGGTCACCCACCCATGTGTCGTGGAGTCAAGGCACATGGCTATGGGGTAACGTCTATTGGCCAAAACTTCAAGACCCTCAGAATATTACAGTGGAATGCGGAGGGAGTCATTAACAAAAAACTTTCCCTAACACACCACCTGCATGAAGGTAAGATTGACGTGGCATGTATCCAGGAAACGCACCTCAACAGTATCCATAAATTCTCAATCAGAGGATACCAGACCTTCCGTCTAGATAGAGAAGGCCACAAAGGAGGGGTCCTGATACTGACCAGAAACAGCATACCGAGTAGCGCGGTACCTGTCAATCACACCGGACAAGCAGAAATTGTAGGAGTTGACATAATGGCTCAAGAGACGAAGCTCCGCATTTTCAATCTGTACGGACCACCAAACAGAGACCTATCGCTCTCGAGTATGGAGGTCAGAGACTCCAACTGCATAGTAGTTGGAGATTTCAACAGCCACTCGGAGAGATGGGGCTACTCTGACACAGACAGCAGAGGTGACGAAGTGGAAGATTGGGAGATAGATGCAAATCTCTTCCTAATCAATAGGCCGGAGGATAGCCCTAGCTTCTATTCAAGAACATGGCATACCACCTCGACTCCAGATTTGGCCTTCTCCACACAGGACATACACTATAAAATAGACCGCCAGGTGCTAAACCAACTGGCAGGTAGCGACCACAGGCCGATCAGGCTAACCATTGACATGGAAGTAGGCCCACAGGAAACAAAACCGCTCCCACGTTGGAATTACAAACGAGCCGACTGGGACAGATTTGCAATCCTGACAGATGGGCTGTGTGAAACCATCAACACACGAAACACCAAAATGAAGCCCATGGTAGAGAGCCTAAGCAAGGCAATAATGCAAGCCGCCACTGAAACCATCCCAAGAGGAGCTAGGAAAAACTATAAGCCCTACTGGAATGATGAGTTACAGAAAGTGGAAGATGCAGTAACAAATGCTAGGAACGTGGCAGAACGTGAAAAATCCATTGAGGCGAACATCGCCCTCAAAGCCGCCACGGCGAAGTACAAACACACTCTCAAGCAAACAGCAAGAGAAAGTTGGAAAAACAAAACGGAAAGTTTAAACCTGGACAAAGAAGGGAACAAGCTATGGAAGCTAGTCAGAGCCATGAACGACGAAACCCCGTCAAATAAACAAATTACTATCAAGCAGGGCGAGAACTTGATCACAGGTAAGAAAGCCGCAAACGCCTTTGTCGATCACTATGCCAGAGCAAACCACATCGAGGTCCCTGCAGATAAGCATACAGACATTAGCGAAGAGCTAAAGCGACACGAAAACATAAATACGGCTCCTGAAGAGCACATGATGGCCAAACTAACCATGCGTGAAATGGAAGAGGCTATGAGAACACTAAAGAAAAGGAAATCTCCCGGAAAAGACGGGATAACAAACGAAATGCTGATGGGGCTGGGCCAAACAGCGAAGAAAAAACTACTATCAGTCCTGAACCAAAGCTGGAAAAGGGGTATTGTACCCCAGGCATGGAAGGATGCAATACTGGTACCAGTACCAAAAACAGGAAAAGATAAAACAGATCCGAATGGATACAGGCCCATAAGCCTACTGAGCTGTGTCGGCAAGCTGATGGAACGGATGATAAACACCAGACTGATGTGGCATCTGGAAGAAAAACGAATTCTAATCCCACAGCAAGCCGGCTTTAGACAGCACAGATCCACTGAGGACCAGGTCATCCTCATAGCCCAGGAGATAGAAGATGCCTACCAGGCACAGAAGCACACAGTAGCTGTCTGGGTGGATCTGGAAAAGGCATTTGACAAAGTCTGGAAGGACGGACTTAGAGTCAAGCTGAGAAGAAGTGATGTCTGTGGGAAGATGTACAAGTGGATCAACCACTACCTCAAACAAAGAACGGCCAGAGTCCAAATACAAGGGCAGATGAGCAAAAAGGTGACACTCGAGCAGGGAGTACCCCAAGGGGGAGTACTGTCACCCACACTCTTTCTGGTATATATAAACGATATTACAGAGAATATACCAAGAAGAGTCCATAGCTCAATGTTTGCAGACGATCTGGCTATGTGGACCTCTGAAAAGAATCTCACCATAGCAAGAAACCGGATGCAAACGGCCCTAACATCGCTGGAAGAGTGGGCGAACTCATGGCTGGTAAAAATAAACGAGGAGAAAACCACGTGCACAATATTCTCGCTCTCATTAAAACCCCAAAGTACCAAATTAAGCCTAAACGGCAAAATCCTGCAGCCAAACGACAACCCAACCTATCTGGGAGTCACATTTGATCGGCGCATGACATGGAAAAGTCAGATTGAGAAAAACCGAATGAAAGCCAGAGAAAGAATGGCGATCATGAGGAAACTTGCTGGCACAAGCTGGGGAGCAGACGAAAGCATACTAAAGAAACTGTACACTGGAAGAGTGAGACCAGTTCTCGAGTATGGCATTGCGGCATGGACAACAGCAGCGAAGGCGAACTTCGATAAAGTTAACAAACTTCAAAACCAAGCCATGAGAATCATAACAGGTGGCATGAAGTCAACGCCAATTGTAGAACTTGAAAAGATTACAAGACTGCAATCCATGACCGATAGAAGAGACTGCAGAGCCCAGCTGCAGTCAGAGAAACTCCGAAGACTGACGGACCATCCAATGTACCAGAGACTAAACAATCTGGGAAATGGGAAACTGAAGCGGAGAAACTTTGCAGAAATAGCCAAAGCAAAGATGCACGAAGATCCCACAAACGCACTAACAACACCAAAACCCATCACTACTGTACGAAAACCTACTTGGAGGCAGGATATATTTCCAGAGGTGGTAGAAAATATACCAGGTATTGCAAACAAAAACTGCCAGAGTGAGAAAGAAAGGAGAGACACTACCCTAAGCTTCATAACGAAAAGCTACCCAAGCATGGACTGGACCCATGCATACACCGACGGTTCTGTAACAAACACTACACAGAACGGAGGGGCAGGAGCATTCCTGAACCTACCAAATGGCACAAATATAACACTGTCATTCGCTACTGGTAAGTACACAAGCAATTTCAGAGCAGAGGCAGAGGCACTGAGGGCGGCAGTGGAAGAAATGGCAACACACAGTGAAAATGAGAGCCATATAGTCTTGCTGACAGATGCTCTCGAAGTAGTCACAGCGCTAAAAAGCCAGAAGAACACTGAGCTTAATGACTTAAGAGCAGCACTCTGCAAACTGTGCCAGCAGTCCGCACCAAAAAGGGTGGTGATACAGTGGGTTCCGTCACACTGCAACATCCAAGGAAACGAGGAGGCCGATAGACTGGCAAAAGAAGGTGCAAGACTACCACAAACAGGTACCAGTATGACGTACGAAGAGTCAAAACGGCTTATCAAAGCCAGATACATGTCCAAATGGGAAACCGAACATACTGGTTACACCAAAAACGATGCCTATTACCAGTTGAACCGAAGAGAGCAGGTCGTTGTCTTCAGACTTCGCACTGGCCACAACAGACTGAGGTACCACCTATTCAACAAACTGAAGATAGGGTGTACCGACGAATGCCCGTGCGGTACTGGTAAAATGACCACTGAACATCTGCTGCAGAACTGCCCGACATACGAGGATCAGAGAGAGCAGATGTGGCCATTGCCAGTGGAACTGCAAGACAAGCTGTATGGTAGTGGCGAGAGTCTCAGGATGACCGCTGCTTTTTTCGAAAAAATAATGGTTACTGTCTGACTGTGTACGCAGAAGAAGAAGAAATTGCCAAAGAGTTTATGCGAGAAGTCAATAAGTAATAGCTTGAACAATCACATCATTGACTAACCGTAGTTAGTGGGACGGGTGGGCCTGTTGTTCACTGCTTCTCAAATCTTGGAACCAAACTGGACACGGCCACTCTGGTTACCGTCGACAACACAGCTTGGCACAGATATGACGTCACAAATGGAACTAAGATTGGCAAAGCTTGACCACGCCAGCAGATATCCATCTCCTGATATCCAAAAGCTTGACCACGCCATCAGATATCCATCTCCTGATATCCAAAGGCTTTACCACACCAAAAGATATCCATCTCCTGATATCCAAAGGCTTTATCACACCAAAAGATATCCATCTCCTACTGATATCCAAAAGGCTTCACCACGCCAGCAGATATCCATCTCCTACTGATATCCAAAGGCTTCACCACGCCAGCAGATATCCATCTCCTACTGATATCCAAAGGCTTTACCACACCAAAAGATATCCATCTCCTACTGATATCCACTAGCTTGCCCTGCTAACAGAAGAAAGATTCAGTGAATGGACCGGCTAGCTAATACAAGAACGATTCAGTGAATGGACCGGCTAGCTAAGACAAGAAAGATTCAGTGAATGGACCGGCTAGCTAAGACAAGAAAGATTCAGAGAATGGACTAGCTAACACAAGAACGATTCAGTGAATGGACCGGCTAGCTAAGACAAGAAAGATTCAGTGAATGGACCGGCTAGCTAAGACAAGAAAGATTCAGTGAATGGACCGGCTAGCTAACACAAGAAAGATTCAGTGAATGGACCGGCTAGCTAACACAAGAAAGATTCAGTGAATGGACCGGCTAGCTAACACAAGAAAGATTCAGTGAATGGACCGGCTAGCTAACACAAGAAAGATTCAGAGAATGGACCGGCTAGGCAACACAAGAAAGATTCAGTGAATGGACCGGCTAGCTAACACAAGAAAGATTCAGCGAATGGACCGGCTAGCTAACACAAGAAAGATTCAGTGAATGGACCGGCTAGCTAACACAAGAAAGATTCAGTGAATGGACCGGCTAGCTAACACAAGAAAGATTCAGAGAATGGACTAGCTAACACAAGAAAGATTCAGTATAATTTTAGCGAAATAGATGGGAGAGACTGACCTTGAACTGGCAGCTTCCGCCAATGATATGTCTCTGGTCGCTAAGTACTACCACAATTCTAAACACCAAGGGAATGTCAATGTACGGGTCATCCTCTTCTCTGGCTATGATCATGGACACCGGTTTGAACTCGCGATCCATTATCGTTACCGGTCGAACACGTGCTGCAGATTTCTCCCTCTTTTACTTTTTCCGTTCACCTTTTTTTCTCCAATCTCTCACTCTTTCTCTCTCTTTGTGTCTCTCATTACGTTAATAAATTCATTGATCTATGCTTGTGTATGTATGTGTCTGTGTACATGCCAACATGTATGTTTGTTTTATGTGTAAGATGTGTATTCGTGTATCTGTGTATGCATATGTGTGGATATGTATACTTATGTTGCTTACATGTACGTGCACATATTGGTGCCTCTCTATGTACGTGTACACATACTTATTGGTGCCTGTCTATGTATATGTGCACATGTTGGTGCCTCTCTATGTATGTGTACACGTGTACATATTGGTGCCTGTCTATGTAGGTGTACACGTGTACATATTGGTGCCTCTCTATGTATGTGTACACGTGCTTGTGTAACCGCCTTGATGTTTCCATGACGACCATTTCTCACAGACTTTGTCTAGCTAATGGCCGCCTGTCTGTCAAGTCTACCTTGTGCCTTGTTATTCTCATTCTTAATTAGTGTTGTTTGTCCAGGACGGGGAGCTGGTGCCGTATGGTCGCGCGGCGTCTGTTCCGGGCTATTGTTTGTGAGGGGGTTTCTTGCTGTGGAGGTCAGCGGCGTTTGTCGGGGAGGGGGGGTTGAGCTAGTAAACGACTCCAGGATGTCTGTAATAGCTGACACGGTTTTTAATTGTGAGCCGTTTTGTTTCAACAATCAGTTCTTTTAACCGCCGCACCTACCCCAGCTATAATGTTGTAACTTCTTCCGGGAGAGGTTACTGTTGGCTATTTATGGCTGCGAGGCGACAGTATAGATTGACCACTGTAACCTGTGTCGAGTGGGGCCTATCGGCCAGTCTGTGGCTTTAGACAGGTCTAACAATGACCTAACCTGTGTCGTGTGGGGCCTATCAGTCAGTCTTTGGCTGGAGACTAGAACTTGTTGACGCTACCCTGTACATCCCTAACACAAGTCGACTAGTCCTAGAACTTGTTGACGCTACCCCGTACATCCCTAACACAAGTCGACTAGTCCTAGAACTAGTTTACGCTACCCCGTACATCCCTAACACAAGTCGACTAGTCCTAGAACTAGTTTACGCTACCCCGTACATCCCTAACACGAGTCGACTAACAAAGATGGCGACTACACAGAGACCTATCCTGGCACGGCAGACTGGGCCACATTTGTGGAAGCCTCCAGTGGCACGCTTCCTTTGTTCCTGGCGATGGAGATGATCTGTCATCTTGCTTGATCCAAGTTCGCCAGTGCAAGCAGCTCTCAGAAGGGGACATCAATGTTGAAACATTTCTGAGACACTTTCACTGAGACTTTTCACTGAGACACTTTCATTGAGACACTTTCATTGAGACACTTTCACTGAGACACTTTCACTGAGACACTTTCACTGAGACTTTTCATTGAGACACTTTCACTGAGACACTTTTCACTGAGACACTTTCAATGAGACACTTTCAGTGAGTATCTATAACGTTTCTGTAGTTGTCCCAATGAGCGGGTGCCTTTCGTGAGTTGACCAAACAACTGCTGCTTATGGATGCTCTCATCTGGCATGCCAACATTTCTCGTTCATTTTAACTCGGCGCAGACACGTATACTCTTCATATTAGCAGACACGTGTACTCTTCATATTAGCAGACACGTGTACTCTACATATTAGCAGACACGTGTACTCTACATATTAGCAGACAAGTGTACTCTACATATTAGCAGACACGTGTACTGTACATATTAGCAGACACGTATACTCTACATATTAGCAGACACGTGTACTCTACATATTAGCAGAAACGTGTACTCTACATATTAGCAGACACGTGTACTCTACATATTAGCAGACACGTGTACTCTACATATTAGCAGACACGTGTACTCTAAATAGTAGCAGACACGTATACTCTACATATTAGCAGACACGTGTACTCTACATATTAGCAGACACGTGTACTCTACATATTAGCAGACACGTGTACTCTACATATTAGCAGACACGTGTACTCTAAATAGTAGCAGACACGTATACTCTACATATTAGCAGACACGTGTACTCTACATATTAGCAGACACGTGTACTCTACATATTAGCAGACACGTGTACTCTACATATTAGCAGACACGTGTACTCTACATATTAGCAGACACGTGTACTCTACATATTAGCAGACACGTGTACTCTACATATTAGCAGACACGTGTACTCTACATATTAGCAGAGGGTGTACTCTACAGATTAGCAGACACGTATACTCTACATATTAGCAGACACGTATACTCTACATATTAGCAGACACGTATACTCTACATATCGTGACCAAGAATGAAGCCCCTTGTTTTGTCATCTAATCCTGAGCAGCCTACGTAAACATCTGAACTGAAAATAATGTAGTTGTCTAGCTTGACTGCTTTACACTGTCCATGTTTCACAAGCATGCAGCAGGGTGGATAACACTATATCATTTGTCCCCTCTTTCTTGGTGGAGCGACTGATACCATGTCGACGCCTACAGCCTCCCAAAATGCAGAGCTCGCCTCTACAATCCTGTCGGTAACCTCAAAGTTGGACAGTTGAAGATGGTATTAACATGCGCGGCCCAGCTTGTCAGTCAATAGCGCCGGCCGTCAGCACTGAGGACAAGAGATGAGGGCTCACAGACATCAGGGCGAAGCCAGCCGTCCTGCATGGACACGAGTCTGCGTTGTGCACAACCGTTGGAATGTTGTGCACAACCGTTGGAATGTTGTGGAATGCAGTCCTTCCAGAATATTCTCGACAATGAGGAGGGGTCACGTTGGAGCAGCCCGAACAAACATCCAGCATGCTCTTGATGGCTAGGTCGTGTTCACTGAACCAATAATGACTCTTACGGTGACATGTCCATGACTCCGCCTGTCCCTTGATCTCTTAGAAAGGCCCATCTATTTTCCACAGTACTCCATGGGTAGCTGATCTGTGGACTTACGACCGCTGAGGTTATTGCCAAGGGTATGTGTCGGCTTTGTGCCTTGGACATGTTGAGCCTATTGACAGGCATCCGCTCCGGATGAGCACGCGTAAACTCCAGGTGAAGGTTAAACATGAAGACAATAATCCCGTGGCATGTCCAGCGCCACGCACGTCCCGTCTATCCCCAGCCAAGAGCTAACAGTCGATAAGATGGCACTGCTTAGATCGAGGGGGCGTCCACCATGGTTCTCTTTCGGTACGCAGACGAAACACAGGGTTTGTGATGTAGAGGCATCAGAGGTGCATGGGTCACATTCCTCCAGGAACACACACGCACACATTGACATGGGGACCACATCAAGCTCTGACCAGGCTGAGTCTCACGCGCCGAGTCAACACATCTGGTGAAGATAGTCATTCTCAAGTTTCACAAACTAACGAGAATAGTGCCAATAGGAAGTGCAGGCAGAAATAGTTGGAGAGACATGAAGCCCAAACTCATACAAGACCCAGATTCTGTAGTCAGTGAAGTGACATGAAGCCGAAACTCATCCAAGACCCAGATTCTGTAGTCAGTGAAGTTACATGATACCACACGTCTCTAGACACGGCACTCGGTGCTTCTCATATTCCTTCTATTGTTATATTAAAAGAGGAAAGGGATCTATGGGTTATAACAGATCATACAGGTAAGGTGAGTGAGCAAGTCCAGGTTATAACAGATCATACAGGTAAGGTGAGTGAGCAAGTCCAGGTTATAACAGATCATACAGGTAAGGTGAGTGAGCAAGTCCAGGTTATAACAGATCATACAGGTAAGGTGAGTGAGCAAGTCCAGGTTATAACAGATCATACAGGTAAGGTGAGTGAGCAAGTCCAGGTTATAACAGATCATACAGGTAAGGTGAGTGAGCAAGTCCAGGTTATAACAGATCATACAGGTAAGGTGAGGGAGCAAGTCCAGGTAGCAGAGAAAAGGCAAATGCAATGTTAGGTATGATAAAAAGAAATATTAAACATAGCAGCGAGGAAGTGATAGTCAAACTGTATAAAGCATTAGTTAGACCTAGATTGGAGTACCGTGTACAGGTGTGGAGTCCTTATCATAGAGGGGACATAAACATGCTGGAAAGAATACAAAAAAGAGCGACAAAGATGATAGTGGGATTCCAGAATTACAGTTATGAGGAACGACTCAGAAAAACCGGCCTACAGTGTCTCGAAGAGAGAAGAATTCTTGGTGACTTAATACAGGTTTATAAGATGATCAGAGGAATCGATAAATTAGACTATAACAAGTTTTTTAAAATACAACCACCCACAAGAACAAGAGGGAATAGCTACAAATTAACTAAAGAAAAGTCCAGATTAGATATTACGAAATATATTTTAGTCAGAGAGTGGTGAATGCTTGGAATGCATTGCCACAGAAAGTAGTTTAGGCAGGGTTAATTAATACATTCAAGAATATATTGGATGCGCATAGTTTTTAGTGAATGTAAAAGAAACTGGCTGTAAACGGGCTTTGTAGTCTTCTAAACCAGTATAAAGAAGTTAAGTTATGTAAGGTGGGGTAGCCCGGAGAAGCCAGGTCATGTATCGATGACGATCTAACCTGCGAGTCGTCGTGCTGTCCTGGCAGAGGGAGATCGATCTGGAGTGGGCCAACACGGGCACGATGGTTAGGCCAGGTAGCTCTGGTTCCTGGGGGCACGGAACCTTCCATTGACAGGTCCTACACACCTGGTGATTGTCTCTGATGACACGCACCTATAGGGCGTGCTTGAATGATGCTGCTGGAGTACAACAGCTCTCCCCTCCCTTTATTGGCGACTACTTCTTCTGTCTGTCTGTCTGTCTGTCTGTGTGGTGTTGTACTTCCCCATTCTGTTTGTGTCTCAGCTTTCGAAGACTCGGGCTCCATCATTTCGTGTTAATCATTGACCACGACCCTTTCTCCTTACAATCCCTCATTGTTTATCATTCTCCCCCCCCTACAATCCCTCATTGTTTATCATGCCCCCCCCCCTACAATCCCTCATTGTTTATCATGCCCCCCTTTCCTACAATCCCTCTTTGTTTATCATGCCCCCCTCCCCTTTCCTACAATCCCTCATTGTTTATCATGCCCCCCTTTCCTACAATCCCTCATTGTTTATCATGCCCCCCCTTTCCTACAATCCCTCATTGTTTATCATGCCCCCCTCCCCTTTCCTACAATCCCTCATTGTTTATCATGCCCCCCTTTCCTACAATCCCTCATTGTTTATCATGCCCCCTACCCTTTCCTACAATCCCTCATTGTTTATCATGCCCCCCTTTCCTACAATCCCTCATTGTTTATCATGCCCCCCTCCCCTTTCCTACAATCCCTCATTGTTTATCATTCTCCCCCCCCCCCACAATCCCTCATTGTTTATCATGCCCTCCCCTACAATCCCTCATTGTTTATCATGCCCCCCCTCCCTACAATCCCTCATTGTTTATCACCCCCCCCCCCTACAATCCCTCATTGTTTATCACCCCCCCCCCTACAATCCCTCATTGTTTATCATGCCCCCCTACAATCCCTCATTGTTTATCATCCCCCCCCCCCTACAATCCCTCATTGTTTATCATCCCGCCTACAATCCCTCATTGTTTATCATTCCCCCCCCCTACAATCCCTCATTGTTTATCATTCCCCCCCCTACAATCCCTCATTGTTTATCATCCCCCCCCCCTACAATCCCTCATTGTTTATCATTCCCCCCCCCCCTACAATCCCTCATTGTTTATCATGCCCCCCCTTTCCTACAATCCCTCATTGTTTATCATTCCCCCTCCCCCCCTACAATCCCTCATTGTTTATCATGCCCCCCCCCCCTACAATCCCTCATTGTTTATCATGCCCCCCCCCTTACAATCCCTCATTGTTTATCATGCCCCCCCCCTACAATCCCTCTTTGTTTATCATTCCCTCCTTTCCTACAATCCCTCATTGTGTATCATCCCCCCCTACAATCCCTCATTGTTTATCATTCCCCCCCCCCCCTACAATCCCTCATTGTTTATCATTCCCCCCTTTCCTACAATCCCTCATTGTTTATCATGCCCACCCCGTTCTCCTTTAAATCCCTCATTGTTTATCGTGCCCCCCTCCCCTTTCCTGCAATCCCTCATTGTTTATCATGCCCCCCTCCCCTTTCCTACAATCCCTCATTGCTTATCATGCCCCCCTCCTTACAATCCCTCATTGTTTATCATGCCCCCCTCCCTACAATCCCTCATTGTTTATCATGCCCCTTCCCCTTTCCTACAATCTCTCATTGTTTATCATACCCCCCTCCCCTTTCCTAAAATCCCTCATTGTTTATCATGCCCCCCTCCCTACAATCCCTCGTTGTTTATCATGCCCCCCTCTCCTTTCCCACAATCCCTCATTGTTTATCATGCCCCCCTCCCTAAAATCCCTCATTGTTTATCATGCCCCACTCCCTACAATCCCTCATTGTTTATCATGCCCCTCCCCCCACAATCCCTCATTGTTTATCATGCCCCCCTCCCTACAATCCCTCATTGTTTATCATGCCCCCCTCCCTACAATCCCTCATTGTTTATCATGCCCCCTCCCTACAATCCCTCATTGTTTATCATGCCCCCCCACAATCCCTCATTGTTTATCATGCCCCCCCCCTCCTTACAATCAATCATTGTTTATCATGCCCCCCCTCCTTACAATCCCTCATTGTTTATCATGCCCCCCCTCCTTACAATCCCTCATTGTTTATCATGCCCCCTCCCTTTTCCTACAATCCCTCATTGTTTATCATGCCCCCCTCCCTACAATCCTTTATTGTTTATCATGCCCCCCCCCCACAATCCCTCATTGTTTATCATGCCCCCCTCTCCGTTCCTACAATCCCTCATTGTTTATCATGCCCCCCTCCCCATTCCTACAATCCCTCATTGTTTATCATGCCCCCCTCTCCGTTCCTACAATCCCTCATTGTTTATCATGCCCCCCTCCCCATTCCTACAATCCCTCATTGTTTATCATGCCCCCCTTCACAATCCCTCATTGTTTATCATGCCCCCCTCCCCTTTCCTACAATCCCTCATTGTTTATCATGCCCCCCCCCCACAATCCCTCATTGTTTATCATGCCCCCTCCCCTTTCCTACAATCCCTCATTGTTTATCATGTCCCCCTCCCCTTCCCTACAATCCCTCATTGTTTATCATGCCCCCACCCCTTTCCTACAATCCCTCATTGTTAATCATGCCCCCCCTCCTCTCCCCCCCCCTCCCAAATCTCTTCTAGTCCTTGTTTCTTTTACAAAGAAAATAATCTCCGTTTAGTGGCGCAGCGGTTAAGTTCATATCTGGCGGCAAAGTGGGTGTACTCGATCACAGATCTCACCACGCTTTGGTATACCCATCTGTAAACGGTAACCTGACCTACAGTTAAGAAAGCGAGAGAACAAGCTGAGACCTTGTACAATCCGTTATCTAATCCTGACACCGGCTCGCGTGGACCGATGGACGGCGATGTCAACTAGGCCATGACCTTTACCCTTTGACATGCTCTTTGTGCATCAGTTATGTCCCACTTAGCAGTCGAGTCTTTGTTCTCACTATTATGCTGTCTCCCGTGTCTTATCATGGCTCACTCTCATTCTGTCTCCCGTGTCTTATCATGGCTCACTCTCATTCTGTCTCCCGTGTCTTATCATGGCTCACTCTCATTCTGTCTCCCGTGTCTTATCATGGCTCACTCTCATTCTGTCTCCCGTGTCTTATCATGGCTCACTCTCATTCTGTCTCCCGTGTCTTATCATGGCTCATTCTCATTCTGTCTCCCGTGTCTTATCATGGCTCATTCTCATTCTGTCTCCCGTGTCTTATCATGGCTCACTCTCATTCTGTCTCCCGTGTCTTATCATGGCTCATTCTCATTCTGTCTCCCGTGTCTTATCATGGCTCACTCTCATTCTGTCTCCCGTGTCTTATAATGTCTCACTATCATTCTGTCTCTCGTCACATCCAGACTGTAGACATTCACGGGCAGGTGTCTCCGTCACATCCAGACTGTAGACATTCACGGGCAGGTGTCTCCGTCACATCCAGACTGTAGACATTCACGGGCAGGTGTCTCCGTCACATCCAGACTGTAGACATTCACGGGCAGGTGTCTCCGTCACATCCAGACTGTAGACATTCACGGGCAGGTGTCTCCGTCACATCCAGACTGTAGACATTCACGGGCAGGTGTCTCCGTCACATCCAGACTGTAGACATTCACGGGCAGGTGTCTCCGTCACATCCAGACTGTAGACATTCACGGGCAGGTAGGAGACCAGGTTGTGGGATGGTAGGTGTTTCTCAAACAAGTCGGCAGGTAGGAGACCAGGTGTAGAAGGGTGGGATGGTAGGTGGCCCTCAAACATGTCGGCAGGTATTAGACCAGGTGTAGAAGGGTGGGATGGTAGGTGGCCCTCAAACATGTCGGCAGGTATTAGACCAGGTGTAGAAGGGTGGGATGGTAGGTGGCCCTCAAACATGTCGGCAGGTAGGAGACCAGGTGTAGAAGGGTGGGATGGTAGGTGGCCCTCAAACATGTCGGCAGGTATTAGACCAGGTGTAGAAGGGTGGGATGGTAGGTGGCCCTCAAACATGTCGGCAGGTATTAGACCAGGTGTAGAAGGGTGGGATGGTAGGTGGCCCTCAAACATGTCGGCAGGTATTAGACCAGGTGTAGAAGGGTGGGATGGTAGGTGGCCCTCAAACATGTCGGCAGGTATTAGACCATGTGCATGACACTGCTTGGGACATTGAGGAGGGGTGGATGAGGTTAGAGAGAGATAGAGAGAGTGAACAAGAGAGAGAGAGTGAACAACAGAGAGAGAGTGAGCAACAGAGAGAGAGAGTGAACAAGAGAGAGAGAGAGAGTGAACAAGAGAGAGAGAGTGAACAAGAGAGAGAGTGAACAAGAGAGAGAGAGAGTGAACAAGAGAGAGAGAGTGAACAAGAGAGAGAGAGTGAACAAAGAGAGAGAGAGAGAACAAGAGAGAGAGAGTGAACAATAGAGAGAGAGAGTGAACAAGAGAGAGAGTGAACAAGAGAGAGAGAGAGTGAACAAAGAGAGAGAGAGAGTGAACAAGAGAGAGATATTGAACAAAGAGAGAGAGAGAGAGAGTGAACAAAGAGAGAGAGAGGGAACAAGAGAGAGAGAGAGTGAACAAAGAGAGAGAGAGAGTGAACAAGAGAGAGAGAGTGAACAAGAGAGAGAGTGAACAAAGAGAGAGAGAGTGAACAAGAGAGAGAGAGTGAACAAGAGAGAGCGAGTGAACAAAGAGAGAGAGAGTGAACGAGAGAGAGAGAGAGTGATCAAGAGAGAGAGAAAGAGTGAAAGTGACCGAGAGAGAGAGAGTGAAAGTGACCGAGAGAGAGAGAGAGTGAACGAGAGAGAGAGAGAGTGAACGAGAGAGAGAGAGAGAGTGAACGAGAGAGAGAGAGTGAAAGTGACCGAGAGAGAGAGAGAGAGAGTGAACGAGAGAGAGAGAGAGCGAGAGTGAACGAGAGAGAGAGAGTGAAAGTGACCGAGAGAGAGAGAGAGAGAGAGTGAACGAGAGAGAGAGAGTGAACGGGAGAGAGAGAGTGAACGAGAGAGAGAGAACTGACAGATGAGAGACAGTCCGACAACTGGCCACGAGACAGCGCTAGACGAGATGTCTGGTCACTGCTGGAGCTGCGTGCGTTTCATAGCAGGTTACAGCAGTCGGTACGGGCATCATGGGACGATAGTCTCTCTTCCTCTCCCTCTCTCTCCCTCACTTCCCCTCCCTCTCTCTCTCACTCCTCCCCCCACTCTCTCTCACTCCCCCTTCTCTCCTCCCCTCTCTCTTACTCCATCTCCCCCTCCCCTCTCTCTCCCCCTCTCCCCTTCTCTATCTTGTCCCCCTCTCTCTCTCTCTCCCTCTCCCTCTCTCACTCCCCCTCTCCACTTCTCTATCTTTTCCCCCTTTCTCTCCCTCTCTCCCCCCTCTCTCTCTCCCTCTCTCTCTCCCCTTCTCTATCTTTTCCCCCTCTCTCTCCCTTTCCCCCTCTCTCTCTCTCCCCCCTCTCCCCTTCTCTATCTTTTCTCCCTCTCTCTCCCTCTCTCTCCCCCTCTCTCTCCCTCTCTCACTCCCCCTCTCTCCCCTTCTCTATCTTTTCTCCCTCTCTATCCCCCCTCTCTCTCTGTCTCCCTCTCTCCCCCCTCTCCCCTTCTCTATCTTTCCCCCCCCTCTCTCTCTCTCTCTCTCTACCTCCCCATCCGTTTCTGCAAGAAACCGTTCCCAGCTGTCTTTGTTTGGACCATAGTTTGCCGTTAGTTGTGTTTGTACTGTGGTCACTGTCGGCAGTTGGATCCACACGTTTGAGCTGAACACACTGTGGCCCGGCGGGCGGTGAGGCCTGGGTTCCTTTCCGTCGGTCCTGTATTGATTTCTCACCCCGGACACCGATTTGATTTCCCCCCCCCCCCCCCCCCCCCACCACCAATCAACTTGGCATGTGCCACTATCTTCATTGCGTAGTCAATGTGCCATGCAGAAATACTGTGTACACTGGATGCATTGACCGACACGGACGTGTTCTGGGTGACTGGATGCATTTACCGGCACAGACGTGTTCTGGGTGACTGGAATCATTGACCGACACGGACGTGTTCTGTGTGACTGGATGCATTGACCAACACGGACGTGTTCTGGGTGACTGGATGCATTGACCGACACGGACCTATTGTGGGTGACTGAATGCATTGACCGACACAGACGTGTTCTGGGTGACTGGATGCATTTGCCGGCACAGACGTGTTCTGGGTGACTGGAATCATTGACCGACACGGACCTATTCTGGGTGACTGAATGCATTGACCGACACAGACGTGTTCTGGGTGACTGGATGCATTGACCGACACAGACGTGTTCTGGGTGACTGGATGCATTGGCCTGCACAGACGTGTTCTGTGTGACGGATGCATTGACCGACACAGACGTGTTCTGGGTGACTGGATGCATTGACCGGCACAGACGTGTTCTGGGTCAGCTATCCTAGCCAGCCCTGACATTGACAACCCGTTTGACATGACTTGAGTTAGTTGATCCTAGCCAGCCCTGACATTGACAACCCGTTTGACATGACTTGAGTTAGTTGATCCTAGCCAGCCCTGACATTGACAACCCGTTTGACATGACTTGAGTTAGTTGATCCTAACCAGCCCTGACATTGACAACCCGTTTGACATGACTTGAGTTAGTTGATCCTAGCCAGCCCTGACATTGACAACCCGTTTGACATGACTTGAGTTAGTTGATCCTAGCCAGCCCTGACATTGACAACCCGTTTGACATGACTTGAGTTAGTTGATCCTAGCCAGCCCTGACATTGACAACCCGTTTGACATGACTTGAGTTAGTTGATCCTAGCCAGCCCTGACATTGACAACCCGTTTGACATGACTTGAGTTAGTTGATCCTAGCCAGCCCTGACATTGACAACCCGTTTGACATGAGCTAGTTGAGGGTACACGAAGGACACACGCTAGATCTACACGGGTCCAGTATTGCTCCTTATCGTACCCCCAATAGGAGCTGTGTGTTGTCGACAGAGAATGTCTGACTAATGTTTGTCTGTCTGTGTCAGTGTCTGTTCTTCATGAAATGTTGTACGAGCTTCGTAATAAGTTTTAGTATATATCCATTCATCTTATTTGTGCTTGAAATATACATACATACACATATACTTAGATACATAAACTTAGATACACATATACTTAGATACACATATACTTAGATACACATATACTTAGATACACATATACTTAGATACATATACTTAGATACACATATACTTAGATACACATATACTTAGATACACATACTTAGATATACATGTACTGTGGAATGTACTCACTCTGTTCACAATAGGATAACTGAAAGAGATTGATGACTCTTGTCAACTGATTGAATTACAAACCATCTTCCTCAATCATTACATGGTCCAAACATTCAATCCATAATTGTTTGTCAATGTCTGAGAGGAGATCGAATTCCATTTTCTGGACCTCCGGCAGTTTGAAGGTTCTGTAGTGGCTTGCCGCCTGTCCTTTCAGCTGCGGCTTGCCGCCTGTCCTTTCAGCTGCGGCTTGCCGCCTGTCCTTTCAGCTGCGGCTTGCCGCTCGTCCTTTCAGCTGCGGCTTGCCGCCTGTCCTTTCAGCTGCGGCTTGCCGCCTGTCCTTTCAGCTGCGGCTTGCCGCCTGTCCTTTCAGCTGCGGCTTGCCGCCTGTCCTTTCAGCTGCGGCTTGCCGCCTGTCCTTTCAGCTGCGGCTTGCCGCCTGTCCTTTCAGATGCGGCTTGCCGCCTGTCCTTTCAGATGCGGCTTGCCGCCTGTCCTTTCAGCTGCGGCTTGCCGCCTGTCCTTTCAGCTGCGGCTTGCCGCCTGTCCTTTCAGCTGCGGCTTGCCGCCTGTCCTTTCAGCTGCGGCTTGCCGCCTGTCCTTTCAGCTGCGGCTTGCAGCCTGTCCTTTCAGCTGCGCCCAAACTAACTCTATAGGATTTAAGGGGAAATTGTAGTCACAATCATAAGCACATATGGCCATGCTCCTGGATTACGCGAAACACCTTTGTCAGGTGTGTATTCCTGACAAATATTTCTTCTGCGTTCGTTCGAAACCTCCCACTACCAAGTCCTAAACAGGGCTTTGCAAGAAGTCCGGAGAACGGAATGCGTTGTCTTGCTAGTTTACAGCTTGACTGCGATATTTGCATCTTTCGGTCCGACACATCCGTCTTCAACAGTTGACAACAATTCCTGTTTGAGATGGCATTTCCCACAAATTGGTTACGTTTCTTTGTTAGCCAAACTTTGATCTCGTCCTTAGTACAAGCTGATGTCCGGACCTGGTCTCATACTGCCACTGTATTATGGTAGGAGGTGTTGCCTATTACCAGACAGGAGGGTCTTGTATTATGGTAGGAGGTGTTGCCTATTACCAGACAGGAGGGTCTTGTATTATTGTAGGAGGTGTTGCCCATTACCAGACAGGAGGGTCTTGTATTATGGTAGCAAGTGTTGCCCATTACCAGACAGGAGGGTCTTGTATTATTGTAGCAAGTGTTGCCCATTACCAGACAGGAGGGTCTTGTATTATGGTAGCAAGTGTTGCCCATTACCAGACAGGAGGGTCTTGTATTATGGTAGCAAGTGTTGCCCATTACCAGACAGGAGGGTCTTGTATTATGGTAGCAAGTGTTGCCCATTACCAGACAGGAGGGTCTTGTATTATGGTAGCAAGTGTTGCCCATTACCAGACAGGAGGGTCTTGTATTATGGTAGCAAGTGTTGCCCATTACCAGACAGGAGGGTCTTGTATTATGGTAGCAAGTGTTGCCCATTACCAGACAGGAGGGTCTTGTATTATGGTAGCAAGTGTTGCCCATTACCAGACAGGAGGGTCTTGTATTATGGTAGGAGGTGTTGCCCATTACCAGACAGGAGGGTCTTGTATTATGGTAGCAAGTGTTGCCCATTACCAGACAGGAGGGTCTTGTATTATGGTAGCAAGTGTTGCCCATTACCAGACAGGAGGGTCTTGTATTATGGTAGGAGGTGTTGCCCATTACCAGACAGGAGGGTCTTGTATTATGGTAGCAAGTGTTGCCCATTACCAGACAGGAGGGTCTTGTATTATGGTAGCAAGTGTTGCCTATTACCAGACAGGAGGGTCTTGTATTATGGTAGCAAGTGTTGCCCATTACCAGACAGGAGGGTCTTGTATTATGGTAGCAAGTGTTGCCCATTACCAGACAGGAGGGTCTTGTATTATGGTAGGAGGTGTTGCCCATTACCAGACAGGAGGGTCTTGTATTATGGTAGCAAGTGTTGCCCATTACCAGACAGGAGGGTCTTGTATTATGGTAGCAAGTGTTGCCCATTACCAGACAGGAGGGTCTTGTATTATGGTAGGAGGTGTTGCCCATTACCAGACAGGAGGGTCTTGTATTATGGTAGCAAGTGTTGCCCATTACCAGACAGGAGGGTCTTGTATTATGGTAGCAAGTGTTGCCCATTACCAGACAGGAGGGTCTTGTATTATGGTAGCAAGTGTTGCCCATTACCAGACAGGAGGGTCTTGTATTATGGTAGCAAGTGTTGCCCATTACCAGACAGGAGGGTCTTGTATTATGGTAGCAAGTGTTGCCCATTACCAGACAGGAGGGTCTTGTATTATGGTAGCAAGTGTTGCCCATTACCAGACAGGAGGGTCTTGTATTATGGTAGCAAGTGTTGCCCATTACCAGACAGGAGGGTCTTGTATTATGGTAGCAAGTGTTGCCCATTACCAGACAGGAGGGTCTTGTATTATGGTAGCAAGTGTTGCCCATTACCAGACAGGAGGGTCTTGTATTATGGTAGCAAGTGTTGCCCATTACCAGACAGGAGGGTCTTGTATTATGGTAGCAAGTGTTGCCCATTACCAGACAGGAGGGTCTTGTATTATGGTAGCAAGTGTTGCCCATTACCAGACAGGAGGGTCTTGTATTATGGTAGCAAGTGTTGCCCATTACCAGACAGGAGGGTCTTGTATTATGGTAGCAAGTGTTGCCCATTACCAGACAGGAGGGTCTTGTATTATGGTAGCAAGTGTTGCCCATTACCAGACGGTCTATCTAATGATGGAAGTAGAGTTTTCTGAGTTGACTCTCTAAATGTGTGGCCATTAATCTCTGACAGGTAGAAGGAGTAGGCGCACCTTCTCGCTGGTGCGTCAGCTGTTTGGTGGATAGCTGCATAGCCTCTATATTTGCAAGTAGCTGAGAATACCAAATAAACAGCCGTGAACGAGAAATTGAGGCCAAAAAAAAGGCAGCCCCTCCATCATACAAGTCAGCAAAGATAGACAACCGGACAGACCTTAAAGAAGACGAGCTGACGCTAATTACCCGAATTCAGTTTTATGGAACTTGGAATATCAGATGTTTCATTGGGGACAGGAGAGAGCTCATGGAAGAAATGAAGAAAGCCTATCTCTGACAGAAACTAAGAAACAAGGACACAGGAGTCATGGATATTGAGGGCAATATACGTCTCTACAGAGCAGCTTCCACCACCGCCAGTCAGAGGAGGAGTGAGCTATATTGTGTCCATGAGTCAAAGGGACACCATCAATGGATGGACGCCCACTAACACATTATGGTTCTACGGCGTGGTTTCCACCTCCCTCTAGTTCCCCAGTCATCTACCTCCGGCTAGTTTCCCAGTCATCTACCTCCCTCTAGTTCCCCAGTCATCCACCTCCCTCTAGTTCCCCAGTCATCTACCTCCCTCTAGCTCTCCAGTCATCCACCTCCCTACTTCCCCAGTCATCCACCTCCCTCTAGTTCCCCAGTCATCCACCTCCCTTTAGTTACCCAGTCATGCACCTCTCTGGAGGTTCTCTGCCATCCACCTTTTTGTAGTCCACTCTCTCTCTTTCTCGGTATCTCTCTTTGTCTCGGTATCTCTCTTTCTCTGTATATCTCTCTATACAGATCCTCTCATCCAGCCATCTCTCGATCAAAGGCTCTCTCTCTGTGTTATTCTCTTTGTCTCTCTCTCCCTCTCTCACCTTATTATCTTCACTGACTCTGTTGTTGACTCAATCTCTGTCACCGGCCTTTTTCTTCCCCCCACCCCCCGTGGGTCTGTGATGGCATGACAGGCTAACTGTGAAAACAAGAGTATACAAAAAGTGATGCAATGCTCCAGCGATAGAGGATGGTTGTGAAGAAATACCATCAGGTATGGCACAGGATGGTGATCGATTTCAAGTTTGTTCACCCAATAAAGAAGTTGAATTACAAACAATTCATCAAGAGAAATATGGTTTCATATCGGGACGAGCTGGGGTAAGAGGGGGCAGGAGCGACAGAGGTAGAGGGGGTAGAGGCAGGAGCGGTAGAGGTAGAGGGGGTAGAGGCAGGAGCGACAGAGGTAGAGGGGGTAGAGGCAGGAGCGACAGAGGTAGAGGGAGTAGAGGCAGGAGCGACAGAGGTAGAGGGGGTAGAGGCAGGAGCGACAGAGGTAGAGGGGGTAGAGGCAGGAGCGACAGAGGTAGAGGTAGAGGGGGTAGAGGCAGGAGCGATAGAGGTAGAGGGTGTAGAGCTAGGAGCGATAGAGGTAGAGGGGGTAGAGGCAGGAGCGATAGAGGTAGAGGGGGTAGAGGCAGGAGCGATAGAGGTAGAGGGGGTAGAGGCAGGAGCGATAGAGGTAGAGGGGGTAGAGGCAGGAGCGATAGGGGTAGAGGCAGGAGCGATAGAGGTAGAGGGGGTAGAGGCAGGAGCGATAGAGGTAGAGGGGGTAGAGGCAGGAGCGATAGATGTAGAGGGGGTAGAGGCAGGAGCGATAGATGTAGAGGGGGTAGAGGCAGGAGCGATAGAGGTAGAGGGGGTAGAGGCAGGAGCGACAGAGGTAGAGGGGGTAGAGGCAGGAGCGACAGAGGTAGAGGGGTAGAGGGAGGAGTGACAGAGGTAGAGGGGGTAGAGGCAGGAGCGACAGAGGTAGAGGGGTAGAGGCAGGAGCGATATAGGTAGAGGGGGTAGAGGCAGGAGCGACAGAGGTAGAGGGGGTAGAGGCAGGAGCGACAGAGGTAGAGGGGGTAGAGGCAGGAGCGACAGAGGTAGAGGCAGGAGCGACAGAGGTAGGCGGGGTAGAGGCAGGAGCGATAGAGGTAGAGGGGGTAGAGGCAGGAGCGATAGAGGTAGAGGGGGTAGAGGCAGGAGCGATAGAGGTAGAGGGGGTAGAGGCAGGAGCGATAGAGGTAGAGGGGGTAGAGGCAGGAGCGATAGAGGTAGAGGGGGTAGAGGCAGGAGCGATAGAGGTAGAGGGGGTAGAGGCAGGAGCGACAGAGGTAGAGGGGGTAGAGGCAGGAGCGACAGAGGTAGAGGGGGTAGAGGCAGGAGCGACAGAGGTAGATGTAGAGGGGTAGAGGCAGGAGCGACAGAGGTAGAGGGGGTAGAGGCAGGAGCGACATAGGTAGAGGGGGTAGAGGCAGGAGCGACAGAGGTAGAGGTAGAGGGGGTAGAGGCAGGAGCGACAGAGGTAGAGGGGGTAGAGGCAGGAGCGACAGAGGTAGAGGGGGTAGAGGCAGGAGCGATAGAGGTAGAGGGGGTAGAGGCAGGAGCGACAGAGGTAAAGGGGGTAGAGGCAGGAGTGACAGAGGTAGACGGGGTAGAGGCAGGAGCGACAGAGGTAGAGGGGGTAGAGGCAGGAGCGACAGAGGTAGAGGTAGAGGTAGAGGGGGTAGAGGCAGGAGCGACAGAGGTAGACGGGGTAGAGGCAGGAGCGACAGAGGTAGAGGGGGTAACACAGTGATCGAGATGCTGAGCAGTGCATGAGTTGTAGCGGTCAGCTGACTGTTATCGTCTTTGCCAGCTCTGCCAAGACCTTTCTACACCTTCTCATCCTGGATAACAGGTTGCAACAGAGCAGACTGGCTAAAGGATGGACCAAATGGGAAGGCTAACCCGGTACCCAAAAGAGAAGGAAGGCTAACTTGGTACCCAAAAGAGAGGGAAGGCTAACTTGGTACCCAAAAGAGAGGGAAGGCTAACTTGGTACCCAAAAGAGGAGGAAGGCTAACCTGGTACCCAAAAGAGAGGGAAGGCTAACCCGGTACCCAAAGGAGAGGGAAGGCTAACCCGGTACCCAAAGGAGAGGGAAGGCTAACCCGGTACCCAAAGGAGAGGGAAGGCTAACCCGGTACCCAAAGGAGAGGGAAGGCTAACCCGGTACCCAAAGGAGAGGGAAGGCTAACCCGGTACCCAAAGGAGAGGGAAGGCTAACCCGGTACCCAAAGGAGAGGGAAGGCTAACCCGGTACCCAAAGGAGAGGGAAGGCTAACCCGGTACCCAAAGGAGAGGGAAGGCTAACCCGGTACCCACAACCACCTGCTGTCTTGTAGGGGAGCTACTTGTGTCTCCAAAGCTACCTGAGGAAACCCAAGACAGATGAGGGTCGCTAGCTTGGAAGACATCTCATCTGGGGGAAGGGCAACTTGCGACACTCAGACCATCAATGTAGACGTCGGTGAACTGATGGTTGAGGACTGAATCCAGCTTGTCGGGTAACACGAGATTATATCACACACACACAAACATACTCACACATACACACACACACACACAGACATATGCACACACAAACATACGCACACACACACACAAACATACGCACACACACAAACATACGCACTTACACACACACACATACGCATACACACACAAACATGTGCATACACACAAACATACACACACAACAAACATACACACACACCCGAACCTATGCACACACCCAAATATACACACACAAGCATACGCACACACACGCGCATATGCATACACACAAACATACACACACACACACAAACATACACACACCCGAACCTACGCACACACACAAACATACACACACAAACATATGCATACACACAAACATACACACACACACAAACATACACACACACCCGAACCTATGCACACACACAGATATACACACACAGGCATACGCACACACAAGCATACGCACACACACAAACATATGCACATACCCACACAAACATACGCACACACACAAACATACGCATACACACACAAACATATACACACACATATGCACAGACACAAATATACACTCACACACAAGCATACGCACACATTATAGTTGTCCATCACAAGTGATGAAGACCACTCTTTTTGTTCAGCCGTGTGGACAGTCGTATCTCTTGCTGTGTCCGCTGAAATGGGTGACTTGCGCGGTGATTTGGATTAAAGTGAGGAAGAAACTGCGCCTTTTGTCAACCTCACTCACAGAGCCTAAGCTACCTTTTGTCAATCTCACTCACAGAGCCTAAACTACCTTTTGTCAACCTCACTCACAGAGCCTAAGCTACCTTTTGTCAACCTCACTCACAGAGCCTAAGCTACCTTGTGCCAGTGGCAAGACATTCATCGAGACGACTGGAGATAGCATAGGATGCAGATTTTGCCTCAGGGTTACTACCGAAGCCTTTCCGTAAACATGTAACCCGCAGGGTAGAAAAGGTGGGATGGCATCTAACGCTGTTTGTCGTGCCTTTTCGATAACCACAATAGGTCGTATGGACAACACTCAGCGTGTGAGTGAGTCTGGCATCTCTCCCCAGCTGTATTCAGCTCATCATAGTAGCATCTAAAATCCCCACACGCCAAATTCGTGAAGGTGATCCGGCAGAACTAACCCGTGAAATACGACACAGGTATGAGCGTAGTGCCATTCAGCCGGCGTCCAGACCAGGATAAACGGATGGAAAAAATCACAAAAAAAAGAACGAAATAACAAGTCCCGACAGAAAACAACTCCACATTTCTGTGAACACAAGTGAAAGTCGTCGACTAGTGTGAATTCCAGGCAAATCCGTGGTCTGGCAGCATCCGTAATGAACCAAAACAGTAGAGAAATGTAGACTCGCAGCCAGTTACGGCGCCATCTTTGCCACACACACACAAACATACCCACACACACAAACATATGTACACACATAAACATACGCACACAAACATACGCACACACACAAACATACGAACATACCCACACACACAAACATATGCACACACACAAACATACGTACACAAACATACGCATACACACACTAACATACGCACACACACAAACATACCCACACACACAAACATATGCACACACACAAACATACGCATACACACACGAACATACGCACACACACAAACATACGCACACACACACAAACATACGCACACACACATACGCATACACACAAACATACGCACACATACACAAACATACGCACACACACAAACATACGCACACACGCACAAACATACGCACACACACACACATACGCATACACACAAACATACGCACACATACACAAACATACGCACACACACACAAACATACGAACATAAACATACACACACAAACATACGCACATACACACACACACATACGCATACACACAAACATACGCACACATACACAAACATACGCACACACACAAACATACGCACACACACACAAACATATGCACACACACACACATACGCATACACACAAACATACGCATACATACACAAACATACGCACACACACACAAACATACAAACATAAACATACGCACATACACACACAAACATACACACACACACACACATAAACCTACGCACACACAAAAACATACGCATACACACAAACATGCATACACACACAAACATACGCACACATACACAAACATACGCACACACACACAAACATACGCACATACACACACAAACATACGCACACATACACACACAAACCTACGCACACACACAAACATACGCACACACACTCACAAACATACTCACATACACACAAAAACATACGCGCACACACAGAAACATACGCATACACACACAAACATACGCACACACACATACATAAACACACAAACATACGCAGACACGCACACACACAGAAACATACGCAGACACGCACACACACAGAAACATACGCAGACACGCACACACACACAAACATACGCAGACATGGAGTTGGTGCATGAAGCTCTCTGTATCCTCCATTCAACTGTTGATTATTGAGCTGAAGGACTGACTAGTTGCTGCACTATAGAATCATGCAACTTTGATAGAGACATTAGCAGGATTTACAGTCGCTCTCATCTCCACTCAATCAACCAATCAATAATTGATGATCGCCATTTAATTTGCTCACGATTTGAACTGAACATGACAATTTCTTTTGTTTACGACGCGGGCTGCTTCTTTCTGTTGGCAAGTGCATTCACTTGCCGAGGCCACGCGTTTTGTTGGCTTTCATGTGACGCCTGACAGAGATGCCAGTCCAGTTTTACTGGCGTCACAGAGATGCCAGTCCAGTGTTACTGGCGTTACAGACATGCCAGTCCAGTGTTACTGGCGTCACAGACATGCCAGTCTAGTGTTACTGGCATCACAGAGATGCCAGTCCAGTGTTACTGGCGTTACAGACATGCCAGTCCAGTGTTACTGGCGTCACAGACATGCCAGTCTAGTGTTACTGGCATCACAGAGATGCCAGTCCAGTTTTACTGGCGTCACAGAGATGCCAGTCTAGGTAGGTCAAGTTGTAGAAACATGAGTGTTACATGTTACAACACATAATACTGGACATACAGCTTTAACATAGAAAACACATAATACTGGACATACAGCTTCAACATAGACAACACATGATACTGGACATACAGCTTCAACATAGAAAACACATGATACTGGACATACAGCTTCAACATAGAAAACACATGATACTGGACATACAGCTTCAACATAGAAAACACATGATACTGGACATACAGCTTCAACAAAGAAAACACATGATACTGGACATACAGCTTCAACATAGAAAACACATGATACTGGACATACAGCTTCAACAAAGAAAACACATGATACTGGACATACAGCTTCAACATAGAAAACACATGATACTGGACATACAGCTTCAACAAAGAAAACACATGATACTGGACATACAGCTTCAGCATAGAAAACACATGATACTGGACATACAGCTTCAACATAGAAAACACATGATACTGGACATACAGCTTCAACATAGAAAACACATGATACTGGACGTTACAACTTAGACTACATGGTTGCCATATTTGGATGAGATATGAAAGCCAAAAGTACGGCTGCCAAGCTGACGGTGATTACTTGATAGCAACACGTTCTACATACATCAACAAACTGCTAGCAACACGTTCTACATACATCAACAAACTGATAGCAACACGTTCTACATACATCAAGAAACTGCTAGCAACACGTTCTACATACATAAAGAAACTGCTAGCAACACGTTCTACATACATAAAGAAACTGCTAGCAACACGTTCTACATACATAAAGAAACTGCTAGCAACACGTTCTACATACATCAAGAAACTGCTAGCAACACATTCTACATACATCAACAAACTGCTAGCAACACGTTCTACATACATCAACAAACTGATAGCAACACGTTCTACATACATCAAGAAACTGCTAGCAACACATTCTACATACATCAACAAACTGCTAGCAACACGTTCTACATACATCAACAAACTGCTAGCAACACGTTCTACATACATCAACAAACTGCTAGCAACACGTTCTACATACATAAAGAAACTGCTAGCAACACATTCTACATACATCAACAAACTGATAGCAACACGTTCTACATACATCAACAAACTGATAGCAACACGTTCTACATACATCAACAAACTGATAGCAACACGTTCTACATACATCAACAAACTGCTAGCAACACGTTCTACATACATAAAGAAACTGCTAGCAACACGTTCTACATACATAAAGAAACTGCTAGCAACACGTTCTACATACATCAACAAACTGCTAGCAACACGTTCTACATACATCAACAAACTGATAGCAACACGTTCTACATACATAAAGAAACTGCTAGCAACACGTTCTACATACATAAAGAAACTGCTAGCAACACGTTCTACATACATAAAGAAACTGCTAGCAACACGTTCTACATACATCAACAAACTACTAGCAACACGTTCTACATACATCAACAAACTGCTAGCAACACGTTCTACATACATAAAGAAACTGCTAGCAACACGTTCTACATACATCAACAAACTGCTGCACACACATCCACAACAGAACATTTCTCCAAGGTTGGCAACACATCAAGTATACACAATCTCATTCCAAATAGTACGTTCTTATGCCATTCAAATGTACGGCATCAAACCAACGTAGTTACGTCATATAGAATGGGATATTGTGTTAATAAGGGCACCAAGCCAGAGGACTGCCACATTTAGCTATCTTTGGTCACTGACCGCGACAAACCCGCTGGTAAACACCAGTCTAGAGCCTTGTATGAACCAGTCTCTTGTAGTTACTCCTGACCATGTCTAGTCTCTTGTAGTTACTCCTGACCATGTCTAGTCTCTTGTAGTTACTCCTGACCATGTCTAGTCTCTTGTAGTTACTCCTGACCATGTCTAGTCTCTTGTAGTTACTCCTGACCATGTCTAGTCTCTTGTAGTTACTCCTGACCATGTCTAGTCTCTTGTAGTTACTCCTGACCATGTCTAGTCTCTTGTAGTTACTCCTGACCATGTTTAGTCTCTTGTAGTTACTCCTGACCATGTCTAGAACCAGTCTTTTGTAGTTACTCCTGACCATTTCTAGAACGAGTCTCTTGTAGTTACTCCTGACCATGTCTAGTCTCTTGTAGTTACTCCTGACCATGTCTAGAACCAGTCTCTTGTAGTTACTCCTGACCATGTCTAGTCTCTTGTAGTTACTCCTGACCATGTCTAGAACCAGTCTTTTGTAGTTACTCCTGACCATGTCTAGAACTAGTCTCTTGTAGTTACTCCTGACCATGTCTAGTCTCTTGTAGCTACCCCTGACCATGTATAGAACCAGTCTTTTGTAGTTACTCCTGACAATGTCTAGAGCTAGTCTCTTGTAGTTACCCCTGACCATGTCTAGAACTAGTCTCTTGTAGTTACTCCTGACCATGTCTAGAACCAGTCTCTTGTAGTTACTCCTGACCATGTCTAGAACTAGTCTCTTGTAGTTACTCCTGACCATGTCTAGAGCTAGTCTCTTGTAGTTACTCCTGACCATGTCTAGAACCAGTCTGTTGTAGTTACTCCTGACCATGTCTAGAACCAGTCTCTTGTAGTTACTCCTGACCATGTCTAGAGCTAGTCTCTTGTAGTTACTCCTGACCATGTCTAGAACTAGTCTCTTGTAGTTACTCCTGACCATGTCTAGAACTAGTCTCTTGTAGTTACTCCTGACCATGTCTAGTCTCTTTAGTTACTCCTGACCATGTCTAGAACTAGTCTCTTGTAGTTACTCCTGACCATGTCTAGAGCTAGTCTATTGTAGTTACTCCTGACCATGTCTAGAACCAGTCTCTTGTAGTTACTCCTGACCATGTCTAGTCTCTTGTAGTTACTCCTGACCATGTCTAGAACCAATCTCTTGTAGTTACTCCTGACCATGTCTAGTCTCTTGTAGTTACTCCTGACCATGTCTAGTCTCTTGTAGTTACTCCTGCCTATGTCTAGTCTCTTGTAGTTACTCTTGACCATGTCTAGTCTCTTGTAGTTACTCCTGACCATGTCTAGTCTCTTGTAGTTACTCCTGACCATGTCTAGTCTCTTATAGTTACTCCTGACCATGTCTAGTCTCTTGTAGCTACCCCTGACCATGTCTAGTCTCTTGTAGTTACTCCTGACCATGTCTAGTCTCTTGTAGTTACTCCTGACCATGTCTAGTCTCTTGTAGTTACTCCTGCCTATGTCTAGTCTCTTGTAGTTACTCCTGACCATGTCTAGTCTCTTGTAGTTACTCCTGCCTATGTCTAGTCTCTTGTAGTTACTCCTGACCATGTCTAGTCTCTTGTAGTTACTCCTGCCTATGTCTAGTCTCTTGTAGTTACTCCTGACCATGTCTAGTCTCTTGTAGTTACTCCTGCCTATGTCTAGTCTCTTGTAGTTACTCCTGACCATGTCTAGTCTCTTGTAGTTACTCCTGACCATGTCTAGTCTCTTGTAGTTACTCCTGACCATGTCTAGAACTAGTCTCTTGTAGTTACTCCTGCCTATGTCTAGTCTCTTGTAGTTACTCCTGACCATGTCTAGTCTCTTGTAGTTACTCCTGACCATGTCTAGTCTCTTGTAGTTACTCCTGACCATGTCTAGTCTCTTGTAGTTACCCCTGACCATGTCTAGAACCAGCCTTTTGTAGTTACTCCTGCCTATGTCTAGTCTCTTGTAGTTACTCCTGACCATGTCTAGTCTCTTGTAGTTACTCCTGACCATGTCTAGTCTCTTGTAGTTACTCCTGACCATGTCTAGTCTCTTGTAGTTACTCCTGACCATGTCTAGTCTCTTGTAGTTACCCCTGACCATGTCTAGAACCAGCCTTTTGTAGCAACCAATGTGCTTGTCTAATAGTGTTGTTGATCTTGTCATTGCTCCACGACAGCCCACAGGATTCATGGAGTTGGCGGTGCCGTATTCCAGTATAGAAGACGTACACATTGTGTCCAGGTGGGACGCCGGACAGAAGTTCTGTCTGCGCATCACTATAGCAGATGGCTCTGTCCTCTTACAGGTGAGTACACTTGGCCATTGTTGAGGGTGGGTTGTAGCAAGTTGTTGTGGGTGGGTTGTAGCAAGCAGGTGTGGGTGGGTTGTAGCAAGCTGTTGTGGGTGGGTTGTAGCAAGCAGGTGTGGGTGGTTTGGGGCAAGCAGTTGTGGGTGGGTTGTAGCAAGCAGTTGTGGGTGGGTTGTTGCAAGCAGTTGTGGGTGGGTTGTAGCAAGCAGGTGTGGGTGGGTTGTAGCAAGCAGTTGTGGGTGGGTTGTTGCAAGCAGTTGTGGGTGGGTTGTAGCAAGCTGTTGTGGGTGGGTTGTAGCAAGCAGTTGTGGGTGGGTTGTAGCAAGCTGTTGTGGGTGGGTTGTAGCAAGCAGTTGTGGGTGGGTTGTAGCAAGCAGGTGTGGGTGGGTTGTAGCAAGCTGTTGACTGTTGGGGGTGGGTTGTAGCAAGCTGTTGTCTGTTGTGGGTGGGTTGTAGCAAGCAGTTGTGGGTGGGTTGTAGCAAGCTGTTGTGGGTGGGTTGTAGCAAGCTGTTGACTGTTGGGGGTGGGTTGTAGCAAGCAGTTGTCTGTTGTGGGTGGGTTGTAGCAAGCAGTTGTGGGTGGGTTGTAGCAAGCTGTTGTGGGTGGGTTGTAGCAAGCAGTTGTGGGTGGATTGTAGCAAGCAGTTGTGGGTGGGTTGTAGCAAGCTGTTGTGGGTGGGTTGTAGCAAGCTGTTGTGGGTGGGTTGTAGCAAGCTGTTGACTGTTGGGGGTGGGTTGTAGCAAGCAGTTGTCTGTTGTGGGTAGGTTGTAGCAAGCAGTTATCTGTTATGGGTAGGTTGTAGCAAGCAGTTGTCTGTTGTGGGTAGGTTGTAGCAAACAGTTGTCTGTTGTGGGTAGGTTGTAGCAAGCTGTTGTGGGTAGGTTGTAGCAAGCTGTTGTCTGTTGTGGGTAGGTTGTAGCAAGCTGTTGTGGGTAGGTTGTAGCAAGCTGTTGTGGGTAGGTTGTAGCAAGCTGTTGTCTGTTGTGGGTAGGTTGTAGCAAGTTGTTGTCTGTTGTGGGTAGGTTGTAGCAAGCTGTTGTCAGTTGTGTTTAGGTTGTAGCAAGCTGTTGTCTGTTGTAACTCGACGGTCGGTCTATGACCACATTATTAACTCGACGATCGGCTCTAGAACTGCAATTGCTTGACGTAGCCGAAGCTGTGAATATATGGAGAGAGAGAGCCTTCTCTCACCTCTACTACCTCCACACGGGACGTTAGAGAGAGAGAGAGAGAGAGCCTTCTATCACCTCTACTACCTCCACACGGGACGTTAGAGAGAGAGAGAGAGAGAGCCTTCTATCGCCTCTACTACCTCCACACGGGACGTTAGAGAGAGAGAGAGAGCCTTCTATCACCTCTACTACCTCCACACGGGACGTTAGAGAGAGAGAGAGAGCCTTCTATCGCCTCTACTACCTCCACACGGGACGTTAGAGAGAGAGAGAGAGCCTTCTATCGCCTCTACTACCTCCACACGGGACGTTAGAGAGAGAGAGAGCCTTCTATCGCCTCTACTACCTCCACACGGGAGAGAGCCTTCTATCGCCTCTACTACCTCCACACGGGACGTTAGAGAGAGAGAGAGAGCCTTCTATCGCCTCTACTACCTCCACACGGGACGTTAGAGAGAGAGAGAGAGAGAGAGAGAGCCTTCTATCACCTCTACTACCTCCACACGGGACGTTAGAGAGAGAGAGATAGAGAGCCTTCTATCGCCTCTACTACCTCCACACGGGACGTTAGAGAGAGAGAGAGAGAGCCTTCTATCACCTCTACTACCTCCACACGGGACGTTAGAGAGAGAGAGAGAGCCTTCTATCGCCTCTACTACCTCCACACGGGAGAGAGCCTTCTATCGCCTCTACTACCTCCACACGGGACGTTAGAGAGAGAGAGAGAGCCTTCTATCGCCTCTACTACCTCCACACGGGACGTTAGAGAGAGAGAGAGAGCCTTCTATCGCCTCTACTACCTCCACACGGGAGAGAGCCTTCTATCGCCTCTACTACCTCCACACGGGACGTTAGAGAGAGAGAGAGAGCCTTCTATCGCCTCTACTACCTCCACACGGGACGTTAGAGAGAGAGAGAGAGAGAGCCTTCTATCACCTCTACTACCTCCACACGGGACGTTAGAGAGAGAGAGAGAGCCTTCTATCGCCTCTACTACCTCCACACGGGACGTTAGAGAGAGAGAGAGAGAGAGAGCCTTCTATCACCTCTACTACCTCCACACGGGACGTTAGAGAGAGAGAGAGAGCCTTCTATCGCTTCTACTACCTCCACACGGGACGTTAGAGAGAGAGAGAGCCTTCTATCGCCTCTACTACCTCCACACGGGACGTTAGAGAGAGAGAGAGAGAGCCTTCTATCGCCTCTACTACCTCCACACGGGACGTTAGAGAGAGAGAGAGAGAGCCTTCTATCACCTCTACTACCTGCACACGGGACGTTAGAGAGAGAGAGAGAGCCTTCTATCGCCTCTACTACCTCCACACGGGACGTTAGAGAGAGAGAGAGAGAGAGCCTTCTATCACCTCTACTACCTCCACACGGGACGTTAGAGAGAGAGAGAGAGCCTTCTATCGCCTCTACTACCTCCACACGGGACGTTAGAGAGAGAGAGAGAGAGAGAGAGCCTTCTATCACCTCTACTACCTCCACACGGGACGTTAGAGAGAGAGAGAGCCTTCTATCGCCTCTACTACCTCCACACGGGACGTTAGAGAGAGAGAGAGAGAGCCTTCTATCACCTCTACTACCTCCACACGGGACGTTAGAGAGAGAGAGAGAGCCTTCTATCGCCTCTACTACCTCCACACGGGACGTTAGAGAGAGAGAGAGAGAGAGCCTTCTATCACCTCTACTACCTCCACACGGGACGTTAGAGAGAGAGAGAGAGCCTTCTATCGCCTCTACTACCTCCACACGGGACGTTAGAGAGAGAGAGAGAGAGAGAGCCTTCTATCACCTCTACTACCTCCACACGGGACGTTAGAGAGAGAGAGAGAGCCTTCTATCGCCTCTACTACCTCCACACGGGACGTTAGAGAGAGAGAGAGAGCCTTCTATCGCCTCTACTACCTCCACACGGGACGTTAGAGAGAGAGAGAGAGAGCCTTCTATCACCTCTACTACCTCCACACGGGACGTTAGAGAGAGAGAGAGAGCCTTCTATCGCCTCTACTACCTCCACACGGGACGTTAGAGAGAGAGAGAGAGCCTTCTATCACCTCTACTACCTCCACACGGGACGTTAGAGAGAGAGAGAGAGCCTTCTATCGCCTCTACTACCTCCATACGGGACGTTAGAGAGAGAGAGAGAGCCTTCTCTCACCTCTACTACCTCCACACGGGACGTTAGAGAGAGAGAGAGAGAGAGAGCCTTCTATCACCTCTACTACCTCCACACGGGACGTTAGAGAGAGAGAGAGAGCCTTCTATCGCCTCTACTACCTCCACACGGGACGTTAGAGAGAGAGAGAGAGAGAGCCTTCTATCACCTCTACTACCTCCACACGGGACGTTAGAGAGAGAGAGAGAGCCTTCTATCGCCTCTACTACCTCCATACGGGACGTTAGAGAGAGAGAGAGAGCCTTCTCTCACCTCTACTACCTCCACACGGGACGTTAGAGAGAGAGAGAGCCTTCTATCGCCTCTACTACCTCCACACGGGACGTTAGAGAGAGAGAGCCTTCTATCGCCTCTACTACCTCCACACGGGACGTTAGAGAGAGAGAGAGAGCCTTCTATCGCCTCTACTACCTCCACACGGGACGTTAGAGAGAGAGAGAGAGAGAGCCTTCTATCACCTCTACTACCTCCACACGGGACGTTAGAGAGAGAGAGAGAGCCTTCTATCGCCTCTACTACCTCCACACGGGACGTTAGAGAGAGAGAGAGAGAGAGAGCCTTCTATCACCTCTACTACCTCCACACGGGACGTTAGAGAGAGAGAGAGCCTTCTATCGCCTCTACTACCTCCACACGGGACGTTAGAGAGAGAGAGAGAGAGCCTTCTATCACCTCTACTACCTCCACACGGGACGTTAGAGAGAGAGAGAGAGCCTTCTATCGCCTCTACTACCTCCACACGGGACGTGAGAGAGAGAGAGAGAGAGCCTTCTATCACCTCTACTACCTCCACACGGGACGTTAGAGAGAGAGAGAGAGCCTTTTCTCACCTCTACTACCTCCACACGGGACGTTAGAGAGAGAGAGAGAGAGAGAGCCTTCTATCACCTCTACTACCTCCACACGGGACGTTAGAGAGAGAGAGAGAGCCTTCTATCGCCTCTACTACCTCCACACGGGACGTTAGAGAGAGAGAGAGAGAGAGCCTTCTATCACCTCTACTACCTCCACACGGGACGTTAGAGAGAGAGAGAGAGCCTTCTATCGCCTCTACTACCTCCATACGGGACGTTAGAGAGAGAGAGAGAGCCTTCTCTCACCTCTACTACCTCCACACGGGACGTTAGAGAGAGAGAGAGCCTTCTATCGCCTCTACTACCTCCACACGGGACGTTAGAGAGAGAGAGCCTTCTATCGCCTCTACTACCTCCACACGGGACGTTAGAGAGAGAGAGAGAGCCTTCTATCGCCTCTACTACCTCCACACGGGACGTTAGAGAGAGAGAGAGAGAGAGCCTTCTATCACCTCTACTACCTCCACACGGGACGTTAGAGAGAGAGAGAGAGCCTTCTATCGCCTCTACTACCTCCATACGGGACGTTAGAGAGAGAGAGAGAGCCTTCTCTCACCTCTACTACCTCCACACGGGACGTTAGAGAGAGAGAGAGCCTTCTCTCACCTCTACTACCTCCACACGGGACGTTAGAGAGAGAGAGAGAGCCTTCTATCGCCTCTACTACCTCCACACGGGACGTTAGAGAGAGAGAGAGAGAGCCTTCTATCACCTCTACTACCTCCACACGGGACGTTAGAGAGAGAGAGAGAGAGCCTTCTCTCACCTCTACTACCTCCATACGGGACGTTAGAGAGAGAGAGAGAGAGCCTTCTATCGCCTCTACTACCTCCACACGGGACGTTAGAGAGAGAGAGAGAGCCTTCTATCGCCTCTACTACCTCCACACGGGACGTTAGAGAGAGAGAGAGAGAGCCTTCTCTCACCTCTACTACCTCCACACTTAGTGATGTTGTTAGTTTGTGTGAACCGCGTGTGTGTGTGAACCGCGCGTGTGTGTGTGTGTGTGTGTGCGTGCGTGCGTCTGTCTGTCTGTCTGTGTGTGTGTGTGTGTTTGTTGGGGGGGGGGGGGGGGCGCTTCTACATTAAATGGTAGAAAATTGCTTGTGATGTTGCTGTGTGTGTCAGTGATGGTTGGAGTATCAGTGGGCGTGTCCAGCACTATCAAACTTTAACCTCTATTTGACAGGGCAACAATGCATACATCCGGGACCAGTGGCTCCATTCTATCCAGTGGAAGGTAAGTTGTCTGCCCTTCTAGCTCGTGTGTCACATCTCGTGTCTCTCAAACATTTCACAGGATACCCAACGCTCGTTGGTCGGTTCTTAGGGCTAGTCTGGCATGACCCCCCATCCAAGTAAGTCTGTCAGTCTAGGTGGGTGGTGTCACTGTCAGTCTAAGTGGGCAGTGTCACTGTCAGTCTAGGTGGGTGGGTAGTGTTACTGTCAGTCTAGGTGGGTGGTGTCACTGTCAGTCTAAGTGGGCAGTGTCACTGTCAGTCTAGGTGGGTGGGTAGTGTTACTGTCAGTCTAGGTGGGTGGTGTCACTGTCAGTCCAGATGGGTGGGTGGTGTCACTGTCAGTCTAGGTAAGTGGGTGGTGTGACTGTCAGTCTGGGTGGTGTCTTCCTCATCATTGATACCTGAGGAACACTTGCATACACATGATATACTGTGATGGAGGTCGGGATAGGGCAACTGATACAAGTCAGTCTAGTGTCGACCTTATAGTCAGTCCCTTACAGACGTAGTCCTCGTGACTGCTTCTTACGCAAGGATTGCTTCCTGGCATGAGGTGTTGGTTCCTGACATAAGGGTTGGTTCCTGGTGTGAGGGTTGGTTCCTGGTGTGAGGGTTGGTTTCTGGTGTGAGGGTTGGTCCTTGGGGTGAGGTTTGGTTCCTGATGTGAGGGTTGGTTCCTGACGTGAGAGTTGGTTCCTGACGTGAGAGTTGGTTCCTGTGTAACAGTTCCAGCTGGAGCATGAGCATTTAGGGCTAGGGTGATGTTGTCAGAGACTCAGAGAACATGTGGTCCAAGGTCACTCTCCATCTGGACACTACGCCAAGGTCACTCACTGTCTAGATACACATGAAAATAGGGTTGGGGAAAGAATGTGTACAGGTAGTGGACTAGGAACTGACCAAAGGTTCCGATTTAGGTAGTGGGGGAAGAGTGACAGACAAGAGGGCAGTGGAGCTTGCTGCGAAATTTGAGTGACAGGAGAGCGATGCGTTCCAATGGCAGCTGAATGGAGTCAAGACGTCCCCCAGAGATCATCCATTGGATAGCTCTGATACTGCTTGAGACTATATAATACTAGACAAAGTTTCGCTCAAGCAGACTGGCCATGGAGAGAGAGAGAGAGAGAGAGAGAGAGAATTTAGCTAGGAGTCTGTTTAGCTCACCGACTTAATAGAAGAGTGATTGATAGGCTGTTTTTACGAATGTGTGAGAACAGGGTCGCTGAACCAGCATACGACTTCGAGTCTTGGCCAGTCGCTCTATAAGGTGTGTGTTGGGTGCCCTGTGTCTGACAGATCTAGATGTGTGTTGTGATGTGTGTAGACACCGAGGGAACGATGTATGTTCTGAAGAGTTACGCAAGTGTACAGATCGACTAGGAAGGATCTGAATGTATGTGTGGTGTGTGTAGACACTGAGGGAACGATGTATGTTCCAGAGTGTGTGATCATATGTGAGTATAAGTTGAATACATTGAATGTATTATGTCCAGATCACCCGCCTGAGGGGGTCTGAGTGTCACAGAATACGAACGAGAGGATGAGTTTTTGAGAGTGTGTTGAGGGTGCAGATAAGGGGAGGGGAGTGTGCGGCTAGAACTGGGTTGGATTAGTTTGGAGAAACATCAATAGCTTATGCTTATAAACTCCGAGTATCTATTTAGATAAGATTGTATTTCTTGTGTTGTTTGTAATCTCATTGCACTCACTTGAATAGTTGTATGAGTATGATATAATAAATATGCCACCTGCTGTGTGCTATGTTATTTACTGTGTGGGGTCGTGGATGATGTGGATGAGTGTGGTAATATTATAGATAGTGGAAATCTGGACTCTCATATACCTTGTGTGAGGGTTGGTTCCTTACGTGATGGTTAGTTCCTGACACGAGGGTTGATTCCTGGTGTGAGGGTTGGTTCCTGGTGTGAGGGTTGGTTCCTGACGGGAGGGTTGGTTCCTGACGGGAGGGTTGGTTCCTGACGTGAGTGTTTGTTCCTGGCGTGAGGGTTGGTTCCTGGCGTGAGGGTTGGTTCCTGGCGTGAGGGTTGGTTCCTGGCGTGAGGTTTGGTTCCTGGTGTGAGGGTTGGTTCCTGGCATGAGGGTTGGTTACTGGCATGAGGTTTGGTTCCTGGTGTGAGGGTTGGTTCCTGGCGTGAGGGTTGGTTCCTGGCGTGAGGATTGGTTCCCGACGTGAGGGTTGGTTCCTGGTGTGAGGGTTGGTTCCTGGTGTGAGGGTTGGTTCCTGGTGTGAGGGTTGGTTCCTGACATGAGGGTTGATTCCTGGTGTGAGGGTTGGTTCCTGATGTGGGGGTAGGTTCCTGACGTGAGGGTTGGTTCCTGGTGTGAGGGTTGGTTCCTGACGTGAGGGTTGGTTCCTGATGTGAGGGTTGGTTCCTGGCGTGAGGGTTGGTTCCTGGCGTGAGGGTTGGTTCCTGGCGTGAGGGTTGGTTCCTGGCGTGAGGGTTGGTTCCTGGTGTTTAGCTCCAGCTGATGTCAGGATTGTGGCTGCCTGTCTTAGTGCAGGTTAAAATATGGCTGTTTTATAAGTCACATATTGTATCTGTCGTTTGATTCCTGTATTTATCTTTGTTTCCATCGTTATGATTTTTATTTTTCAGTTTGTACCTTTTCTCTTACGCAGCGACACATTTTTAGATCTGAGCGACTTCTCAAGAATGCCAGACGACCAGAGGTTCTCGTGAAGGAAATCAAGGTCAGTGAGTGAGAGAAGAGTATTTGTGGTCAAGGTAAACTAGGGTTGTGGATTGTAACGTGTGGTCAATGGTAAACTAGGGTTGTGGATTGTAACATGTATGATGTGGGTTGGCCGGCCTGCGTCAGAAGTGCTCAGGCCGCACGCCGTAATCAAACAGGCATTACCAAGAGCACGTGCTCCCAGCACCTTGTTTTAATAGCCTCTTTGACCTTCTCACTCTTGACTCTAGCTTTGGTTCTTTGAGGTTCATGGTCAGTTTCTGTTAGCCTCTGATTTAGACACGATAATAGTGATTGCCTCCTGGTCTTGGCTAACTGTTCTCTACGTGTACTGTCATGGTCATCGTGTACTGTCATGGTCATTGTGTACTGTCATGGTCAACGTGTACTGTCATGGTCATCGTGTACTGTCTTGGTCATCGTGTACTGTCATGGTCATCGTGTACTGTCATGGTCACTGTGTACTGTTATGGTCATCGTGTACTGTCATGGTCATCGTGTACTGTCATGGTCATCGTGTACTGTCATGGTCACTGTGTACTGTTATGGTCATTGTGTACTGTCATGGTCATCGTGTACTGTCATGGTCATCGTGTACTGTCATGGTCACTGTGTACTGTTATGGTCATCGTGTACTGTCATGGTCATCGTGTACTGTCATGGTCATCGTGTACTGTCATGGTCACTGTGTACTGTTATGGTCATCGTGTACTGTCATGGTCATCGTGTACTGTCATGGTCATCGTGTACTGTCATGGTCACTGTGTACTGTTATGGTCATTGTATACTGTCATGGTCATCATGTACTGTCATGGTCATCGTGTTCCCCTCGTCTGAGGTATCACCAATGTTTGCCAGATTCACTTGCTCGTGTGACATAATCCAGGGCTCCAATGTGGGGCATTTTGGGTTCCAGGGGATCCCTCTAAAACTAACTGTAGAGCAGTGACTAAGGCGAATGTCACTTGTCACCTTTCATCGTAACAACACCGATCACAGTTGAGGTCAGTCTAGTCTCTGGAGAAACATGTCAGTCTAGTCTCTGGAGAAACATGTCAGTCTAGTCTCTACAGAAACATGTCAGTCTAGTCTCTACAGAAATATGTCAGTCTAGTCTCTACAGAAACATGTCAGTCTAGTCTCTACAGAAACATGTCAGTCTAGTCTCTACAGAAACATGTCAGTCTAGTCTCTGGAGAAACATGTCAGTCTAGTCTTTGGAGAAACATGTCAGTCTAGTCTCTGGAGAAACATGTCAGTATAGTCTCTACAGAAACATGTCAGTCTAGTCTTTGGAGAAACATGTCAGTCTAGTCTTTGGAGAAACATGTCAGTCTAGTCTCTACAGAAACATGTCAGTCTAGTCTCTACAGAAACATGTCAGTCTAGTCTCTACAGAAACATGTCAGTCTAGTCTCTGGAGAAACATGTCAGTATAGTCTCTACAGAAACATGTCAGTCTAGTCTCTGGAGAAACATGTCAGTCTAGTCTCTACAGAAACATGTCTAGTCTCTGGAGAAACATGTCAGACTAGTCTCTGGAGAAACATCTCAGACTAGTCTATACAGAAACATGTCAGTCTAGTCTCTACAGAAACATGTCAGTCTAGTCTCTGGAGAAGCATGTCAGTCTAGTCTCTACAGAAACATGTCTAGTCTCTGGAGAAACATGTCAGTCTAGTCTCTACAGGAACATGTCAGTCTAGTCTCTGGAGAAATATGTCAGTCTAGCGTCTGGAGAAACATGTCAGTCTAGTCTCTACAGAAACATGTCAGTCTAGTCTCTACAGAAACATGTCTAGTCTCTGGAGAAGCATGCCAGTCTAGTTTCTACAGAAATATATCAGTCTAGTCTCTACAGAAACATGTCTAGTCTCTGGAGAAGCATGCCAGTCTAGTTTCTACAGAAATATATCAGTCTAGTCTCTACAGAAACATATCAGTCTAGTCTCTGGAGAAACATGTCAGTCTAGTCTCTACAGAAACATGTCAGTCTAGTATCTGGAGAAACATGTCAGTCTAACTGGGACGAAATACACGATACCAGACTGTCTGTATCAAAACAGAAGAGAGATGGAGGAGACAGCGAGCCAAGGTTAGGTCCAGCTAACTTACAGACTGTTGGTCCGAATCTAGCTCTATTTGAATGGGGGTAGAGGAGCCGAGGTTAGGTCCAGGTAACGGGGAATCAGGGTTCGATTCCGGAGAGGGAGCATGAGAAACGGCTACCACATCCAAGGAAGGCAGCAGGCGCGCAACTTACCCACTCCCGGCACGGGGAGGTAGTGACGAAAAATAACAATACGGGACTCTTTCGAGGCCCCGTAATTGGAATGAGTACACTTTTAAACCCTTTAACGAGGATCTATTGGAGGGCAAGTCTGGTGCCAGCAGCCGCAGTAATTCCAGCTCCAATAGCGTATATTAAAGTTGTTGCAGTTAAAAAGCTCGTAGTTGGATCTCAGGCGCAGGCGGGCGGTCCGGCTCGCGCCGGTTCACTGCCCGTTGTCTCCTGCCCTACCGTCTGCCGGCTCTCTCCCACGGGTGCTCTTCGCTGAGCGTCCTGGGTGGCCGGCGCGTTTACTTTGAAAAAATTAGAGTCTTCAAAGCAGGCCTCGGCTGCCTGAATAATGGTGCATGGAATAATGGAATAGGACCTCGGTTCTATTTTGTTGGTTTTCGGAACTGGAGGTAATGATTAACAGGGACAAACGGGGGCATTCGTATTGCGGCGTTAGAGGTGAAATTCTTGGATCGCCGCAAGACGAGCTACTGCGAAAGCATTTGTCAAGAATGTTTTCATTAATCAAGAACGAAAGTCAGAGGCGCGAAGACGATCAGATACCGTCGTAGTTCTGACCATAAATGATGCCGACTAGCGATCCGCAGGAGTTGCTTCGATGACTCTGCGGGCAGCTTCCGGGAAACCAAAGTGTTTGGGTTCCGGGGGAATTATGGTTGCAAAGCTGAAACTTAAAGGAATTGACGGAAGGGCACCACCAGGAGTGGAGCCTGCGGCTTAATTTGACTCAACACGGCCAACACTGAAATGACTGACATGCCGAGACCACTTTGCTACGGAAATCCTGCTCAACTCGAGAGGAACCGCAGACATTTGGTTCACGTACCAGGCTGATAAGCCAATGGCGCGAGGCTACCATGTGAGGGATAACGGCCGGACGCCTGTTAGCCGGAATCCCGCCCAAATTCTCAGCACCACTGCAATGGGAGGCTTTGATATGGTTGGACCTGGGGATCGCGCCTCAACCCTACCAGGTCGAGCCACAGAAAGAGGTCTCTTCCATCCGCTGATCAAAGCGGGCGGATAGCTGCTCGATATTCACCCTATACGGCGATGGGGTGCGAAACCACCATAAGACTTAGTTCCTGGTCGGGGTATCGAAAACAGTAGAGCAGCCACCTCACTGTGAACTGTCGAGACTCACTCCTTGACCACGAGATATGTCCGCAAACCAGGCGAACAACATCTCCGTGACATTACCAGGCTTGTCCCCTGGTTAAATGCACTTCTGCTTCGATATCTACCTCTGTACGCTATCAGCCATACCAATGGACGCAGAAGAGAGGCAGACCAGCGGACATTGCACACCTGCCCCACTGTGTCAGCATCCCAGGTGGCGGGGAATGCTAGGCGTACCATCCCTGCATAGAAGCCAAGAAAATAAAGGGAGCAAAGAGATTCCCCACTCACATGCAAATGCTACGTTTCTGGCAGGACGTGACGATCCTGGGGTACAGACACACTGGACTGCCTCTCTTCCGGGTAAACCAGTCCATATCATATATCATCTCATATATCATATCACATATCATCACCGCACCCTATAGACACGAGTAGTGAAGACTCGTTAGTCTGGAAAGACAACTTCCATAAGAGAGACAACTCTGATCATAAACAACTGCTGCCTTGCAGATAGGCTGGGGACAGCCAAAGGCTAAGGAGGGCATCCCTACAGAAACACCTGTTGAAATCGGATGCACGGGGCCGCAAGCCTAACAAAACAGTGCAACGTAAATCGCAGTAAGATGACAGTACAACCGATCAGAAAAACGTATGGCGCTCATCCTGCGGAGTCCCGCCAGGCAGCGATAGTGCCGGGCCTCACGCCTCGAAGGGGCCCACCCTTGACTACTGGTGGTCACCCACCCATGTGTCGTGGAGTCAAGGCACATGGCTATGGGGCAACCTTTATTGACCAAAAACTCAAGACCCTCAAAATACTACAGTGGAATGCGTATGGAGTCATTAACAAAAAACTTTCCCTAACACATCACCTGCATGAAGGTAAGATTGACGTGGCATGTATCCAGGAAACGCACCTCAACAATAATCATAAATTCTCAATCAGAGGATACCAGACCTTCCGTTTCGATAGAGAAGGCCACAAAGGAGGGGTCCTGATACTGACCAGAAACTGCATACCGAGTAGCGCGGTACCTGTCAGTCACACCGGACAAGCAGAAATTGTAGGAGTTGACATAATGGCTCAAGAGACGAAGCTCCGCATTTTCAATCTGTACGGACCACCAAATAGAGACCTATCGCTCTCGAGTATGGAGGTCAGAGACTCCAACTGCATAGTAGTTGGAGATTTCAACAGCCACTCGGAGAGATGGGGATACTCTGACACAGACAGCAGAGGTGACGAAGTGGAAGATTGGGAGATAGATACAAATCTCTCCCTAATCAATAGGCCGGAGGATAGCCCTAGTTTCTATTCTAGAACATGGCGTACCACCTCGACTCCAGATTTGGCCTTCTCCACACAGGACATACACCACAAAATAGACCGCCAGGTGCTAAACCAACTGGCAGGTAGCGACCACAGGCCGATCAGGCTAGACATTGATATGGAAGTAGGCCCACAGGAAACAAAACCGCTCCCACGTTGGAATTACAAACGAGCCGACTGGGACAGATTTGCAATCCTGACAGATGGGCTGTGTGAAACCATCAACACACGAAACAACAAAATGAAGCCTATGGTGGAAAGCCTAAGCAAGGCAATAATGCAAGTCGCCACTGAAACCATCCCAAGAGGAGCTAGGAAAAACTATAAGCCCTACGGGAATGATGAGTTGCAGAAAGCGGAAGATGCAGTAACAAATGCTAGGAACATGGCAGAGCGAGAACAATCTATGGAGGCAAACATCGCCCTCAAAGCCGCCACGGCGAAATACAAATACACTCTCAAGCAAACAGCAAGAGACAGCTGGAAAAACAAAACGGAAAGCCTAAACCTGGACAAAGAAGGGAACAAGCTATGGAAGCTAGTCAGAGCCATGAACGACGAAACCCCGTCAAACAAACAAGTTACCATCAAGCAGGGCGAAAACTTGCTCACCGGTAAGAAAGCCGCAAACGCTTTTGTCGACCACTATGCCAGAGCAAACCACATCGAGGTCCCTGCAGATAGGCATACAGACATTAGCGAAGAGCTAAAGGGGCACGAAAACATGAATACGGCACCTGAAGAGCACATGATGGCCAAATTAACAATGAACGAAATGGAAGAGGCTATGAGAACATTAAAGAAAAGGAAATCTCCCGGAAAAGACGGGATAACAAACGAAATGCTGATGGGGCTGGGCCAAACAGCAAAGAGGAAACTGCTATCGGTCCTGAACCAAAGCTGGAAATGAGGAATTGTACCCCAGGCATGGAAAGACGCAGTACTGGTACCAGTACCAAAAACAGGACAGGACAAAACAGATCCAAATGGATACAGGCCCACCAGCCTACTGAGCTGTGTCGGCAAGTTGATGGAACGGATGATAAACACCAGACTGATGTGGCATCTGGAAGAAAAACGAATACTAATTCCACAGCAAGCCGGCTTTAGACAGCACAGATCCACTGAGGACCAGGTCATCCTCATAGCCCAGGAAATAGAAGATGCTTACCAGGCACAGAAACACACAGTAGCTGTTTGGGTGGACCTGGAAAAGGCATTTGACAAAGTCTGGAAAGACGGACTTAGAGTCAAGCTAAGAAGAAGTGAGGTTTGTGGGAAAATGTACAAGTGGATCAACCACTACCTCAAACAAAGAACGGCCAGAGTCCAAGTACAAGGGCAGATGAGCAAAAAGGTGACACTCGAGCAGGGAGTACCCCAAGGGGGAGTACTGTCACCCACACTCTTCCTGGTATATATAAACGACATTACAGAGAATATACCAAGGAGAGTCCATAGCTCAATGTTTGCAGACGATCTGGCTATGTGGACCTCTGAAAAGAATCTCACCATAGCAAGAAATCGGATGCAGCAGGCCCTAACATCGCTGGAAGAGTGGGCGAACTCATGGCTGGTCAAAATAAACGAGGAGAAAACCACATGCACAATTTTCTCGCTTTCAATAAAACCCCAAAATACCAAATTAAGTTTAAATGGCAAATTCCTGCAGCCAAACGACAACCCAACCTATCTGGGAGTCACATTTGATCGGCGCATGACATGGAAAAGTCAGATCGAGAGAAACCGAATGGGAGCCAGAGAAAGAATGGCAATCATGAGGAAACTTGCTGGCACAAGCTGGGGAGCAGACGAAGGCATACTAAAGAAACTGTACACTGGAAGAGTGAGACCAGTTCTCGAGTATGGCATTGCGGCATGGACAACAGCAGCAAAGGCGAACTTCGATAAAGTTAGCAAACTTCAAAACCAAGTCATGAGAGTTATAACAGGAGGCATGAAGTCAACGTCAATTGTAGAACTTGAAAAGATTACAAAACTGCAATCCATGACCGATAGAAGAGACTGCAGAGCCCAGCTGCAGTCAGAGAAACTCTGAAGACTGACTGACCATCCAATGCACCAGAGACTAAACAATCTGGGAAATGGGAAACTAAAGCGGAGAAACTTTGCAGAAATAGCCAAAGCAAAGATGCACGAAGATCCCATAAACGCACTAACACCAAAACCCATCACTACTGTACGAAAACCTACCTGGAGGCAGGATATATTTCCAGAGGTAGTAGAAAATATACCAGGTATTGTAAACAAAAACTGCCAGACTGAAAAAGAAAGGAGAGATACTACCCTAAGCTTTATATCGAAAAGCTACCCAAGCATGGACTGGACCCATGCATACACCGACGGTTCTGTAACAAACACTACAAAGAACGGAGGGGCAGGAGCATTCCTGAACCTACCAAATGGCAGACAAATAACACTGTCATTCGCTACTGGTAAGTACACAAGCAATTTCAGAGCGGAGGCAGAGGCACTGAGGGCGGCAGTGGAAGAAATGGTGACACACAAAGAAAATTAAAGCCATATAGTCCTGCTTACAGATGCTCTCGCCGTAGTCACCGCTAAAAAGCCAGAAAAACACTGAGCTTAATGACTTAAGAGCTGCACTCTGCAAACTGTGCCAGCAATCCGCACCAAAAAGGGTAGTGGTACAGTGGGTCCCATCACACTGCAACATCCAAGGCAACGAGGAGGCAGACAGACTGGCAAAAGAAGGTGCAAGACTACCACAAACAGATACAAGTATGACGTACGAAGAGTCAAAACGGCTTATCAAAGCCAGATACATGACCAAATGGGAAACCGAACATACTGGTTACACCAAAAACGATGCCTATTACCAGTTGAAAAGAAGAGAGCAGGTCGTTGTCTTCAGACTTCGCACTGGCCACAATAGACTGAGGTACCACCTATTCAACAAATTGAAGATAGGTGGCACCGACGAATGCCCGTGCGGTACTGGTAAAATGACCGCTGAACATCTGCTGCAGAACTGCCCGACATACGAGGATCAGAGAGAGCAGATGTGGCCATCACCAGTGGAACTGCAAGAAAAGCTCTATGGCAGTGTCGACAGCCTCAGGATGACCGCCGCTTTTTTCGAAAAAATAATGGTTACTGTCTGACTGCGTACGAAGAAGAAGAAGAATGAGGATAGAGGAGCCGAGCTGAGGTTAGGTCCAGGTAACGTACAATCTGTTGGTCCTAATCTAGCTCTATTTGAAGGAGGATAGAGAAGCCGAGGCTAGGTCCAGGTAACCTACATACTGTTGGTCCTAATCTAGCTCTACTTGAATGGGGGTAGAGGAGCCGAGGTTAGGGATTTCTTATCCAGAGGAGTGGTTTGAGAGCATGGCCTTGATTGGTCAGTCGCGACACGTTTGATCACGTTATTGGAACCATGTCCCGTTGCGTGCAGTCAGTTAGGAGAGAGGACCCATACTTGAATGCATAAGATTTGAGTAGTCTTTGGGCTCTAGAAACAGACTGGCAGATCGACTCTCAGACTTGTACGCAGTTGTCTCTAGTGGACACTGGACTGACTGACTTACCGACTAACAGACAAATAAACTAACTAACAAACTGACTAACTAACAGACTGACTAACTAACAAACTGACTAACTAACAGACTGACAAACAGACTGACTGGCCGAATAACAGACAAACTGACTGACTGACTAACAGACAAACTAACTGACTGACTAACCAACAGACTGACTAACTAACAAACACTAACTAACAGACTGACTGGCCGACTAACAGACAAACTGACTGGCTGATTAACAGACAAACTGATTGGCCAACTAACAGACAAACTGATTGACTGACTGACTAACCGACTGACATACAAATAAACTAACAGACTGACTAACTAACAGACTGACTGGTCGACTAACAGACAAACTGACTGGCTGATTAACAGACAAACTGACTGGCCGACTAACAGACAAACTGACTGACTGACTAACAGACAAACTGACTGACTGACTAACAGACAAACTGATTGGCCAACTAACAGACAAACTGATTGGCCGACTAACAGACAAACTGACTGGCTGATTAACAGACAAACTGACTGGCCGACTAACAGACAAACTGACTGACTGACTAACAGACAAACCGACTGACTGACTAACAGACAAACTGATTGGCCAACTAACAGACAAACTGATTGGCCGACTAACAGACAAACTGACTGGCTGATTAACAGACAAACTAACTGGCCGACTAACAGACAAACTGACTGACTGACTAACAGACAAACTGACTGGCTGACTAACAGACAAACTGACTTGCTGATTAACAGACAAACTGACTGGCCGACTAACAGACAAACTGACTGACTGACAAACTGACTGGCTGACTAACAACAAACTGACTGGCTGACTAACAGACAAACTGACTGGCTGATTAACAGACAAACTGACTGGCCGACTAACATACAAACTCACTGACTGACTAACAGACAAACTGACTGGCTAACAGACAAACTGACTGACTGACTAACAGACAAACTGACTGGCTGATTAACAGACAAATTGACTGGCCGACTAACAGATAAACTGACTGACTGACTAACAAACTGACTAACTAACAGACTGACTAACAAACTGATTGACTAAATAACACACTGAATGACTAACAGACTGACTTACTGACTGACTAAATAACACTTACTAACAAACAGACTGACTAAATAACACAGTGACTAACATACTGACTTACAGACTGACTTACAGACTTACTTACTGACTAACAGACTGACTAACAGACTGACTGACTAACAGACAAACTGACTAACAGTGAAACTGACTAACTGTGACTGACTCGACACTCCGCTCGCTGGCTTAATATATCTTGTTCTAGGATCAGAGAAGTTTGCTGGCTTAATATATCTTGTTCTTGGATCAGAGAAGTTTGCTGGCTTAATATATCTTGATCTTGGATCAGAGAAGTTTGCTGGCTTAATATATTTTGTTCTAGGATCAGAGAAGTTTGCTGGCTTAATATATTTTGTTCTAGGATCAGAGAAGTTTGCTGGCTTAATATATCTTGATCTTGGATCAGAGAAGTTTGCTGGCTTAATATATCTTGTTCTTGGATCAGAGAAGTTTGCTGGCTTAATATATTTTGTTCTAGGATCAGAGAAGTTCGCTGGCTTAATATATCTTGTTCTTGGATCAGAGAAGTTTGCTGGCTTAATATATTTTGTTCTAGGATCAGAGAAGTTCGCTGGCTTAATATATCTTGTTCTAGGATCAGAGAAGTTTGCTGGCTTAATATATCTTGTTCTAGGATCAGAGAAGTTTGCTGGCTTAATATATCTTGTTCTAGGATCAGAGAAGTTCGCTGGCTTAATATATCTTGTTCTTGTATCAGAGAAATTAATTATCTAAAAAAATACAGCTCATGAATCAGAAAGTGTTTATCCGCAAGAGAACCTGACCCGCAAAAGACAAGACTACACGAGTTAGGACAACGCAGAAGACCAAGAATCAAGAACTGAACCTTATAGATAGTTATGTTGTGTTAGAATAGAAGGATTAGACCAGTTTGACCTAACGAGAGAAGCTGGTAACATATGTAACAGGGAATTCAATTGTGAACTCCACACATAAAACGTGACCATTACGTCATGGTAGAAGAGCACTGGAAATCAATCGATAGATATAGTAGGAAATAATGACCTAGAAGATATAGTCCATTGATTTTCTGTCTAATAACAGTACTGCTGTATTCAAGTTTGAGTATCGTTGGAGTGTCAAGTCTTGAGAGAAAGAACATATAGTTGTAAGTAAGAGCGATAAATGTGTGCCATCAAGTCCCAACACAATACTGACACTGCGCCACTAAGGAGAGTTCGAACCCCGGCTGGCTACTCCACCCTGCAGAACCTGTATGCCACCGCATTGGGAACAGACGTTGGATATGATTGTGTTTTATAGAGGTGGAGAATATAGCGTGTCCTATCTTGTTTTTGTAGGGTCCCATAGATGATACACTATACGCGGGCAGTGTTGTCTGCGACCTATCTCTGTAAACTGGCTATCATATCTCTCCTCCACGAACTCGATGGCAACCCTCAGATAATCAATGTCATGTTTAGCGAATAGGGTCATCTGTTCAGGTCTTTCGTATCTCTATAGAGTGACAGGCTAAGTGAGTGACATGTGGGTCTACATGCAGTTATCTGGGGTCTGGTCCAATGAGGGAGCAGAGGAGCGTGTGGGGGAGTAGAGGGGCGTGTGGGGAAGTAGAGGGGCGTGTGGGGGAGTAGAGGGGCGTGTGGGGGAGCAGAGGGGCGTGTGGGGAAGTAGAGGGGCGTGTGGGGGAGCAGAGGGGCGTGTGGGGAAGCAGAGGGGAGTGTGGGGAAGTAGAGGGCAGTGTGGGGAAGTAGAGGGGAGTGTGGGGAAGTAGAGGGGAGTGTGGGGAAGTAGAGGGGCGTGTGGGGAAGTAGAGGGAAGTAGAGGGGAGTGTGGGGGAGTAGAGGGGCGTGTGGGGAAGTAGAGGGGAGTGTGGGGAAGTAGAGGGGAGTGTGGGGAAGTAGAGGGGAGTGTGGGGAAGTAGAGGGGCGTGTGGGGGAGTAGAGGGGCGTGTGGGGAAGTAGAGGGGCGTGTGGGGGAGTAGAGGGGCGTGTGAGGGAGCAGGCGGGGAGCAGATGGGCGTGTGGGGGAGTAGAGGGGCGTGTGAGGGAGCAGAGGGGCGTGTGGGGCAATAGGCAGGACGTGCAATGATACGTAGTCTGATACAGTGAGAGGCCCTCGGGGAGCAAGGCAACAGGCAGGACATCTACAGACTTGCCCCGCTGACACCTATCTCTACTGACCACATGCTCTAGACTAACAACTTGCCCCTCTGACACCTATCTCTACTGACCACATGCTCTAGGCTAACAACTTGCCCCTCTGACACCTATCTCTACTGACCACATGCTCTAGGCTAACAACTTGCCCCTCTGACACCTATCTCTACTGACCACATGCTCTAGGCTAACAACTTGCCCCTCTGACACCTATCTCTACTGACCACATGCTCTAGGCTAACAACTTGCCCCTCTGACACCTATCTCTACTGACCACATGCTCTAGACTAACAACTTGCCCCGCTGACACCTTGCTGTCCCCGATGCTGTATTCATGATTCACGTGGCAGACACAACCTTCACTGCTACCAACAGAATGGAGACATTTCCCGGCTCCTCAAAGTCACGAACTCACCAAACACGGTAAACCAAGCAGCGGAGCTAGGACTCCACCAGTCAAGCCTGAGTGGCATGGATTGAGCGTGTCTCATGAGCACATAATGCCAGCTTGAAGTTATCCCCAAGGAAGAATGGCCTTGTTTACAGCTTTTGATATGAAACTGAACGTGCGCTTGTTTAACTGTTGTCTCTTGTGTGCCGCCCAGTACTTAATCAATGGGTCTAACCGTTAGTGCACAGCGTGTAAGTCTACATCCTGGCATGTGGCTTGTCATGATAAACTCGGAGAACCAGATTCAAATTTGGGACCGGGTAGAGACCAATACGCCATATTCGATCCTTGGTTTGTGTGCTGTATGTTTATGCTAATCCCAGACGTGTTTTGTGCCAGTCGTTGCCCTTCTCGTGTCGGACCTGACGTGTTTTGTGCCAGTCGTTGCCCTTCTCGTGTCGGACCTGACGTGTTTTGTGCCAGTCGTTGCCCTTCTCGTGTCGGACCTGACGTGTTTTGTGCCAGTCGTTGCCCTTCTCATGTCGGACCTGACGTGTTTTGTGCCAGTCGTTGCCCTTCTCATGTCGGACCTGACGTATTTTGTGCCAGTTGTTGCCCTTCTCATGTCGGACCTGACGTGTTTTGTGCCAGTCGTTGCCCTTCTCATGTCGGACCTGACGTGTTTTGTGCCAGTCGTTGCCCTTCTCGTGTCGGACCTGACGTGTTTTGTGCCAGTCGTTGCCCTTCTCGTGTCGGACCTGACGTGTTTTGTGCCAGTCGTTGCCCTTCTCGTGTCGGACCTGACGTGTTTTGTGCCAGTCGTTGCCCTTCTCGTGTCGGACCTGACGTGTTTTGTGCCAGTTGTTGCCCTTCTCGTGTCGGACCTGACGTGTTTTGTGCCAGTCGTTGCCCTTCTCATGTCGGACCTGACGTGTTTTGTGCCAGTTGTTGCCCTTCTCATGTCGGACCTGACGTGTTTTGTGCCAGTTGTTGCCCTTCTCGTGTCGGACCTGACGTGTTTTGTGCCAGTCGTTGCCCTTCTCATGTCGGACCTGACGTGTTTTGTGCCAGTCGTTGCCCTTCTCATGTCGGACCTGACGTGTTTTGTGCCAGTTGTTGCCCTTCTCGTGTCGGACCTGACGTGTTTTGTGCCAGTTGTTGCCCTTCTCGTGTCGGACCTGATGGGAAGTCACGTTGCGCATGATGTCTTACCGTGACTGACAATGGGTCCAGCTTGGGGGACAGCCAGAGATGGCAGAGAGCCACATGGAGAGGATAGGGAGCTCGGCGAACCAGGGGAAGGTTGTGTTTGGACAAGAAAGTCTTCATCAGATGCGAATGATGGGTGGGTGTGTTGTCATGATTACGCTGTCAAGTTGTCATGATGGAGCTATCCAGTTGTCATGATGGAGCTGTCTAGTTGTCATGATGGAGCTGTCTAGTTGTCATAATGGAGCTGTCTAGTTCCTATTTTCATGATGGAGCTGTCTAGTTGTCATGATGGAGCTGTCCAGTTGTCATGATGGAGCTATCCAGTTGTCATGATGGAGCTGTCTAGTTCCTATTTTCATGATGGAGCTGTCTAGTTGTCATGATGGAGCTGTCCAGTTGTCATGATGGAGCTGTCCAGTTGTCATGATGGAGCTGTCCAGTTGTCATGATGGAGCTGTCTAGTTGTCATGATGGAGCTGTCTAGTTTTCATGATGGAGCTGTCTAGTTGTCATGATGGAGCTGTCTAGTTGTCATGATGGAGCTGTCTAGTTGTCATGATGGAGTTGTCATGATGGAGCTGTCCAGTTGTCCTGATGGAGCTGTCTAGTTGTCATGGTGGAACTGTCTAGTTTCTATTTTCATGATGGAGCTGTCTAGTTGTCATGATGGAGCTGTCTAGTTGTCATGATGGAGCTGTCTAGTTGTCATGATGGAGCTGTCTAGTTGTCATGATGGAGCTGTGTAGTTGGCATGATGGAGCTGTCTAGTTCCTGTTGTCATGATGGAGCTGTCTAGTTCCCGTTGTCATGACGGAGCTGTCTAGTTCCCGTTGTCATGATGGAGCTGTCAAGTTGTCATGGTAGAGCTGTCTAGTTCCCGTTGTCATGGTGGAGCTGCCTAGTTCCCGTTGTCATGATGGAGCTGTCTAGTTCCCGTTGTCATGGTGGAGCTGTCTAGTTCCCGTTGTCATGATGGAGCTGTCTAGTTCTCCTTATCATGGTGGAGCTGTCTAGTTCAGGTTGTCCACAGATCTAGTCGCTAGCTTGGAACACCAGAAAGGCAATGGATGACCTCCAGGTAGTACTCGTTGGTCATGTGTTGACCGTGTGGTGCGCACTCGTGATGCACAAGAAAACAGTCAACATGACTTTGACATTGCGTCATTTCATAGTGAATGAAAACCTGATGGGTGCTCAGTACACTGAACACTGAAAGGCTGACTGACACAGTCTGCGGGTTTCACACATGACGGTCCCCTATACCTCTCTGCCAAAGGTCAACACTCATACTTAATTTGGTTCCACGGAAAAATTAAGGTTGGATACTTTTTGAACACATCTTGTGTGTTCTAGTCCTCTCTCAAAGTGTGTTGTAGTCCTCTCAAAGTGTGGCCAACTGTTCATGCACACTCCAAAAACCATTTCCAAGCCAACTTTATTCTAAAGATATGTGTTAAACATGCATCATCACTTGTCAAGCTTAGAGTATCAGGACAGTGTTAAGGACACCAATATCAATGATTGCATGTGATGATTTACAATCTATAGTGGTACTGCTTTGTGTTGGAACTCACAGGGGAAAAGTAAAGAAGGAAAGAAGAGAAAAACATGTGGAGATGACAGGTCAGGAGGCCAACTGTGTGTGTGTGTTCATATACCAGGCTAAGATGTGTGTAGTGAGTGACTGCTAGAGCCCTGTCAGTCCCCCTTAGAGCCCTGTCAGTCCCCCTTAAAGCCCTGTCAGTCCCCCTTAAAGCCCTGTCAGTCCCCCTTAAAGCCCTGTTAGTCCCCCTTAAAGCCCTGTCAGTCCCCCTTAAAGCCCTGTCAGTCCCCCTTAAAGCCCTGTCAGTCCCCCTTAAAGCCCTGTTAGTCCCCCTTAAAGCCCTGTCAGTCCCCCTTAAAGCCCTGTTAAAACATTATAATGAATATGTCGGCACGGAAGACCTCGACAGGAACAAGTGAAATCAAAGGCTGGTGATAAATAGCAGCAATAATGAATGTGATGACATGAACCTGATGCGGATGGAATTGATACAAGTACTAACTACTGTCAGCCCAAGAATTGATACAAGTACTAACTACTGTCAGCCCAAGAATTGATACAAGTACTAACTACTGTCAGCCCAAGAATCGATACAAGTACTAACTACTGTCAGCCCAAGAATTGATACAAGTACTAACTACTGTCAGCCCAAGAATTGATACAAGTACTAACTACTGTCAGCCCAAGAATTGATACAAGTACTAACTACTGTCAGCCCAAGAATTGATACAAGTACTAACTACTGTCAGCCCAAGAATTGATACAAGTACTAACTACTGTCAGCCCAAGAATTGATACAAGTACTAACTACTGTCAGCCCAAGAATTGATACAAGTACTAACTACTGTTAGCCCAAGAATTGATACAAGTACTAACTACTGTCAGCCCAAGAATTGATACAAGTACTAACTACTGTCAGCCCAAGAATTGATACAAGTACTAACTACTGTCAGCCCAAGAATTGATACAAGTACTAACTACTGTCAGCCCAAGAATTGATACAAGTACTAACTTCTGTCAGCCCAAGAATTGATACAAGTACTAACTACTGTCAGCCCAAGAATTGATACAAGTACTAACTACTGTCAGCCCAAGAATTGATACAAGTACTAACTACTGTCAGCCCAAGAATTGATACAAGTACTAACTACTGTCAGCCCAAGAATTGATACAAGTACTAACTACTGTCAGCCCAAGAATTGATACAAGTACTAACTACTGTCAGCCCAAGAATTGATACAAGTACTAACTACTGTCAGCCCAAGAATTGATACAAGTACTAACTATTGTCAGCCCAAGAATTGATACAAGTACTAACTATTGTCAGCCCAAGAATTGATACAAGTACTAACTATTGTCAGCCCAAGAATTGATACAAGTACTAACTACTGTCAGCCCAAGAATTGATACAAGTACTAACTATTGTCAGCCCAAGAATTGATACAAGTACTAACTACTGTCAGCCCAAGAATTGATACAAGTACTAACTACTGTCATCCCAAGAATTGATACAAGTACTAACTATTGTCAGCAAAAGAATTGATACAAGTACTAACTATTGTCAGCCCAAGAATTGATACAAGTACTAACTATTGTCAGCCCAAGAATTGATACAAGTACTAACTATTGTCAGCCCAAGAATTGATACAAGTACTAACTACTGTCAGCCCAAGAATTGATACAAGTACTAACTACTGTCAGCCTAAGAATTGATACAAGTACTAACTACTGTCAGCCCAAGAATTGATACAAGTACTAACTATTGTCAGCCCAAGAATTGATACAAGTACTAACTACTGTCAGCCCAAGAATTGATACAAGTACTAACTATTGTCAGCCCAAGAATTGATACAAGTACTAACTATTGTCAGCCCAAGAATTGATACAAGTACTAACTATTGTCAGCCCAAGAATTGATACAAGTACTAACTACTGTCAGCCCAAGAATTGCTACAAGTACTAACTACTGTCAGCCCAAGAATTGATACAAGTACTAACTACTGTCAGCCCAAGAATTGATACAAGTACTAACTACTGTCAGCCTAAGAATTGATACAAGTACTAACTATTGTCAGCCCAAGAATTGATATAAGTACTAACTATTGTCAGCCCAAGAATTGATACAAGTACTAACTACTGTCAGCCCAAGAATTGATACAAGTACTAACTATTGTCAGCCCAAGAATTGATACAAGTACTAACTACTGTCAGCCCAAGAATTGATACAAGTACTAACTATTGTCAGCCCAAGAATTGATACAAGTACTAACTACTGTCAGCCCAAGAATTGATACAAGAACTAACTACTGTCAGCCCAAGAATTGATACAAGTACTAACTATTGTCAGCCCAAGAATTGATACAAGTACTAACTACTGTCAGCCCAAGAATTGATACAAGTACTAACTATTGTCAGCCCAAGAATTGATACAAGTACTAACTACTGTCAGCCCAAGAATTGATACAAGTACTAACTACTGTCAGCCCAAGAATTGATACAAGTACTAACTACTGTCAGCCCAAGAATTGATACAAGTACTAACTATTGTCAGCCCAAGAATTGATACAAGTACTAACTACTGTCAGCCCAAGAATTGATACAAGTACTAACTACTGTCAGCCCAAGAATTGATACAAGTACTAACTATTGTCAGCCCAAGAATTGATACAAGTACTAACTACTGTCAGCCCAAGAATTGATACAAGTACTAACTACTGTCAGCCCAAGAATTGATACAAGTACTAACTACTGTCAGCCCAAGAATTGATACAAGTACTAACTACTGTCAGCCCAAGAATTGATACAAGTACTAACTACTGTCAGCCCAAGAATTGATTCAAGTACTAACCAATGTCAGCCCAAGATTATCTTCTGTAACAAGGTTGATCACTTTTTGACGACACATGTTCATAATGTTCCTACTGGTTTATCTGTCGGGTGAGGCTGACCTGAGGATGGTCCACGGTGACCACCGAGAAACATACACTAGACCACCATGTTAGAGGACCGGAGGATGGTCCACGGTGACCACCGAGAAACATACACTAGACCACCATGTTAGAGGATCCGAGGATGGTCCACGGTGACCACCGGGAAACATACACTAGACCACCATATTAGAGGACCGGAGGATGGTCCACGGTGACCACCGAGAAACATACACTAGACCACCATGTTAGAGGACCGGAGGATGGTCCACGGTGACCACCGAGAAACATACACTAGACCACCATGTTAGAGGACCGGATGATGGTCCACGGTGACCACCGAGAAACATACACTAGACCACCATGTTAGAGGACCGGAGGATGGTCCACGGTGACCACCGGGAAACATACACTAGACCACCATGTTAGAGGACCTGCCGATGGTCCACGGTGACCACCGGGAAACATAGATCGATCTACTATGACCTGCTTGGATGTCCAGTTAGTTAGCTTACCCATTTTGTGAGAGAACGAATGCTGTAGTCTGTCTGTCTGTCGGCCGGTCTGTCTCTGTCTATCGGTCTGTCTGTTGGTCGGTCTGTCTCTGTCTGTCTGTCGGTCGGTCGGTCTGTCTCTGTCTGTCTGTCGGCCGGTCTGTCTCTGTCTGTCGGTCTGTCTCTGTTGGTCTGTCTGTCTGTCTCTGTCAGTCGGTCTGTCTGTCTGTCTCTGTCGGTCTGTCTGTTGCTGGCCCACATCCTCAAGTACGCCACGATCTCCATATATGAAGAGCCACTGTAACCACCCAACATTGTCAAGCGTTAACTCGGCACCAGCATCTTCGAACAACAACATTGCCTCTCGCTGGAGGTAATCCTCTCTCTCCCCCTCCCTCCCACCTCTCCTCTCTCTCTCCCTCCCACCCATCCCTCTCTCCCTCCCACTATCGTTCTCTTCCTCCCCTCCCTCTCTCTATCCTCATCACTACTATCTTTTTCCCTTCCTCCTTCCTTCTCTCCCTCCCTGGCCTTCTCTTTTCCTCCCTCCTCTATCCCTCTCCCTCCTTTCCTTTCTCCTCTCCTCTCCTCTCACTCCCTCTCTTCTCTCTTCCCTGCTCTATACATTTCTCTCTACCATACTCTCCCTCCCTCCCTCTGTCCCTTTTCCTCCCTCTCCTGCCCTCATCTCCCTCTCCCTTTTCTCTCTCCCCCTCACTTTCCCTCCCTCCTCTCTCCCTTTCCCTGCCTCCCTCTATCCGTTTCCATTCCTTCCCTCTCTCTCCCTCCCTCTTCCTTTCCTTCCTTCCATCTCGCCTTCCATCATTCCCTCTCCCTCCCTTCCCTATCTCTCTCCCTCCCCTCCCACCTATCTATCTGCCTCCCTCTCTCCTTTTCCCTCCCTCACTGTCTCTCATTCCCTCTCTCTTCCTTCCTCTCTCTATCCCTCCCTCACCCCTCTCTTTCCCTCCCTCCCTTCTCCTCCATCTCTCCCCCTCTCCCTCCCTCTGTCCCTCCCCTCCCTCTTCCCCCTTCACTATCCCTCCCTTCCCTCTCTCTGCTTCCCTTCCCTCTCCCTCCGCTTCCCTTTCTCTTCTCTCCCTCACCCCCTTCTTCCCGCTCTCCCTCTCCCTCACTCCCTCTCCTCCACCTCTCCCTTCCTCCCATCTCTCTCTCCCTCCCTCTTTTCTTTTCCCTTCCTCCTTGTCTCCATCTCACCCCTTCTCTCCCTCCCTCCCTTCCTCTCTCTCGTTTCCCCTCCTCTCTCCCTCTGTCCCTCCCCTCTCTCCCTCCCTCCCCCTTCAATCCCTCTCCCTTCCCCTACTCCCTCTCTCCTTCTCTGGCCTAGCTAAGCTGTTTCCCCAGCTCAGATTACCTGCGCCTTAGAAAAGACTGAATATCGATCGGTGATAAGAGCTAACAAATGTCGGCTCTCTTGTCATCATTAAGGGGGGATGTCAGAGAAGAGATCAGGAGAACTGGTAGAGCCATGGCGTCCCTCTGGCAGGTAGGGAGCGCCTGCTTCAGCTATACACATACATGATAAAGTTTGACCATCTGATGGTCTTCAGTGACCACTCTAGAGACACACACCAGCCCGCCATAACACAGTATGACCTAGGGACTCTGGTTGGAACCCCACGGCGACTGCAGGGCCAAGCAGCCAATAATTCTTCATTCCAATAAATCACCAAATGCAGATACCAGAAATGGAAAAAACCGCCGTAATTTTAGTTTATTGGTGCTGTCTGTCGTGAAAGTCGCTGTGTCTTTTGGTGAATGCTTTTATATTTTGTAGGTATTGTCTGTCGTGAAAGTAGCTGTGTCTTTTGGTGAATGATTTTATATTTTGTAGGTATTGTCTGTCGTGAAAGTAGCTGTGTCTTTTGGCGAATGATTTTATATTTTGTAGGTATTGTCTGTCGTGAAAGTAGCTGTGTCTTTTGGTGAATGATTTTATATTTTGTAGGTATTATCTGTCATGAAAGAACCTGTCTCTTTTGGTGAATGATTTTATATTTTGTAGGTATTGTCTGTCGTGAAAGTAGCTCTGTCTTTTGGTGAATGCTTTTATATTTTGTAGGTATTGTCTGTCGTGAAAGTAGCTGTGTCTTTTGGTGAATGATTTTATAATTTGTAGGTATTGTCTGTCGTGAAAGTAGCTGTGTCTTTTGGTGAATGATTTTATATTTTGTAGGTATTGTCTATCGTGAAAGTAGATGTGTCTTTTGGTGTACGATTTTTGTATTTTGTAGGTATTGTCTGTCGTGAAAGTAGCTGTCTTTTGGTGAATGATTTTATATTTTGTAAATATTGTCTGCTGGGAAAGTAGCTGTCTTTTGGTGAATGATTTTATATTTTGTAGGTATTGTCTGTCATGAAAGTAGCTGTCTTTTGGTGATTGATTTTGTATTTTTAAGGTATTGTCTGTCGTGAAAGTAGCTGTCTTTTGGTGATTGATTTTATATTTTGTAGGTATTGTCTGTCGTGAAAGTAGCTGTGTCTTTTGGTGAATGATTTTATATTTTGTAGGTATTGTCTGTCATGAAAGTAGCTGTCTTTTGGTGATTGATTTTATATTTTGTAGGTATTGTCTGTCATGAAAGTGGCTGTGTCTTGATGTCGCGAACTCTAACCACGATTTCAGTGCTTATTATACAGTGGTTCTCAGATCCAAGAGCCAGAATCGCGAGACCACGAACCTTGTAACAAAGTACAGTACATTTTTGCTCCAAGCACGGCATCATCGAGGCTTTTACTTTCAGACACATACATTACTTCTCTGATACAAAAGCTAGATCGTGGAGAATCGGACTTTCGGTCATACACTGTGCTTCTCTTGTTCCCAGAGCTAGATCGTGGAGAATCGGACTTTCGGTCATACACTGTGCTTCTCTTGTTCCCAGAGCTAGATCGTGGAGAATCGGACTTTCGGTCATACACTGTGCTTCCCTTGTTCCCAGAGCTAGATCGTGGAGACTTATCATTGAATAGTATTTGACAACGTCTCTGATCATTCCAGCACGTGTGTACACTTCCTGTTGCGTCATACAATAACATTTAGCTGATGTTTTAGTCTATCTGGTTGACTCCGCTGAGTGGGCTCTCGCTCAATGTCAGCTTAAGATAATAGGTGCACAGTTTAACTAGTTCTGGAGATCTGATCAGGTTTCTTAGTTGGCACGGGCTGGTGGCTGGTCATGGTTCCAGTCCTAGTTGTCTGTGGCTGGTCATGGTTCCAGTCCTAGTTGTCTGGGGCTGGTCATGGTTCCAGTCCTAGTTGTTTGGGGCTGGTCATGGTTCCAGTCCTAGTTGTTTGTGGCTGATCATGGTTCCAGTCCTAGTTGTCTGTGGCTGGTCATGGTTCCAGTCCTAGTTGTCTGGGGCTGGTCATGGTGGCTGGTCATGGTTCCAGTCCTAGTTGTCTGTGGCTGATCATGGTTCCAGTCCTAGTTGTCTGTGGCTGATCATGGTTCCAGTCCTAGTTGTCTGTGGCTGGTCATGGTTGTGACAGACAAGAGACACCTACTGTACAACCACTGTTCAGAACTTGAGTTCTCCGTGTTCGGTTTAAAGGCAAGTTTATATTGATATTTGTTCAGCATGTACAGGAATGCCACAGATGTGATAGGGCAATGTAAGTGTTGACAAGAGATGGGTGGAGACAGTGGATGTTAGACATCATGTGAACTCTGTGAAATTATGTGCGTGTTTGTTTGTTAATTCTTTTAGCACATGTTAAGTTAAGTGAAATTATCCCACATCTAGTTAGTCTGCCTATGTCTGATGACCTCAGTGACCTGCTAATCTGTCTGTGTCTGATGACCTCTATAACCTGCTAATCTGAATTTGTCTGATGACCTCTGTGGCCTGCTAATCTGTACATGTCTGATGAACTCTGTGACCTGCTAATCTGACCTTGTCTGATGACCTCTGTGACCTACTTGTCAGTCTGACCATGTCTGATGACCTCTGGGACCTGCTAATCTGACCTTGTCTGATGACCTCTGTGACCTACTTGTCAGTCTGACCATGTCTGATAACCTCTGTGCACCATATTTTCTAGTGTCCTCTCTTGTATTTGTCCACAGAGCCTCATTGACGTATCACTAATGACACCCATCCAAGATTCATCCGTGTACAGATTCCCCCTGGATCTGGTCTCCGATTTACTCCAGGAGGTAAGTCGGTGTCCACTTGTGTAAGTTGGTGTCCACTTGTGTAAGTTGGTGTCCACTTGTGTAATTTGGTGTCCACTTGTGTAAGTTGGTGTCCACTTGTGTAAGTTGGTGTCCACTTGTGTAATTTGGTGTCCACTTGTGTAAGTTGGTGTCCACTTGTGTAATTTGGTGTCCACTTGTGTAAGTTGGTGTCCACTTGTGTAAGTTGGTGTCCACTTGTGTAATTTGGTGTCCACTTGTGTAAGTTGGTGTCCACTTGTGTAATTTGGTGTCCACTTGTGTAAGTTGGTGTCCACTTGTGTAAGTTGGTGTCCACTTGTGTAATTTGGTGTCCACTTGTGTAAGTTGGTGTCCACTTGTGTAAGTTGGTGTCCATTGGACAGCCATGTTGTTGCTTGAGACTATAAAATACTCTGCAAAGATGAACTCAAGTAGACTGGCTAGGAGAGAGACTGATAGGCTGTTAGTAGTCTGAGAGACGGATAGGATGTTAGTAGTCTGAGAGACTGATAGGCTGTTAGTAGTCTGAGAGACTGATATGCTGTTAGTAGTCTGAGAGACTGATAGGCTGTTAGTAGTCTGAGAGACTGATAGGCTGTTAGTAGTCTGAGAGACTGATAGGCTGTTAGTAGTCTGAGAGACTGATAGGCTGTTAGTAGTCTGAGAGACTGATAGGCTGTTAGTAGTCTGAGAGACTGGCTAGGAGAGAGACTGATAGGCTGTTAGTAGTCTGAGAGACTGATAGGCTGTTAGTAGTCTGAGAGACTGGCTAGGAGAGTGACTGATAGGCTATTAGTAGTCTGAAAGACTGATAGGCTGTTAGTAGTCTGAGAGACTGGCTAGGAGAGAGACTGATAGGCTGTTAGTAGTCTGAGAGACTGATAGGCTGTTAGTAGTCTGAGAGACTGGCTAGGAGAGAGACTGATAGGCTATTAGTAGTCTGAGAGACTGATAGGCTGTTAGTAGTCTGAGAGACTGGCTAGGAGAGAGACTGATAGGCTGTTAGTAGTCCGAGAGACTGATAGGCTGTTAGTAGTCTGAGAGACTGATAGGCTGTAGGTAGTCTGAGAGACTGGTAGGCTGTTAGTAGTCTGATAGACTGATAGGCTGTTAGTAGTCTGAGAGACTGATAGGCTGTCAGTAGTCTGAGAGACTGGCTAGGAGAGAGACTGATAGGATGTTAGTAGTCTGAGAGACTGATAGGATGTTAGTAGTCTGAGAGACTGGCTAGGAGAGAGAGTGTATGAACTTGCAGGGTGACTGAACCAGCATACACCTCCGAGTTTTGGCCAGTCGCTCTATAAGTGTTTATGTTGGACACCCTGTGAACAGTAAGAGATCTGAATGTGTGTCGTACGTGCAGGACACCTAGTGAACGATGCGTGATCTAATTATATGTGAATCTACAGATTCATGTGAATACGTGAAGTGATCTAAGTATTTGTAAATGATCTGATTGCAGTTGTGAATGTACAGATCGCCTAAGGACGAGATCTGAATGTGTGTGTGGTATGTGTAAGACACTTTGGGAGTGATTTGTGTTCTGATGATATGTGTATGCACAGATCGACTGAGTATGTGACCACAAGTGATGTGATCTAATTACTTATGAATGCACAGATTGCCTGAGCATACGTGAACCGATTGTATATGGATTACAGACCCCCTGACTGAAGGTGATCTAATTATATGTGAATGCACAGAACGACTGAGTACGTAATCCGATCGTGAGGACGAGTTGGTGATTGTGTGTTGGGTGTGCAGCGGCAAGAGCTTTGGCTATGTAGTCCGGGGGAACCATCAAAAGCTAGTGCTTACACACCTCCGTTGTAGCTCTATATATAGATATTATGATTATTTAGTTTAGATGGATTCTGTTCTTTTTGGGTAATAATGTTTTTGTTGATATTCATGTTATTAAATCATATCATTTTTGTTGGATAGTGTTGATTGTGTGAAGTCATGTCATGGTGTAGATAGTGTTGACTGTGAAGTCATGTCATGGTGTAGATAGTGTTGACTGTGTGAAGTCATGGTGTAGATAGTGTTGACTGTGAAGTCATGTCATGGTGTAGATAGTGTTGACTGTGTGAAGTCATGTCATGGTGTAGATAGTGTTGACTGTGTGAAGTCATGTCATGGTGTAGATAGTTTTGACTGTGAAGTCATGTCATGGTGTAGATAATGTTGACTGTGTGAAGTCATGTCATGGTGTAGATAGTGTTGACTGTGTGAAGTCATGTCATGGTGTAGATAGTGTTGACTGTGTGAAGTCATGGTGTAGATAGTGTTGACTGTGTGAAGTCATGGTGTAGATAGTGTTGACTGTGTGAAGTCATGGTGTAGATAGTGTTGACTGTGTGAAGTCATGTCATGGTGTAGATAGTGTTGACTGTGTGAAGTCATGTCATGGTGTAGATAGTGTTGACTGTGTGAAGTCATGTCATGGTGTAGATAGTGTTGACTGTGTGAAGTCATGTCGTGGTGTAGATAGTGTTGACTGTGTGAAGTCATGGTGTAGATAGTGTTGACTGTGTGAAGTCATGGTGTAGATAGTGTTGACTGTGTGAAGTCATGGTGTAGATAGTGTTGACTGTGTGAAGTCATGTCGTGGTATAGATAGTGCTGACTGTGTGAAGTCATGTCGTGGTGTAGATAGTGTTGACTGTGTGAAGTCATGGTGTAGATAGTGTTGACTGTGTGAAGTCATGTCATGGTGTAGATAGTGTTGACTGTGTGAAGTCAGGGTGTAGATAGTGTTGACTGTGTGAAGTCATGGTGTAGATAGTGTTGACTGTGTGAAGTCATGGTGTAGATAGTGTTGACTGTGTGAAGTCATGGTGTAGATAGTGTTGACTGTGTGAAGTCATGTCATGGTATAGATAGTGTTGACTGTGTGAAGTCATGGTGTAGATAGTGTTGACTGTGTGAAGTCATGGTGTAGATAGTGTTGACTGTGTGAAGTCATGTCATGGTGTAGATAGTGTTGACTGTGTGAAGTCATGTCATGGTGTAGATAGTGTTGACTGTGTGAAGTCATGTCATGGTGTAGATAGTGTTGACTGTGTGAAGTCATGGTGTAGATAGTGTTGACTGTGTGAAGTCATGGTGTAGATAGTGTTGACTGTGTGAAGTCATGTCATGGTGTAGATAGTGTTGACTGTATGAAGTCATGTCGTGGTGTAGATAGTGTTGACTGTGTGAAGTCATGTTGTGGTATAGATAGTTTTGACTGTGAAGTCATGTCATGGTGTAGATAGTGTTGACTGTGAAGTCATGTCATGGTGTAGATAGTGTTGACTGTATGAAGTCATGTCGTGGTGTAGATAATGTTGACTGTGTTATTGACTGTGTGAAGTCATGTCGTGGTGTAGATAGTGTTGACTGTGTGAAGTCATGTCGTGGTGTAGATAGTGTTGACTGTGTGAAGTCATGTCGTGGTGTAGATAGTGTTGACTGTGTGAAGTCATGGTGTAGATAGTGTTGACTGTGTGAAGTCATGTCGTGGTGTAGATAGTGTTGACTGTGTGAAGTCATGTCATGGTGTAGATAGTGTTGACTGTGTGAAGTCATGTCATGGTGTAGATAGTGTTGACTGTGTGAAGTCATGTCATGGTGTAGATAGTGTTGACTGTGTGAAGTCATGTCATGGTGTAGATAGTGTTGACTGTGTGAAGTCATGTCGTGGTGTAGATAGTGTTGACTGTCTGAAGTCATGTCGGGGTGTAGATAGTGTTGACTGTGTGAAGTCATGTCGGGGTATAGATAGTGTTGACTGTGTTATTGACTGTGGGAAGTCATGTCGTGGTATAGATAGTGTCAACTGTGTTATTGACTGTGGGAAGTCGTGTCGTGGTGTAGATAGTGTTGACTGTGTGAAGTCATGTCGTGATGTAGATAGTGTTGACTGTGTGAAGTCATGTCGTGGTATAGATAGTGTTGACTGTGTGAAGTCATGTCGTGGTATAGATAGTGTTGACTGTGTTATTGACTGTGTGAAGTCATGTCGTGGTGTGGATACATATTGTAACTCTTTAGATAAGTAAACTACTCAGCTAAACCTAGACTGCCACAAAGGAAATAGGGAAGGAAAACAAAAATAGGGAATGAAAGGGAGACGGATGGGAGACACATTTTGATAGGAATGGAGACACATATAAAGAAGGGAGACAGAGAAGGGAGATCTAAATAGGAAAGGGATACATAAATAGAGATGGGAAAGGAGGCAGAAATAAGGAAGAGGAATAGAAATAGGAAAGGGAGACACATTTTTTAATTAAGGAAGACACATATAAGGAGGGAGACAGAAATAGGGAAATGAGGCAGACATATCGAAGGAAGACTAAAATTGGGACAGGAAAGGAGGCAGAAATAGGAAAGGGAGACAGAAATAAGGAATGAAAGGGAGAGATAAATAGGGAAGGGGAACAGACAGAAATAGGGATGGGAAGGGAGGCAAATAAGGAAGCAAGGGAAAAAAATAGGGAAGGGAACAGAAAGAGGAGGGGAAGACAGTATAGGAGGTCCAATATCTAGTGTTCCAGGGTTACAAATGTGAGCCCTTGTGTAAATATGTCAGCCCTTGTGTGCTAATGTCAGCCCTTGTGTGCTAATGTCATCCCTTGTGTAAATATGTCAGCCCTTGTGTAAATATGTCAGCCCTTGTGTAAATATGTCAGCCCTTGTGTAAATATGTCAGCCCTTGTGTCCTAATGTCAGCCCTTGTGTAAATATGTCAGCCCTTGTGTGCTAATGTCAGCCCTAGTGTAAATATGTCAGCCCTTGTGTGCTAATGTCATCCCTTGTGTAAATATGTTAGCCCTTGTGTATATATGTCAGCCCTTGTGTGCTAATGTGAGCCCTTGTGTAAATATGTGAGTCCTTATGTAAATATGTGAGCCCTTGTGTAAATATATGAGCCCTTGTGCACAAATGTTCAATGACCAAATCTTCACCTTGTTGGACCAGAGGACCAAAATCATCTACAATGTCCATCAGACCACTTGTGCACGGCACATAATTCCTACACGGACTACCCTCTATGCTCAGACTCATCTGGGAGACAAGTGCACAATCAGTGGTCCCTAGGTAAGGTGCCCGCCTTGGGTGGGGGAACTCAGTGGTCCCTAGGTAAGGTGTCCGTCTTGGGTGGGGGAACTCAGTGGTCCCTAGGTAAGGTGCCCGCCTTGGGTGGGGGAACTCAGTGGTCCCTAGGTAAGGTGTCCGTCTTGGGTGGGGGAACTCAGTGGTCCCTAGGTAAGGTGTCCGTCTTGGGTGGGGGAATTCAGTGGTCCCTAGGTAAGGTGCCCGCCTTGGGTGGGGGAACTCAGTGGTCCCTAGGTAATAGGCCGTCTTGGCTGGGGGAACTCAGTGGTCCCTAGGTAAGGTGTCCGCCTTGGGTGGGGGAACTCAGTGGTCCCTAGGTAAGGTGTCCGCCTTGGGTGGGGGAACTCAGTGGTCCCTAGGTAAGGTGTCCGTCTTGGGTGGGGGAACTCAGTGGTCCCTAGGTAAGGTGTCCGCCTTGGGTGGGGGAACTCAGTGGTCCCTAGGTAAGGGTGTCCGCCTTGGGTGGGGGAACTCAGTGGTCCCTAGGTAAGGTGTCCGCCTTGATGACTTGGCAATGGTGTTATCTGACAGACAAGGAAGTGGCTGGTCTCCACGTTATTGGGCAGATAAGAGAGTGGCTGGCCTCCACACTCTGTGGACAGATGTGACATGAAGTGTAACCTACCATCGTCCACGGCATCCAGACAAAAGCATTATTGTACTTGTTTCTCCTCGTCCTACTACTCCATCATCAACTTCTTATAGTTGTCGTCATCGTCTGCTGGTTTTGTCCTCTTTTACTTTATCCTCTCCATCACATATATCTTCCCGGTCTTTATTTGTTGTTGTTCTTTTTCTTCTTCTTTTTCCTCTTGTTCTAGTTTGTCTCTCTATTTTGTATCTTCTCCGTGACAGATTTCATTTTCTTCTATCGTGTGTTGTCAAGAAGACCTATGGCCCAGCACATTCATCTCTTGTCAGGTCAGCCTTGCCGACTGTTCCCAGCCTTCCCACAGGTCAGCCTTGCCGACTGTTCCCAGCCTTCCTACAGGTCAGCCTTGCCGACTGTTCCCAGCCTTCCCGCAGGTCTGCTTCCCTCTTCTGTTTGTATCTCATTTCCATGTACTTGTCCATCTAGTGGTTAGCTCTTGTGCTCACAGAGAAGGCCAGTTCCTATAACAGGGTAACGGGTGCGCTGTCTGTTGTGACTGGATGTCTGTATAGTCCAGCTTTGATAGTTGTGTAACATTTGCCGCTTGTCTGTGTCCTGACAGAATGATGATTTTCTGGGCAAAGAGTTTCAAGAAAGTATCATTGTAGCCTTGACCCCGTTACTGGAGAAGAACCACCCAACGCAAGAGATCTGTGAGTTTTTCAGCAAGGTAAGCGGGAGCCTCGACCAGAGGGATTTGTGTTGGTTGTCAGTGGACTCCTGTTCTTTTGTCTCTTCTCAGTGTGAGGTGGGATGGTAAGTAGGTAGATAGGTTTCTCGATCAATGGATATATATATATATATATATAATAGATGGATGGATGGGTGGGTGGACATATATACCCGTGGATTTGGTGGGCGGACAGATATACGCAAGGATTGGTGGACGGATGCCGGCGGACCGATACGTGAATGGATGGGTGGACGGACGGGTGGATGGATGGATGTGAGGACTGGCAGATATACCTGTGTATGGATCAGATATATGTATGGATTGATTGATGGGCAGGAGGACAGAAATACGTATGAATGGATGAGCGGGTGGATAGACAGACAGTCGGACAGACCGACTGACAGACAGACGGAGTGACGGACGGACAGGTAAGCACAAGTGTAAGCAGATCAGAGACGACAGTGGTCAGGTCAAGTGCCAGCCGTGTGTATAGTATGTCTTTCATGTAGCAATCGCTGTGTAGCGTCCAGTCACCAGTTTGATCACTGCTCCAAACCAAGCATCCTGTAAGTGGCATCTGTTAATGAGAGATTGCTAGAGAAACCATTTCTACACAATGTGTGTTCTGGAAGTGCTTTATGCAACTGGAGCAGTCTTCTAGACCTGGCCGGGACAGACGACAGCTGGGGCGGTCTTCTAGACCTGGCCGGGACAGACGACAGCTGAGGCGGTCTTCTAGACCTGGCCAGGACAGACGACAGCTGGGGCGGTCTTCCAGACCTGGCGGGGACAGACGACAGCTGGAGCGGTCTTCTAGACCTGGCTGGGACAGACGACAAGAGACAGCAGACCACTTGGACATACGCTGCCCACCTTACATGAAAGCTGGGGTGGGAGTCAGGGGGAGACAGCAGCTTGAACATGATCATCCATGGAGGACTGTCTTGGAGTCAGTGAAGCGACTAGCTTGTGTTTTGTCTGTCTTGGAGTCAGTGAAGCAACTAGCTTGTGTTTTGTCTGTCTTGGAGTCAGTGAAGCGACTAGCTTGTGTTTTGTCTGTCTTGGAGTCAGTGAAGCTACTAGCTTGTGTTTTGTCTGTCTTGGAGTCAGTGAAGCGACTAGCTTGTGTTTTGTCTGTCTTGGAGTCAGTGAAGCGACTAGCTTGTGTTTTGTCTGTCTTGGAGTCAGTGACGTGACTAGCTTGTGTTTTGTCTGTCTTGGAGTCAGTGAAGCGACTAGCTTGTGTTTTGTCTGTCTTGGGGTCAGTGAAGTGACTAGCTTGTGTTTTGTCTGTCTTGGAGTCAGTGACGGGACTAGCTTGTGTTTTGTCTGTCTTGGAGTCAGTGAAGCGACTAGCTTGTGTTTTGACTGTCTTGGAGTCAGTGAAGCGACTAGCTTGTGTTTTGTCTGTCTTGGAGTCAGTGAAACGACTAGCTTGTGTTTTGTCTGTCTTGGAGTCAGTGAAGCAACTAGCTTGTGTTTTGTCTGTCTTGGAGTCAGTGAAGTGACTAGCTTGTGTTTTGTCTGTCTTGGAGTCAGTGAAGCAACAATAGTCCGTCTTTTAATTCATAAACAAGGTCTAAAGCAATTTTCAACTAAACTGCATGTCTGATCCAAATGATTTTTCCCATGCTGTCTTAGAATATTCGTGACGTTTAGTAAATATTTTGTTCTCTTAGACATTTTATGAATTTTGAAAAATGTATTCATTAGTCTATATTAAAGCAACCTCAGTGAATTGGACATTATTTTAACATTGTTTAAGGTGCACAGGCGTGCTGTTTTAAAAACATCTGTTTTGATCTTCAAATACGCTCAACAAATACAATTTCCTGATTGTCCAGTTCACCAATAAGACACTTTGTTGAATGCGGAAAACAACAAACGTCATTCATGCGAAACTGTCTAATAGTTAAAGGGCTGTAACTGGGATAATAAGGCTGAATCAGCAGGACATGACAGACGCCAGTATAAGAATAATGGAGACGGAGGAGACTGCAACAATTGCTCCTCAACACCATAGGCCGAGTGTCATCCTGAGGAGGTTGTGAAAGCTGGCCGACAGGGTCGGAGTCACAGTGTGGTTCACCATTGATATGGTCTTTCACTGAGACAACTGCAAGAGAAGTGCTGAGAACAAGACAGACCACTTGCCTTCATCGACCTCACCAAGGCATTCCACCTGGTAAACAGAGGGACTTTTTAAAGTATTCTCCAAAGTTGGCTGCCCACCTAACTACTGAGCATAATTAGGTCTTCTCATGTGGGCAGGAAAGGTACAGTGCTACATGACGGTCAGGAATATGAGGCCTTCAACAGCTGAGTTAAACAAGGTTGTGTCCTGGATTTGACTCTATTGGGCATTTTCTTTGCCATCGTGCTTAAACACGCCTTTGGAACTGCCACAGAGGGGGTCTTTCTGCATAGTTGGTCAGATGGGAGACTATTCAATCTGACCAGACTGCGAGAAAAAAGTAAGAGAAGGGAGACTTGTCATTCTGGAAATTCTCTTCGCAGACGATGCTGCTGTGGTCTCCCAGACGGAAGCAGAATTACAGATCCTCATATAGAGATTGGACAAATCCTGTGATCTGTTTGGACTCACCATCAGCGTGATGGCTCAGAGTGCAGATCCTCATCCAGAGATTGGACAAATCCTGTGATCTGTTTGGACTCACCATCAGCGTGATGGCTCAGAGTGCAGATCCTCATCCAGAGATTGGACAAATCCTCTGATCTGTTTGGACTCACCATCAGCGTGATGGCTCAGAGTGCAGATCCTCATCCAGAGATTGGACAAATCCTGTGATCTGTTTGGACTCAGCGTGATGGCTCAGAGTGCAGATCCTCATCCAGAGATTGGACAAATCCTGTGATCTGTTTGGACTCACCATCAGCGTGATGGCTCAGAGTGCAGATCCTCATCCAGAGATTGGACAAATCCTCTGATCTGTTTGGACTCACCATCAGCGTGATGGCTCAGAATTACAGATCCTCATCCAGAGATTGGACAAATCCTCTGATCTGTTTGGACTCACCATCAGCGTACACAAGACAAAAGTGATGGCTCAGAGTGCAGATTCTCCAGACATTGACTTAAACAATAAAAATCTGGAGGTAGTATATCTCTTCAACCACCTCGGATCTATCATCACCGACAACCTTTCACTGGACGCGGAACTGCAGAAGCGATTAGGAATGGCCTCATCAGGTCTTGCCTGGCTCTCACAGAGAGTGTGGAATAACTACATGCTGACCATCTCCACAAAGGTTGCGGCGTACAGATCATGTGTGATTAGTACCCTGCTCCATGGCAGCGAAACATGGACTCGGTATGTCTCTCAGGAAAAAAGGCTAAATGCTTTCCATATGTGCTGCCCGAGACGCATGCTTGGAATTCCATGGAGTGACAGAGTGACTAACAGTGACGTGTTGGACCGTGCAAAGATTGCCAGTCTAGTTACAATCCTCCGCCAGTGCCGCTTGTGGTGGTTTGGTCACGTGTGCAGAATGGAGGATGGGCGAATACGAAAAGATATCCTATACGGACAGCTGACCACGGGCAAGTGAAACAAAGATAGAACATTCCTCCGCTACAAACATGTTTGCAAGCATGACCTAAAGGCATTGGATAGGAACACCTGCATCTCGGAGGACCTTGCCAAAGACAGATCTGACTGGAGGCAGGAGAAAACAAGATGCATCAAGATCCAGGCTCCAAACATGTGCAGCAAAATCAAGGGCACCAACTGACTGCCCCCTCTCTAGCGTCAAGTCTATCGTCGCTTGAGACTGACAGGATGCCAACCCCCTCTCTAGCATCAAGTCTATCGTCGCTTGAGACTGACAGGATGCCAACCCCCTCTCTAGCATCAAGTGTATCGTCGCTTGAGACTGACAGGATGCCAACCCCCTCTCTAGCATCAAGTCTATCGTCGCTTGAGACTGACAGGATGCCGACCCCCTCTCTAGCATCAAGTCTATCGTCGCTTGAGACTGACAGGATGCCAACCCCCTCTCTAGCATCAAGTATATCGTCTCTTGAGACTGACAGGATGCCAACCCCCTCTCTAGCATCAAGTCTATCGTCGCTTGAGACTGACAGGATGTCAACCCCCTCTCTAGCATCAAGTCTATCGTCGCTTGAGACTGACAGGATGCCAATTATTACACAATGTTAGTTTGAGGTGTGGTTATTGTGGCATATAGTTGCTTTTCCAAAACTGACATTGATATCAATTTGAAAATGAGTTTGATGTGTACATTTATAACAATGTGGAAGGTTACCGTTTTACTATAACAGTTCTTCCGCAGGAAATCTAAGCTGGGTCATTTGTATTGAAATATACATGGCATAGAGAAACGAATGCAAATGTCGTTTGGTCTGGATAGATCATCTTTTTACCGTTGGATTGAACATATCTCAGAGTACACTCATATCAAGCAAGGAAGGAAAAAGAAATTTAACGATTGCGACAGAGATGTCATAAAACGGGAGATATTGAAACTGTTGACGAAAAATCGTGTTACTCTCCGGAAACTAACATGAACATTAGAGCTTGTGTGGGCTAAAGTCAAAGGACAAGTTACAGAACAGGACATTTCTTCATCTTCTTCTTCTTCTTCGTTCGTTCTCAATCTCCCGCTACCAAACCTTGAAAGGGCTTAAGTAGCAGAATGTAGTCCAGAGAACAAAATGCGTTGTGTCGTAGTTTACAGCTTGACTGCGATATTTGCACCTTTTGGTCCAACACATCCTACTTTAGCAAGCATTCCCTCTTCGATCCCTTCTCCTTAGCCAGTCTGCCCTGCTGCAGCCTGTTATCCAGGATCACCGCGTGGAGGTGTAGAAGGGTCTTGGCAGCTATGGTTCGCTGGCCCTGAGGCTAGCAGTCAGCTATGGGTCGCTGACCACTGCAGCTCATGCGCTGCTCAGCGTCTTGATCCCAAACAGGACATTTAAAATGTGTGATGTTGAAGTGTAGACACATGAGTACCTTTCCAAAATAGACATTCAGTTCTGGAAGAAGTGTGTTGAACATGTGCTCCGGAAAGAGGAACGGTACTAGTAACGAGATGTGTTACAATTTGTCCAGCCAGTAACAATTATCAAACTCTCTGAATCAACAGATTTGGATGATTAAATCATCTTTTGTGGACATACTGATTAGCAGACTTGGATGAACTAGCGTATGTTTATCAAAACAATTAGGTGTACATACAATAGCAACAGATACATTTCAATATTCAAATGCGTTAGACAACATAAAATTAGCTGCGCAGTTGATACAACCTTGGGGGTCTAAGGAGGACTGAAGGGCTGTACTAACTGTTGCATATTGGTGCCATTTTTATGATTCTACATAAAGGGCAACACAACCAATTGATCTCTCAAGACATTCAGGAGATAAGCCTTTGAACAAAATGCAACGAGAAATTCAGCTGTCTACTGTAAAATCTAACAATTTTATATTTGTCATTTCTTTGCAATGCTCCTAAAAGAATTCACCGATGTGCAAATGTCTGAACATCTATGGACTAAATAATATCAATGTTTTAGCGTCGTGGATATTCTAAGGCTGCATGCGAGAAATCATTTGGATCGGACATGCAATTTAGTAGAAAATTGCTTCAGACCTTGTTTATGAATTAAAAGATGGACTATAGCTTGTGTTTTGTCTGTCTTGGGGTCAGTGAAGCGACTAGCTTGTGTTTTGTCTGTCTTGGAGTCAGTGAAGCGACTAGCTTGTATTTTGTCCCTTTTTGGAGTCAGTGAAGCGACTAGCTTGTGTTTTGTCTGTCTTGGGGTCAGTGAAGCGACTAGCTTGTGTTTTGTCTGTCTTGGGGTCAGTGAAGCGACTAGCTTGTGTTTTGTCTGTCTTGGAGTCAGTGAAGCGACTAGCTTGTGTTTTGTCCTTTTTGGAGTCAGTGAAGCGACTAGCTTGTGTTTTGTCTGTCTTGGGGTCAGTGAAGCGACTAGCTTGTGTTTTGTCCTTCTTGGAGTCAGTGAAGCGACTAGCTTGTGTTTTGTCTGTCTTGGAGTCAGTGAAGCGACTAGCTTGTGTTTTGTCTGTCTTGGAGTCAGTGAAGCGACTAGCTTGTGTTTTGTCTGTCTTGGAGTCAGTGAAGCGACTAGCTTGTGTTTTGTCTGTCTTGGAGTCAGTGAAGGGACTAGCTTGTGTTTTGACTGTCTTGGAGTCAGTGAAGCGACTAGCTTATGTTTTAACTGTCTTGGAGTCAGTGACATGACTAGCTTGTGTTTTGACTGTCTTGGAGTCAGTGAAGTGACTAGCTTGTGTTTTGTCTGCCTTGGAGTCAGTGACGTGACTAGCTTGTGTTTTGACTGTCTTGGAGTCAGTGAAGCAACTAGCTTGTGTTTTGTCTGTCTTGGAGTCAGTGAAGCGGCTAGCTTGTGTTTTGACTGTCTTGGAGTCAGTGAAGCGACTAGCTTGTGTTTTGTCTGCCTTGGAGTCAGTGAAGCAACTACCTTGTGTTTTGTCTGTTTTGGAGTCAGTGAAGCGACTAGCTTGTGTTTTGACTGTTTTGGAGTCAGTGAAGCAACTAGCTTGTGTTTTGTCTGTCTTGGAGTCAGTGACGTGACTAGTTTGTGTTTTGTCTGTCTTGGAGTCAGTGAAGCTACTAGCTTGTATTTTGACTGTCTTGGAGTCAGTGAAGCAACTAGCTTGTGTTTTGTCTGTCTTGGAGTCAGTGAAGCGACTAGCTGTGTGGATTAGCCATGTTGGATGTGAAGAAACCTTTAGAAACAGGATACTAACATTTAATACAATGAATAAACATTTTGATCAGTGAAGTGAATAAGAAGTCCTACCTCAGCCCTCCAACCCAGCCCTGCAACCCAGCCCTCCAACCCAGCCCTGCAACCCAGCACTCCAATCCAGCCCTCTAACCCAGCAGGGAAACAAAGTCCTAACTCAGCATATGAGCCTGGGAAATGGAACTAACTCAGTCCTTGAACCCAGCAGGAAAATGGTCCTAACTCAGCCCCTAACCATGAGAAGTAGTCTCTCAGTCCAAAACCATGGAAAGTGGAGTCTAATTCAGTCCAAAACCATGGGAAGTGTTGTCTAACTCAGTCCAGAACCATGGGAAGTGGAGTCTAACTCAGTCCAAAACCATGGGAGTGGAGTCTAACAGTCCAAAACCATGGAAAGTGGAGTCTAACTCAGTCCAAAACCATGGGAGTGGAGTCTAACAGTCCAAAACCATGGAAAGTGGAGTCTAACTTAGTCCAGAACCATGGGAAGTGGAGTCTAACTCAGTCCAAAACCATGGGAGTGGAGTCTAACAGTCCAAAACCATGGGAAGTGGAGTCTAACTCAGTCCAAAACCATGGGAAGTGGAGATTAACTCAGTCCAAAATCATGGGAGTGGAGTCTAACTCAGTGCAGAACCATGGGAAGTGGAGTCTAATTCAGTCCAGAACCATGGGAAGTGGAGTCTAATTCAGTCCAGAATCATGGGAAGTGGAGTCTAACTCAGTCCAAAACCATGGGAGTGGAGTCTAACTGAGTCCAAAACCATGGGGAGTGGAGTCTAACTCAGTCCAAAACCATGGGGAGTGGAGTCTAACTCAGTCCAGAACCATGGGAAGTGGAGTCTAACTCAGTCCCTAACCATGAGAAGTAGTCTCTCAGTCCAGAACCATGGGAAGTGGAGTCTAACTCAGTCCAGAACCATGGGAGTGGAGTCTAACTCAGCCCCTAACCATGGGAAGTGGAGTCTAACTCAGTCCAGAACCATGGGAGTGGAGTCAAACTCAGTCCAAAACCATGGGAGTGGAGTCTAACTCAGTCCAAAACCATGGGAGTGGAGTCTAACTCAGTCCAAAACCATGGGATTGGAGTCTAACTCAGTCTAAAACCATGGGAGTGGAGTCTAACTCAGTCTAAAACCATGGGAGTGGAGTCTTAACTCAGTCCAGAACCATGGGAAGTGGAGTCTAACTCAGTCCAGAACCATGGGAAGTGGGGTCCTAGATCAGCCACGAACCATGGGAAGTGGAGTCCTAGATCGGCCACGAACCATGAGAAGTGGAGTCCTAGATCAGCCACGAACCATGGGAAGTGGAGTCCTAGATCAGTCACGAACCATAGGAAGTGGAGTCTAACAGTCCAGAACCATGGGAAGTGGAGTCCTAGATCAGCCACGAACCATGGGAAGTGGAGTCCTAGATCAGCCACGAACCATGGGAAGTGGAGTCCTAGATCAGCCACGAACCATGGGAAGTGGAGTCCTAGATCAGCCACGAACCATGGGAAGTGGAGTCCTAGATCAGCCACGGACCATGGGAAGTGGAGTCCTAGATCAGCCACGAACCATGGGAAGTGGAGTCCTAGATCAGCCACGAACCATGGGAAGTGGAGTCCTAGATCAGCCACGAACCATGGGAAGTGGAGTCCTAGATCAGCCACGAACCATGGGAAGTGGAGTCCTAGATCAGCCACGAACCATGGGAAGTGGAGTCCTAGATCAGCCACGAACCATGGGAAGTGGAGTCCTAGATCAGCCACGAACCATGGGAAGTGGAGTCCTAGATCAGCCACGAACCATGGGAAGTGGAGTCCTAGATCAGCCACGAACCATGGGAAGTGGAGTCCTAGATCAGCCACGAACCATGGGAAGTGGAGTCCTAGATCAGCCACGAACCATGGGAAGTGGAGTCCTAGATCAGCCACGAACCATGGGAAGTGGAGTCCTAGATCAGCCACGAACCATGGGAAGTGGAGTCCTAGATCAACCCAGCTTAAGATTGGACCAACATTTAATGTCAACATAGAAAATATAATGGAGTCAATATTGATGGCTATAGGGCTGGAGTCTATATGGGGCTGGAGTCTATATGGGGCTGGAGTCTATATGGGGCTGGAGTCTATATGGGGCTGGAGTCTATATGGGGCTGGAGTGAAACCTTGCACTTTAATACTCATTTAGAATGTTCTTGTTCTCATTGTGTTGAATTTGTCCTGGTCTTTGTTGAATGTATTCAATGGCTGCATCTTGGCTTCTAATTTGTCCTGCTGTTTAGTGTTAGGTCAGTGGTCCTTAATTTGTGGTCCATGGACCTCTGGGTGTTCATTCCATTGTTCCACGAAGGCTTGAATGATGTTATGAGCTTTTAGATTTCAAGTAGAAAGATGAATAGAAAGACAGAGCCAAGAACAAATACAGCGGAAGCTCACTTAGAATTGTTCACACAATTAAACGAACGTCCAGGTAGGAATTTGAGTGGTTAAGTCAGGTGACCGAACATCATGGTAGGACCCATCACAAATCTCATAAAACACTTTCACTGAATTGAATATCAAAGGATCATTTATTGAAAAATAAGTTTAGCATCCGATTGAACAAAATTGAGAAAACAAGTTTCAGCATTAATCCGATACAAGAGAGTGTGTCAGTGAAATACAGTGTCGGCCTTCTCATTAAAGAAAAGTCAACAGTTCAACTGAATTGACAACCAATTCTGATACTGGAGTAGGACCGTCTTCTGTCTCAGAGGGGTATCAATAAACATCAGAGAGTATGGATTGTAGAGAACCGGTAAAACTGATTCAGAAGGAAATATATTTGATAAATATTTAATTGAGAGGGAACATTATTAGACGCCACCTTGACCTCACCCTGTGAACACGATAAACTTTGATGAAAATGTTATTTGTGCTCAGCAACTGATGATAGTTTCTAAGATTGTGAAAATGTGCATATACCATGGCAACAAGTGAGTTGTAGATGTGGACGACTCATTCAAACTATAGAGTCAGAGATGGTTTTATTGTCATGGCAACAGAGATGGTTTTATTGTCATGGCAACAAGTGAGTTGTGTGAGCTGTAGATGTGGAGGACTCATTCAAACTATAGAGTCAGAGATGGTTTTATTGTCATGGCAACAGAGATGGTTTTATTGTCATGGCAACAGAGATGGTTTTATTTTAATGTTTTCTTGTTTATTAACACGATATTGCCATCAATATTATACAATTCATTTCTGAATTTTTTCATATTTGGAATATTTTGAAGGCAGCAAAAGATATTTGATGCATGTCCATGGTTACGAAAAGGTTACGAGCAGCTGAGCTAGGTCTTGGTAACAGAATACAAAACCAGTTAATACAATTTAACACATGCCTGCCCCCTACTTTATGTTAGCCAGCCTTTGTCTAGGCTATGGACACATGCCTGCCCCTACCCTTATGTTAGCCAGCCTTTGTTTAGTCCATGGACACATGCCTGCCCCTACCCTTATGGTAGCCAGCCTTTGTTTAGTCCATGGACACATGCCTGCCCCTACCCTTATGTTAGCCAGCCTTTGTTTAGTCCATGGACACATGCCTGCCCCTACCCTTATGTTAGCCAGCCTTTGTTTAGTCCATGGACACATGCCTGCCCCTACCCTTATGTTAGCCAGCCTTTGTTTAGTCCATGGACACATGCCTGCCCCTACCCTTATGGTAGCCAGCCTTTGTTTAGTCCATGGACACATGCCTGCCCCTACCCTTATGTTAGCCATCCTTTGTTTAGTCCATGGACACATGCCTGCCCCTACCCTTATGTTAGCCATCCTTTGTTTAGTCCATGGACACATGCCTGCCCCTACCCTTATGTTAGCCAGCCTTTGTTTAGTCCATGGACACATGCCTGCCCCTACCCTTATGGTAGCCAGCCTTGGATGTTGTCTAGTCAATTGTGGTCTTCTTAATGTTCGAGTCCTTTGTTAGTTTAGATGTCACTGGAAGATGTCTTCTGTTTGTGAACAAGGCTAGGCTCACAGATGTACAGTGGATGTGAACAAGGCTAGGTTCACAGAGGGACAGTTTGAGAGAACTGGCTGCTCTCATGCTCTTCTCTCTCATGCTCTTCTCTCTCATGCTCTTGTCTCTGATGCTCTTCTCTCTCATGCTCTTGTCTCTCATGCTCTTCTCTCTCATGCTCTTGTCTCTCATGCTCTTCTCTCTCATGCTCTTGTCTCTCATGCTCTTGTCTCTCATGCTCTTCTCTCTCATGCTCTTGTCTCTCATGCTCTTCTCTCTCATGCTCTTCTCTCTCATGCTCTTGTCTCTCATGCTCTTGTCTCTCATGCTCTTGTCTCTCATGCTCTTGTCTCTCATGCTCTTCTCTCTCATGCTCTTGTCTCTCATGCTCTTGTCTCTCATGCTCTTCTCTCTCATGCTCTTGTCTCTCATGCTCTTCTCTCTCATGCTCTTGTCTCTCATGCTCTTGTCTCTCATGCTCTTCTCTCTCATGCTCTTGTTTCTCATGCTCTTGTCTCTCATGCTCTTCTCTCTCATGCTCTTGTCTCTCATGCTACTTGCAGCACTGCAAGGACAGTCCACGATCAACCCTGGTCATAGAGTTGTTCACCCCTGTTGTTCACAGAATACTCAAACACAATACAGTAAGTATTTGCTCATCCCTTTCAGCTTAGCTCAGCTCTGGTGGTGGTGATGGTGGTTGTGAGGGTAGTGGTTGTGATGGTAGTGGTTGTGATGGTGATGGTGGTGATGGTGGTTGTGAAGGTGGTGATGGTGATGGTGGGGATGGTGATGGTGGTGGTGGTCGTGGTGGTGATGTTGTGAGGGTGATGGTGATGGTGGGGGTGGTGATGGTGGTGGGGATGGTTGGTCTGGGTTACCCTGATGTACTATTGCATTGATGGTTTCTGTTTGACAAGACCAACTCCATTGACAGCCCCTCCCCCCCCCCCTAGTCATATTGAAGGACATGCATACTAACCTGGATCTGGGTGCTCCTTCCCCAGACTTGACATACTAACCTGGATCTGGGTGCTCCTTCCCCAGACTTGACATACTAACCTGGATCTGGGTGCTCCTTCCCCAGACTTGACATACTAACCTGGATCTGGGTGCTCCTTCCCCAGACTTGACATACTAACCTGGATCTGGATGCTCCTTCCCCAGACTTGACATACTAACCTGGATCTGGGTGCTCCTTCCCCAGACTTGACATACTAACCTGGATCTGGGTGCTCCTTCCCCAGACTTGACATACTAACCTGGATCTGGGTGCTCCTTCCCCAGACTTGACATACTAATCTGGATCTGGGTGCTCCTTCCCCAGACTTGACATACTAACCTGGATCTGTGTGCTCCTTCCCCAGACTTGACATACTAACCTGGATCTGACTGCCCCTTCCCCAGACTTGACATACTAACCTGGATCTTACTGCCCCTTCCCCAGACTTGACATACTAACCTGGATCTGACTGCCCCTTCCCCAGACTTGACATACTAACCTGGATCTGACTGCCCCTTCCCCAGACTTGACATACTAACCTGGATCTGACTGCCCCTTCCCCAGACTTGACATACTAACCTGGATCTGACTGCCCCTTCCCCAGACTTGACATACTAACCTGGATCTGACTGCCCCTTCCCCAGACTTGACATACTAACCTGGATCTGACTGCCCCTTCCCCAGACTTGACATACTAACCTGGATCTGACTGCCCCTTCCCCAGACTTGACATACTAACCTGGATCTGGCTGCCCCTTCCCCAGACTTGACATACTGACCTGGATCTGGCTGCTCCTTCCCCAGACTTGACATACTAGGCTGGAGCTGACTGCCCCTTCCCCAGACTTGACATACTAACCTGGATCTGACTGCCCCTTCCCCAGACTTGACATACTAACCTGGATCTGACTGCCCCTTCCCCAGACTTGACATACTAACCTGGATCTGACTGCTCCTTCCCCAGACTTGACATACTAACCTGGATCTGACTGCTCCTTCCCCAGACTTGACATACTAACCTGGATCTGGCTGCTCCTTCCCCAGACTTGACATACTAACCTGGATCTGACTGCTCCTTCCCCAGGCTTGACATACTAACCTGGACCTGACTGCTTCTTCCCCAGGCTTGACATACTAACCTGGATCTGACTGCTCCTTCCCCAGGCTTGACATACTAACCTGGACCTGACTGCTCCTTCCCCAGGATTGACATACTAACCTGGATCTGACTGCTCCTTCCCCAGGCTTGACATACTAACCTGGACCTGACTGCTCCTTCCCCAGACTTGACATACTAGGCTGGACCTGACTGCTCCTTCTCCAGGCTTGACATACTAGGCTGGACCTGACTGCTCCTTCTCCAGGCTTGACATACTAGGCTGGACCTGATTGCTCCTTCCCCAGACTTGACATACTAGGCTGGACCTGACTGCTCCTTCTCCAGGCTTGACATACTAGGCTGGACCTGACTGCTCCTTCTCCAGGCTTGACATACTAGGCTGGACCTGATTGCTCCTTCCCCAGACTTGACATACTAGGCTGGACGTGACTGCTCCTTCTCCAGGCTTGACATACTAGGCTGGACCTGACTGCTCCTTCCCCAGATTTGACATACTAACCTGGATCTGACTGCTCCTTCCCCAGACTTGACATACTAACCTGGATCTGGCTGCTTTTTCCCCAGACTTGACATACTAACCTGGATCTGACTGCTCCTTCCCCAGACTTGACATACTAACCTGGATCTGGCTGCTCCTTCCCCAGACTTGACATACTAACCTGGATCTGACTGCTCCTTCCCCAGGCTTGACATACTAACCTGGACCTGACTGCTTCTTCCCCAGGCTTGACATACTAACCTGGATCTGACTGCTCCTTCCCCAGGCTTGACATACTAACCTGGACCTGACTGCTCCTTCCCCAGGATTGACATACTAACCTGGATCTGACTGCTCCTTCCCCAGGCTTGACATACTAACCTGGACCTGACTGCTCCTTCCCCAGACTTGACATACTAGGCTGGACCTGACTGCTCCTTCTCCAGGCTTGACATACTAGGCTGGACCTGACTGCTCCTTCTCCAGGCTTGACATACTAGGCTGGACCTGATTGCTCCTTCCCCAGACTTGACATACTAGGCTGGACCTGACTGCTCCTTCCCCAGGCTAGACATACTAGGCTGGACCTGACTGCTCCTTCCCCAGGCTAGACATACTAGGCTGGACCTGACTGCTCCTTTCCCAGGCTAGACATATCTCGTCTTAAGGAACTGCCCAATCATTTCCATCTTATTACCTTTTTGTGGAAACTTTTGTTTTATTACCTCTGTTTGGAAACTTTTGTTTTATTACATCTGTGTGAAAACTTTTGTTTTACATCATATGATATGATCTGGTGGCTTGGTTGAGAGTCAAGTTGATGTGGTGGCTAAGGGCTGACATCATCTGGTGGCTTGTAGGCCTACAGAAGAGCTACCACTATCAAACTCTGGCTGGCTTATCACTTTCTGTAATTGACAAGACAAGAAACTTTCATTATGGTAACAAATGGTTGAACATGCCAATAATATTAGAATAGAGAATCTCTGTTTGGCTCATTAGAATACTTGCATCAATGTAGTCTATTATTATTATGTAACACAATTGAAATGTTAATGAAGTCTACATCAGAAGATCTTGATCAACCCACTATGTTCTGAACTTGGAACAGTTTTGGGGTAATCCAAGCTGTAGACACTTGGTGAGTGAATGTTGAACCTTGTACATTTCTGCAGTTACCTAACAAAATTGTGTCTGTGACAGGACTTTGGCAAGTATCCTCGTATGAGGACGTTTGTCCAAGAGTACATCCAGGCCTTGAACTGTCAGAATGATGGTCTCAAAGTGGTGCAGGCATTGGTCAAAAGGTAGTGGGTGTCAGCATCTTGTCTCACCATCATCATCATCTCATTACCAACAACATCAACCTAATTGTTCATCCCATTGTCACCACCATTGTAATTTCATCACCCCATTGTCACCACCATTGTAATTTCATCACCCCATTGTCACCACCATTGTAATTTCATCACCCCATTGTCCCCACCATTATTATTTCATCATCCCATTGTCCCCACCATTATTATTTCATCACCCCATTGTCCCCACCATTATTATTTCATCATCCCATTGTCCCCACCATTATTATTTCATCATCCCATTGTCCCCACCATTATTATTTCATCATCCCATTGTCACCACCATTATTATTTCATCATCCCATTGTCCCCACCATTATTATTTCATCAACATCATCATATTGATATTCTGATAGCTAACATTTCCACCTGACTATGATATCAGTGTTGAGGTCATATCATTGTTATATTGATGGACATGTCAATCATATTCATTTTATGTCATTGTTTCTCATCATCATTCAGCTGTCCTTGATCAATATTCCAAAACCATGATATTCATTCATAAGGTTTACTCTTCTGTCAGCATCCATCACAGCTGAGATGATGTTGTTAGGGCTGTGGCTTTCTTCTTGTTTCTGTACAAAGTGGTCTTTGTCTTAATGTTGTCTCTGTGTGTATGTATAGACCTGAATGTTGGCTCTGTGTTTATGTACAGACCTGAATATTGGCTCTGTTTTTCTGTACAGACCTGAATATTGGCTCTGTTTTTCTGTACAGAGCTGAAAGTTAGCTCTGTGTTTCGGTACAGATCTCAATGTTGGCTCTTTGTTTCTGTACAGAGCTGGATGTTGGCTCTTTGTTTCTGTACTGAGCTGAATGTTGGCTCTTTGTTTCTGTACAGAGCTGAATGTTGGCTCTTTGTTTCTGTACAGAGCTGGATGTTGGCTCTTTATTTCTGTACTGAGCTGAATGTTGGCTCTTTGTTTCTGTACAGAGCTGGATGTTGGCTCTTTATTTCTGTACAGAGCTGGATGTTGGCTCTTTGTTTCTGTACAGAGCTGGATGTTGGCTCTTTATTTCTGTACAGAGCTGGATGTTGGCTCTTTGTTTCTGTACTGAGCTGGATGTTGGCTCTTTATTTCTGTACAGAGCTGGATGTTGGCTCTTTGTTTCTGTACAGAGCTGGATGTTGGCTCTTTGTTTCTGTACAGAGCTGGATGTTGGCTCTTTGTTTCTGTACAGAGCTGGATGTTGGCTCTTTGTTTCTGTACAGAGCTGGATGTTGGCTCTTTATTTCTGTACAGAGCTGGATGTTGGCTCTTTGTTTCTGTACAGAGCTGGATGTTGGCTCTTTGTTTCTGTACTGAGCTGGATGTTGGCTCTTTGTTTCTGTACAGAGCTGGATGTTGGCTCTTTATTTCTGTACTGAGCTGGATGTTGGCTCTTTGTTTCTGTACAGAGCTGGATGTTGGCTCTTTGTTTCTGTACAGAGCTGGATGTTGGCTCTTTATTTCTGTACAGAGCTGGATGTTGGCTCTTTGTTTCTGTACTGAGCTGAATGTTGGTTGAGTTCTAAAACTGCCAGCCTGGAGGTATATCTTAACTGTCCTCATGTTGGTCCTTCCACCATCATTTGTCTCCATTGGGAATGAGCAAGCCAGTTGTATGGTAAAGTGGTTTCACCATATTGTGGTCTCATGAAATTAGTTGTATTGTGGTCTCATCATACAGTTGGTTAGGGGACGGCGTGGGCTAGTGGTTAAGTGATGTGGCTCACAACCCGAAGGTACTGGGTTCCCTGTCCATCACATCACCAGCTATTACCCTAGGGAAGCAAACCCTTAGAAAATGCAGAAGGAAGCTGACCGCTTACATAAAATGCATGCTGATGTCGGATGCACTGGGTCGACAGGCGCAAAATACAAAGATAGTGCAACGCACACAGCGTTTGGGGAATAGAGAAATAAGATTAATGCAATAAAAAATATATATAACAATGAAGTTGTTTGGCTTGTGGTCTCATCCTAAAGTTGGTTGTCATAAACATGGATCACATTGTGGTCCCATCATAAACATGGATCACATTGTGGTCCCATCATAAACATGGATCACATTGTGGTCCCATCATAAACATGGATCACATTGTGGTCCCATCATAAACATTGATCACATTGTGGTCCCATCATAAACATTGATCACATTGTGGTCCCATCATAAACATGGATCACATTGTGGTCCCATCATAAACATTGATCACATTGTGGTCCCATCATAAACATTGATCACATTGTGGTCCCATCATAAACATGGATCACATTGTGGTCCCATCATAAACATTGATCACATTGTGGTCCCATCATAAACATGGATCACATTGTGGTCCCATCATAAACATGGATCACATTGTGGTCCCATCATAAACATGGATCACATTGTGGTCCCATCATAAACATGGATCACATTGTGGTCCCATCATAAACATTGATCACATTGTGGTCCCATCATAAACATGGATCACATTGTGGTCCCATCATAAACATGGATCACATTGTGGTCCCATCATAAACATGGATCACATTGTGGTCCCATCATAAACATGGATCACATTGTGGTCCCATCATAAACATGGATCACATTGTGGTCCCATCATAAACATTGATCACATTGTGGTCCCATCATAAACATGGATCACATTGTGGTCCCATCATAAACATGGATCACATTGTGGTCCCATCATAAACATGGATCACATTGTGGTCCCATCATAAACATTGATCACATTGTGGTCCCATCATAAACATTGATCACATTGTGGTCCCATCATAAACATGGATCACATTGTGGTCCCATCATAAACATGGACCACATTGTGGTCCCATCATAAACATGGACCACATTGTGGTCCCATCATAAAGCCATGGTAGTCACTGGTTGTGATATTGTGCCCCCAGCATGCATGGGCCTGCCAGCTCATGTCCTCACCCACGGGTCCTGCCAAACCTGGTCGCTGTGTGCCTTGCTGCCATTTACAACTGTTACGAGGAGAGGAAGCAGTAAGTGTGTGCTTGTTTGCTCAAATGTGCATTCATCAGATCTGGAACCAATAGGGGGCATGTCTCTTGTGGTCATGACATCTTTAGGGCTCCTCTCTCCCTCTTATATCTGATACCGAACCAATAGGGGGCATGTCTCTTGTGGTTATGACATCTTTAGGGCTCCTCTCTCCCTCTTATATCTGATACCGAACCAATAGAGGGCATGTCTCTTGTGGTTATGACATCTTTAGGGCTCCTCTCTCTCTCTTATATCTGATACCGAACCAATAGAGGGCATGTCTCTTGTGGTCATGACATCTTTAGGGCTCCTCTCTCCCTCTTATATCTGATACCGAACCAATAGAGGGCATGTCTCTTGTGGTCATGACATCTTTAGGGCTCCTCTCTCCCTCTTATATCTGATACCGAACCAATAGGGAGCATGTCTCTTGTGGTCATGACATCTTTAGGGCTCCTCTCTCCCTCTGAAATGTGATGTAAGCTTGGCTGTACATCAGGGTGACTGGCTCACTGCTTTCACTAGAGGCAGAAGGAAGGAAGCTAAACATGAAATCTGATCTGTCAGCTTGGCTGTACAACTTGGAGACTGAAGTTTAACTATTTCGTGTACCTTGTTTGTGGTTGTTTTAGGTCAAATGTCAGTCAGTCTATCTAACTAGAAGATACAAGTCAAATGTCAGTCAGTCTATCTAACTAGAAGATACAAGTCAAATGTCAGTCAGTCTATCTAACAAGAAGATAAAAGTTAAATGTCAGTCAGTCTATCTATCAGGAAGATAAAAGTCAAAGGTGTCTATTTAGCTAGAAGATAAAAGTCAAAGGTCAGTCAGTCTAGCTAGAAGATAAAAGTCAAAGGTCAGTCTATCTAGCTAGAAGATAAAAGTCAAATGTCAGTCAGTCTAGCTAGAAGTTAAAGGCAAAGGTCAGCAAAGTGTGAGCCATGACTGGAGGTTGAGGTTTGGAGGTTGGGCACTGGATGAGGTGGACACCTTCACATATTTGGGCAGCACCGTTCATACTTCAGGGGACACAGAGGCAGCTGTAAGGTTTAGAAAGGCAAAGATGGCGTTCCTGCTACTCGATAATATATAGAAAAACCCAGAGGAATAAAGAGTAGTAGCAAGTTAAGGTTGTGTCATTCCAATGTCAAGTTAGTATTCGTGTTTGGATCAGAAACTTGGAGAATGACAAACGCAACGCAGAGGAAACTCCAGTCCTTTGTCAATAAATGTCTACACACGATAATGGGTATATGCTGGCCGATCATGGTGATGGATGAGCACACATGGACCAGGAGCCAACAGCAACTATAGACAAGGAGCCAACAGCAACTATAGATAAGGAGCCAACAGCAACTATAGATAAGGAGCCAACAGCAACTATAGACAAGGAGCCAACAGCAACTATAGACAAGGAGCCAACAGCAACTATGGACAAGGAGCCAACAGCAACTATGGACCAGGAGCCAACAGCAACTATAGACAAAGAGCCAACAGCAACTATGGACCAGGAGCCAACAGCAACTATAGATAAGGAGCCAACAGCAACTATAGATAAGGAGCCAACAGCAACTATGGACCAGGAGCCAACAGCAACTATAGATAAGGAGCCAACAGCAACTATGGACCAGGAGCCAACAGCAATAATAGATAAGGAGCCAACAGCAACTATGGACCAGGAGCCAACAGCAACTATAGACAAGATGCCAACAGCAACTATGGACAAGGAGCCAACAGCAACTATTGACAAGGAGCCAACAGCAACTATGGGCCAGGAGCCAACAGCAACTATGGACCAGGAGCCAACAGCAACTATGGACAAGGAGCCAACAGCAACTATGGACCAGGAGCCAACAGTACATGGACAAGGAGCCAATAGCAACTATGGACAAGGAGCCAAAAGCAACTATGGACAAGGAGCCAACAGCAGCTATGGACAAGGAGCCAACAGCAACTATGGACAAGGAGCCAACAGCACATGGACAAGGAGCCAACAGCAACTATGGACCAGGAGCCAACAGCAACTATGGACAAGGAGCCAACAGCAACTATGGACAAGGAGCCAACAGCAACTATGGACAAGGAGCCAACAGAAACTATGGACCAGGAGCCAACAGCAACTATGGACCAGGAGCCAACAGCAACTATGGACCAGGAGCCAACAGCAACTATGGACCTGGAACCAACAGCAACTATGAACAAGGAGCCAACAGCAACTATGGACTAGGAGCCAACAGCAACTATGGACAAGGAGCCAACAGCACATGGACAAGGCGCCAACAGGAACTATGGACCAGGAGCCAACAGCACATGGACAAGGAGCCAACAGCAACTATGGACCAGGAGCCAACAGCAACTATGGACAAGGAGCCAACAGCAAATATGGACAAGGAGCCAACAGCAACTATGGACCAGGAGCCAACAGCAACTATGGACCAGGAGCCAACAGCAACTATGGACCAGGAGCCAACAGCAACTATGGACCAGGAGCCAACAGCAACTATGGACAAGGAGCCAACAGCAACTATGGACCAGGAGCCAACAGCAACTATGGACCAGGAGCCAACAGCAACTATGGACTAGGAGCCAACAGCAACTATGGACAAGGAGCCAACAGCAACTATGGACAAGGAGCCAACAGCAACTATGGACAAGGAGCCAACAGTAACTATGGACCAGGAGCCAACAGCAACTATGGACAAGAAGCCAACAGCAACTATGGACCAGGAGCCAACAGCAACTATGGACCAGGAGCCAACAGCAACTATAGACAAGGAGCCAACAGCACATGGACCAGGAGCCAACAGCAACTATAGACAAGGAGCCAACAGCAACTATAGACAAGCAGCCAACAGCAACTATGGACAAGGAGCCAACAGTAACTATGGACCAGGAGCCAACAGCAACTATGGACAAGAAGCCAACAGCAACTATGGACCAGGAGCCAACAGCAACTATGGACCAGGAGCCAACAGCAACTATAGACAAGGAGCCAACAGCACATGGACCAGGAGCCAACAGCAACTATAGACAAGGAGCCAACAGCAACTATAGACAAGCAGCCAATAGCACATGGACAAGGAGGCAACTACAACTATGGACCAGGAGCCAACAGTAACTATGGACCTGGAACCAACAGCAACTATGAACAAGGAGCCAACAGCAACTATGGACTAGGAGCCAACAGCAACTATGGACAAGGAGCCAACAGCACATGGACAAGGAGCCAACAGGAACTATGGACCAGGAGCCAACAGCACATGGACAAGGTGCCAACAGCAACTATGGACCAGGAGCCAACAGCAACTATGGACAAGGAGCCAACAGCAAATATGGACAAGGAGCCAACAGCAACTATGGACCAGGAGCCAACAGCAACTATGGACCAGGAGCCAACAGCAACTATGGACCAGGAGCCAACAGCAACTATGGACCAGGAGCCAACAGCAACTATGGACAAGGAGCCAACAGCAACTATGGACCAGGAGCCAACAGCAACTATGGACCAGGAGCCAACAGCAACTATGGACTAGGAGCCAACAGCAACTATGGACAAGGAGCCAACAGCAACTATGGACAAGGAGCCAACAGCAACTATGGACAAGGAGCCAACAGTAACTATGGACCAGGAGCCAACAGCAACTATGGACAAGAAGCCAACAGCAACTATGGACCAGGAGCCAACAGCAACTATGGACCAGGAGCCAACAGCAACTATAGACAAGGAGCCAACAGCACATGGACCAGGAGCCAACAGCAACTATAGACAAGGAGCCAACAGCAACTATAGACAAGCAGCCAATAGCACATGGACAAGGAGGCAACTACAACTATGGACGAGGAGCCAACAGCAATTATAGACAAGGAGCCAATAGCACTTATGGTCCAGGAGCCAACAGCAACTATGGACAAGGAGCCAACAGCAACTATGGACCAGGAGCCAACAGCACATGGACAAGGAGCCAACAGCAACTATGGACCAGGAGCCAACAGCAACTATGGACAAGGAGCCAACAGCAACTATGGACAAGGAGCCAACAGCAACTATGGACAAGGAGCCAACAGCACATGGACAAGGAGGCAACAGCAACTATGGACGAGGAGCCAAGAGCAATTATAGACAAGGAGCCAACAGCAACTATGGACCAGGAGCCAACAGCACATGGACAAGGAGCCAACAGCACATGGACCAGGAGCCAACAGTAACTATGGACCAGGAGCCAACAGCAACTATGGACAAGAAGCCAACAGCAACTATGGACCAGGAGCCAACAGCAACTATGGACCAGGAGCCAACAGCAACTATAGACAAGGAGCCAACAGCACATGGACCAGGAGCCAACAGCAACTATAGACAAGGAGCCAATAGCACATGGACAAGGAGGCAACTACAACTATGGACGAGGAGCCAACAGCAATTATAGACAAGGAGCCAATAGCAACATTGGACCAGGAGCCAACAGCAACAATGGACAAGGAGCCAACAGCAACTATGGACAAGGAGCCAACAGCACACATGGACAAGGAGCCAACAGCAACTATGGATCAGGAGCCAACAGCAACTATAGACAAGGAGCCAATAGCAACTATGGACAAGGAGCCAACAGCAACTATAGACAAGGAGCCAACAGCACATGGACAAGGAGGCAACTACAACTATGGACGAGGAGCCAACAGCAATTATAGACAAGGAGCGAATAGCAACATTGGACCAGGAGCCAACAGCAACTATGGACAAGGAGCCAACAGCAACTATGGACAAGGAGCCAACAGCACACATGGACAAGGAGCCAACAGCAACTATGGATCAGGAGCCAATAGCAGCTATGAACAAGGAACCAACAGCAACTATGGACCAGGAGCCAACAGCAACTATGGACCAGGAGCCAACAGCACATGGACAAGGAGCCAACAGCAACTATGGACCAGGAGCCAACAGCAACTATGGACCAGGAGCCAACAGCAACTTTGGACCAGGAGACAACAGCAACTATGGACCAGGAGCCAACAGCAACTATTTGAGCAATAGATCAAACTTAGAAAATGGTTTTAGAAAGGACACCCTGATGAAATTGCCATCAAGCATGGCCAGACAGGCCTTGACTTGGAATCCACAGGGGAAGGGGAATAGAGGTAGATCAAGAAACACCTCCAGAAGAGACTGAAAATTAACTTTCATCCCTGGACCTCAACTGGAGAGAGGCAGAACTTGCTGGAGGAGGGTTGTCAATGGCCTATGTCCTGAAAGGAGTGACGAGCATTGATGATGATGAAGAAAGAGATGTAGATCATAGCCTGTCTAGCAGGAATAGGTCAAAGGTCAGCTAGTCGTATTGGTTTTTCTTCAAATAATTCAGTGAACAGATATAGGTCAAATGTGGGTTAGTCTATCCAGTTAACAGATATAGGTCAAAGGTATGTTAGTCTATCTAGTTAACATACAGGTTAAAGGTGGGTTAGTCTATGTTCCATTTGTTCCCCTTCCACAGTTCAAGCCATGAAAATGTGAATGGAGATGACTTCGACCAGATCGACTGGGAGAACAAATTACTGTGTTATGTCTCAATGATGGAGATTATGTAAGTACCTTGTGTTGTTGTGTCTTGAGGATGGAGAATATGTAAGTACCTTGTGTTGTCTTGATGATGGAGATTATGTAAGTACCTTGTGTTGTCCTATCTTGATAATGGAGATTATGTAAGTACCTTGTCTTGTCTTGATGATGGAGATTATGTAAGTACCTTGTGTTGGCCTGATAATGGAGATTATGTAAGTACCTTGTCTTGTCTTGTTCTGATAATGGAGATTATGTAAGTACCTTGTCTTGTCTTGATGATGGAGATTATGTAAGTGCCTTGTCTTGTCTTGTTCTGATAATGGAGATTATGTAAGTAACTTGTCTTGTCTTGTCTTGATGATGGAGATTATGTAAGTACCTTGTCTTGTCCTGATGATGGAGATTATGTAAGTACCTTGTCTTGTTTTGTCTTGATGATGGAGATTATGTAAGTACCTTGTCTTGTCTTGATGATGGAGATTATGTAAGTACCTTGTCTTGTCTTGATGATGGAGATTATGTAAGTACTTTGTCTTGTCTTGTCTTGATGATGGAGATTATATAAGTACCTTGTCTTGTCCTGGTGATGGAGATTATGTAAGTACCTTGTCTTGTCTTGATGATGGAGATTATGTACTTGATGTCAGATCTTGTTACTTAACGTCAGGTCTTGTTGCTTGATATCAGGTATTGTTACTTGATGTCAGATCTTGTTACTTGATGTCAGATCTTCTTACTTGATGTTAGGTATTGTTACTTGATGTTAGATCTTGTTACCTTATGTTACTTGATGTCAGATCTTGGTACTTGATGTCAGATCTTCTTACTTGATGTTAGGTCATTTTACTTGATGTTACTTGATGCTAGCTCTTGTTACCTTAGGTTACTTGATGTTAGGTAGTGTTACTTGATGTTAGGTCTTGTTACCTTATGGTAGTTGATGTCATGTCATGTTACTTGATGTCACATCTTGTTACTTGATGTCAGATCTTGTTGCTTGATGTCACATCTTGTTACTTGATGTCAGATCTTGTTACTTAATGTTAGCCTTTGTTACTCTCCATGATGACTGACTAACAGAGGACAATGGGGTGACATGATCTGACAACATCATCTCCATCCTCACTGACTAACAGAGGACAATGGGGTGACATGATCTGACAACATCATCTCCATCCTCACTGACTAACAGAGGACAATGGGGTGACATGATCTGACAACATCATCTCCATCCTCACTGACTAACAGAGGACAATGGGGTGACATGATCTGACAACATCATCTCCATCCTCACTGACTAACAGAGGACAATGTGGTGACATGATCTGACAACATCATCTCCATCCTCACTGACTAACAGAGGACAATGGGGGGACATGATCTGACAACATCATCTCCATCCTGACTGACTAACTAGTTGATGATGGAGTTGAGATCAGAAGTTGGTCATACAAAAGAAATTGATTGAAGTCCAGGGCACATGTGTTGGTTCCTGGTTTGACTTGATCAAGTTTAGCTAAGCTGTTATTTGATTAAAGTCCAGAGCACATGTGTTGGTTCCTGGTTTGACTTGATCAAGTTTAGCTAAGCTGTTATTTGATTAAAGTCCAGAGCACATGTGTTGGTTCCTGTTTGACTTGATCAAGTTTAGCTAAGCTGTTATTTGATTGAAGTCCAGAGCACATGTGTGGGTTCCTGGTTTGACTTGATCAAGTTTAGCTAAGCTGTTATTTGATTAAAGTCCAGAGCACATGTGTGGGTCGCTGTTTGACTTGATCAAGTTTAGCTAAGCTGTTATTTGATTAAAGTCCAGAACACATGTGTTGGTTCCTGGTTTGACTTGATCAAGTTTAGCTAAGCTGTTATTTGATTAAAGTCCAGAGCACATGTGTGGGTCACTGTTTGACTTGATCAAGTTTAGCTAAGCTGTTATTTGATTGAAGTCCAGAACACATGTGTGGGTCGCTGTTTGACTTGATCAAGTTTAGCTAAGCTGTTATTTGATTGAAGTCCAGAACACATGTGTGGGTCGCTGTTTGACTTGATCAAGTTTAGCTAAGCTGTTATTTGATTGAAGTCCAGAGCACATGTGTGGGTCGCTGTTTGACTTGATCAAGTTTAGCTAAGCTGTTATTTGATTGAAGTCCAGAGCACATGTGTGGGTCCCTGTTTGACTTGATCAAGCTTAGCTAAGCTGTTATTTGATTGAAGTCCAGAGCACATGTGTGGGTCCCTGTTTGACTTGATCAAGTTTAGCTAAGCTGTTATTTGTCTCCTTCTGACTGGTCTTATTGATACCCTGGCCAGGTCTGAGTTTGATGACTGGCGCTACGTTCTTGGCAGCTTGCTACAACCAATTCCTTTCCCAGACGAGTAAGTATTGTGTGTGTGCACTTGCCTACGTATTGTGTATGAGTGTGTGTGTATAGGTCTGTGCGTGTACATGTGTGGGTCTGTGCATGTGTGTATGTATGTCCGTACGTTTGTTTATCTTTTACAAAAACCAAAGTGACAAGCTCTTGATCATTTTGAAACGTGCCCTCTAAATGTATCCATTTTCTCAACAATTGAATATGGCATGAGCCTCAGCTCTGTGATCTGCCACCACTTGGTCAAGTAAATGCTCCCTTGCAAGCATTACGCGTCACTGACTACCAAGAAACAACATGTCACTGACTACCAAGAAACAACATGTCACTGACTACCAAGAAACAACATGTCACTGACTACCAAGAAACAACATCTCACTGACTACCAAGAAACAACAACATGTCACTGACTACCAAGAAACAACAACAACTCACTGACTACCAAGAAACAACATCATGTCACTGACTACCAAGAAACAACAACAACTCACTGACTACCAAGAAACAACATCATGTCACTGACTACCAAGAAACAACAACAACATGTCACTGACTACCAAGAAACAACAACAACATCTCACTGACTACCAAGAAACAACATCATGTCACTGACTACCAAGAAACAACAACAACATGTCACTGACTACCAAGAAACAACAACAACATCTCACTGACTACCAAGAAACAACAACATGTCACTGACTACCAAGAAACAACAACATCTCACTGACTACCAAGAAACAACAACATCATGTCACTGACTACCAAGAAACAACATCATGTCACTGACTACCAAGAAACAACATCAACATGTCACTGACTACCAAGAAACAACAACATCATCTCACTGACTACCAAGAAACAACAACAACATGTCACTGACTACCAAGAAACAACAACAACATGTCACTGACTACCAAGAAACAACAACATGTCACTGACTACCAAGAAACAACAACATGTCACTGACTACCAAGAAACAACAACAACATGTCACTGACTACCAAGAAACAACAACATCTCACTGACTACCAAGAAACAACAACAACATGTCACTGACTACCAAGAAACAACAACATCTCACTGACTACCAAGAAACAACAACAACATGTCACTGACTACCAAGAAACAACAACATCTCACTGACTACCAAGAAACAACAACAACATGTCACTGACTACCAAGAAACAACATCATGTCACTGACTACCAAGAAACAACAACATGTCACTGACTACCAAGAAACAACATCATGTCACTGACTACCAAGAAACAACATCATGTCACTGACTACCAAGAAACAACAACATGTCACTGACTACCAAGAAACAACATCATGTCACTGACTACCAAGAAACAACATCATGTCACTGACTACCAAGAAACAACATCATGTCACTGACTACCAAGAAACAACAACAACATCTCACTGACTACCAAGAAACAACAACATGTCACTGACTACCAAGAAACAACATCATGTCACTGACTACCAAGAAACAACAACATGTCACTGACTACCAAGAAACAACATCATCTCACTGACTACCAAGAAACAACATCATGTCACTGACTACCAAGAAACAACATCATGTCACTGACTACCAAGAAACAACAACAACATCATGTCACTGACTACCAAGAAACAACATCATGTCACTGACTACCAAGAAACAACAACATCTCACTGACTACCAAGAAACAACATCATGTCACTGACTACCAAGAAACAACATCATGTCACTGACTACCAAGAAACAACAACATCATGTCACTGACTACCAAGAAACAACATCATGTCACTGACTACCAAGAAACAACATCATGTCACTGACTACCAAGAAACAACATCATGTCACTGACTACCAAGAAACAACAACATCATGTCACTGACTACCAAGAAACAACAACATGTCACTGACTACCAAGAAACAACATCATGTCACTGACTACCAAGAAACAACAACAACATCTCACTGACTACCAAGAAACAACAACATCTCACTGACTACCAAGAAACAACAACAACATGTCACTGACTACCAAGAAACAACAACATCTCACTGACTACCAAGAAACAACAACAACATGTCACTGACTACCAAGAAACAACAACATCATCTCACTGACTACCAAGAAACAACAACAACATGTCACTGACTACCAAGAAACAACAACAACATCTCACTGACTACCAAGAAACAACAACATGTCACTGACTACCAAGAAACAACAACAACATCTCACTGACTACCAAGAAACAACAACAACATCTCACTGACTACCAAGAAACAACAACAACATCTCACTGACTACCAAGAAACAACAACATCATCTCACTGACTACCAAGAAACAACAACAACATGTCACTGACTACCAAGAAACAACAACAACATCTCACTGACTACCAAGAAACAACAACATCATGTCACTGACTACCAAGAAACAACATCATGTCACTGACTACCAAGAAACAACAACAACATGTCACTGACTACCAAGAAACAACAACATCTCACTGACTACCAAGAAACAACAACAACATCTCACTGACTACCAAGAAACAACAACAACATGTCACTGACTACCAAGAAACAACAACAACATCTCACTGACTACCAAGAAACAACATCATGTCACTGACTACCAAGAAACAACAACATCATGTCACTGACTACCAAGAAACAACATCATGTCACTGACTACCAAGAAACAACAACATCATGTCACTGACTACCAAGAAACAACATCATGTCACTGACTACCAAGAAACAACAACAACATGTCACTGACTACCAAGAAACAACATCATGTCACTGACTACCAAGAAACAACAACATCTCACTGACTACCAAGAAACAACAACATCTCACTGACTACCAAGAAACAACAACATCTCACTGACTACCAAGAAACAACAACAACATCTCACTGACTACCAAGAAACAACAACAACATCTCACTGACTACCAAGAAACAACAACATCTCACTGACTACCAAGAAACAACATCATGTCACTGACTACCAAGAAACAACATCATCATGTCACTGACTACCAAGAAACAACAACATCTCACTGACTACCAAGAAACAACATCATCATGTCACTGACTACCAAGAAACAACAACATCTCACTGACTACCAAGAAACAACAACATCATGTCACTGACTACCAAGAAACAACAACATCTCACTGACTACCAAGAAACAACATCATCATGTCACTGACTACCAAGAAACAACAACATCTCACTGACTACCAAGAAACAACAACAACATGTCACTGACTACCAAGAAACAACAACATCATGTCACTGACTACCAAGAAACAACATCATGTCACTGACTACCAAGAAACAACAACAACATGTCACTGACTACCAAGAAACAACATCATGTCACTGACTACCAAGAAACAACAACAACATGTCACTGACTACCAAGAAACAACATCATGTCACTGACTACCAAGAAACAACAACATCATGTCACTGACTACCAAGAAACAACAACATCATGTCACTGACTACCAAGAAACAACAACATGTCACTGACTACCAAGAAACAACAACATCTCACTGACTACCAAGAAACAACAACATCTCACTGACTACCAAGAAACAACATCATGTCACTGACTACCAAGAAACAACAACATCTCACTGACTACCAAGAAACAACAACATCTCACTGACTACCAAGAAACAACAACATCTCACTGACTACCAAGAAACAACATCTCACTGACTACCAAGAAACAACATCATGTCACTGACTACCAAGAAACAACAACATCATGTCACTGACTACCAAGAAACAACAACATCATGTCACTGACTACCAAGAAACAACAACATCTCACTGACTACCAAGAAACAACAACATCTCACTGACTACCAAGAAACAACAACAACATCTCACTGACTACCAAGAAACAACAACATGTCACTGACTACCAAGAAACAACAACAACATCTCACTGACTACCAAGAAACAACATCATGTCACTGACTACCAAGAAACAACAACAACATCTCACTGACTACCAAGAAACAACAACATCTCACTGACTACCAAGAAACAACAACATCTCACTGACTACCAAGAAACAACATCATGTCACTGACTACCAAGAAACAACAACATCATGTCACTGACTACCAAGAAACAACATCATGTCACTGACTACCAAGAAACAACAACATCATCTCACTGACTACCAAGAAACAACAACATCATGTCACTGACTACCAAGAAACAACATCATGTCACTGACTACCAAGAAACAACATCATCATGTCACTGACTACCAAGAAACAACAACATGTCACTGACTACCAAGAAACAACATCATCATGTCACTGACTACCAAGAAACAACAACATGTCACTGACTACCAAGAAACAACAACATCATCTCACTGACTACCAAGAAACAACAACATCATGTCACTGACTACCAAGAAACAACAACATCATCTCACTGACTACCAAGAAACAACAACATCATCTCACTGACTACCAAGAAACAACAACATCTCACTGACTACCAAGAAACAACAACATGTCACTGACTACCAAGAAACAACAACATCTCACTGACTACCAAGAAACAACAACATCTCACTGACTACCAAGAAACAACAACATGTCACTGACTACCAAGAAACAACAACATCATGTCACTGACTACCAAGAAACAACAACATCTCACTGACTACCAAGAAACAACAACATCATGTCACTGACTACCAAGAAACAACATCATGTCACTGACTACCAAGAAACAACAACAACATGTCACTGACTACCAAGAAACAACAACATCTCACTGACTACCAAGAAACAACAACATCTCACTGACTACCAAGAAACAACAACATCTCACTGACTACCAAGAAACAACAACATCTCACTGACTACCAAGAAACAACAACATCTCACTGACTACCAAGAAACAACAACAACATCTCACTGACTACCAAGAAACAACAACATGTCACTGACTACCAAGAAACAACAACAACATCTCACTGACTACCAAGAAACAACATCATGTCACTGACTACCAAGAAACAACAACATCATGTCACTGACTACCAAGAAACAACAACAACATGTCACTGACTACCAAGAAACAACAACAACATCATGTCACTGACTACCAAGAAACAACAACAACATCTCACTGACTACCAAGAAACAACAACATCATCTCACTGACTACCAAGAAACAACAACATCTCACTGACTACCAAGAAACAACATCTCACTGACTACCAAGAAACAACAACATCATGTCACTGACTACCAAGAAACAACAACATCTCACTGACTACCAAGAAACAACAACATCATGTCACTGACTACCAAGAAACAACAACATCTCACTGACTACCAAGAAACAACAACATCTCACTGACTACCAAGAAACAACATCTCACTGACTACCAAGAAACAACATCATCATGTCACTGACTACCAAGAAACAACAACATCTCACTGACTACCAAGAAACAACAACATCTCACTGACTACCAAGAAACAACAACATCATGTCACTGACTACCAAGAAACAACAACAACATGTCACTGACTACCAAGAAACAACATCATCATGTCACTGACTACCAAGAAACAACAACAACATCATGTCACTGACTACCAAGAAACAACATCATCATGTCACTGACTACCAAGAAACAACAACAACAACATGTCACTGACTACCAAGAAACAACATCATGTCACTGACTACCAAGAAACAACAACATCATCATGTCACTGACTACCAAGAAACAACATCATGTCACTGACTACCAAGAAACAACAACATCATGTCACTGACTACCAAGAAACAACAACAACATGTCACTGACTACCAAGAAACAACATCATCATGTCACTGACTACCAAGAAACAACAACAACATCATGTCACTGACTACCAAGAAACAACAACAACATCTCACTGACTACCAAGAAACAACAACATCTCACTGACTACCAAGAAACAACAACAACATGTCACTGACTACCAAGAAACAACAACATCATGTCACTGACTACCAAGAAACAACAACAACATGTCACTGACTACCAAGAAACAACATCATCATGTCACTGACTACCAAGAAACAACAACATCATGTCACTGACTACCAAGAAACAACAACAACATGTCACTGACTACCAAGAAACAACAACATCATGTCACTGACTACCAAGAAACAACAACAACATCTCACTGACTACCAAGAAACAACAACATCTCACTGACTACCAAGAAACAACAACATCTCACTGACTACCAAGAAACAACATCTCACTGACTACCAAGAAACAACAACATCATGTCACTGACTACCAAGAAACAACAACATCTCACTGACTACCAAGAAACAACAACATCATGTCACTGACTACCAAGAAACAACAACATCTCACTGACTACCAAGAAACAACAACATCTCACTGACTACCAAGAAACAACATCTCACTGACTACCAAGAAACAACATCATCATGTCACTGACTACCAAGAAACAACAACATCTCACTGACTACCAAGAAACAACAACATCTCACTGACTACCAAGAAACAACAACATCTCACTGACTACCAAGAAACAACAACATCTCACTGACTACCAAGAAACAACATCATGTCACTGACTACCAAGAAACAACATCATCATGTCACTGACTACCAAGAAACAACAACATCTCACTGACTACCAAGAAACAACAACATCTCACTGACTACCAAGAAACAACAACATCTCACTGACTACCAAGAAACAACAACATCATGTCACTGACTACCAAGAAACAACAACATCTCACTGACTACCAAGAAACAACAACATCTCACTGACTACCAAGAAACAACAACATCATGTCACTGACTACCAAGAAACAACATCATCATGTCACTGACTACCAAGAAACAACAACATCTCACTGACTACCAAGAAACAACAACATCTCACTGACTACCAAGAAACAACAACATCTCACTGACTACCAAGAAACAACAACATCTCACTGACTACCAAGAAACAACATCATGTCACTGACTACCAAGAAACAACAACATCATGTCACTGACTACCAAGAAACAACAACATCATGTCACTGACTACCAAGAAACAACAACATCATGTCACTGACTACCAAGAAACAACAACATCTCACTGACTACCAAGAAACAACAACAACATGTCACTGACTACCAAGAAACAACAACATCTCACTGACTACCAAGAAACAACAACAACATGTCACTGACTACCAAGAAACAACAACATCTCACTGACTACCAAGAAACAACATCATCTCACTGACTACCAAGAAACAACATCATCTCACTGACTACCAAGAAACAACATCATCTCACTGACTACCAAGAAACAACATCATGTCACTGACTACCAAGAAACAACATCATCTCACTGACTACCAAGAAACAACAACAACATGTCACTGACTACCAAGAAACAACAACATCTCACTGACTACCAAGAAACAACATCATCATGTCACTGACTACCAAGAAACAACATCATCTCACTGACTACCAAGAAACAACATCATCTCACTGACTACCAAGAAACAACATCATGTCACTGACTACCAAGAAACAACATCATGTCACTGACTACCAAGAAACAACATCATGTCACTGACTACCAAGAAACAACAACATCATGTCACTGACTACCAAGAAACAACATCATGTCACTGACTACCAAGAAACAACATCATGTCACTGACTACCAAGAAACAACATCATGTCACTGACTACCAAGAAACAACATCATGTCACTGACTACCAAGAAACAACATCATGTCACTGACTACCAAGAAACAACATCATGTCACTGACTACCAAGAAACAACAACATCTCACTGACTACCAAGAAACAACAACATCTCACTGACTACCAAGAAACAACATCATGTCACTGACTACCAAGAAACAACATCATGTCACTGACTACCAAGAAACAACATCATGTCACTGACTACCAAGAAACAACAACAACATGTCACTGACTACCAAGAAACAACATCATGTCACTGACTACCAAGAAACAACATCATGTCACTGACTACCAAGAAACAACAACATCTCACTGACTACCAAGAAACAACAACATCATGTCACTGACTACCAAGAAACAACAACATCTCACTGACTACCAAGAAACAACATCATGTCACTGACTACCAAGAAACAACATCATGTCACTGACTACCAAGAAACAACAACAACATGTCACTGACTACCAAGAAACAACAACATCTCACTGACTACCAAGAAACAACAACATCATCTCACTGACTACCAAGAAACAACATCATGTCACTGACTACCAAGAAACAACAACATCATCTCACTGACTACCAAGAAACAACATCATGTCACTGACTACCAAGAAACAACAACATCATCTCACTGACTACCAAGAAACAACATCATGTCACTGACTACCAAGAAACAACAACATCTCACTGACTACCAAGAAACAACAACATCTCACTGACTACCAAGAAACAACAACATCTCACTGACTACCAAGAAACAACAACATCTCACTGACTACCAAGAAACAACAACATCATCTCACTGACTACCAAGAAACAACATCATGTCACTGACTACCAAGAAACAACAACATCATCTCACTGACTACCAAGAAACAACATCATGTCACTGACTACCAAGAAACAACAACATCATCTCACTGACTACCAAGAAACAACATCATGTCACTGACTACCAAGAAACAACATCATGTCACTGACTACCAAGAAACAACAACATCTCACTGACTACCAAGAAACAACAACATCATCTCACTGACTACCAAGAAACAACATCATGTCACTGACTACCAAGAAACAACAACAACATGTCACTGACTACCAAGAAACAACAACAACATGTCACTGACTACCAAGAAACAACAACATCATCTCACTGACTACCAAGAAACAACATCATGTCACTGACTACCAAGAAACAACAACATCATCTCACTGACTACCAAGAAACAACATCATGTCACTGACTACCAAGAAACAACATCATGTCACTGACTACCAAGAAACAACAACATCATGTCACTGACTACCAAGAAACAACAACATCTCACTGACTACCAAGAAACAACATCATGTCACTGACTACCAAGAAACAACATCATGTCACTGACTACCAAGAAACAACAACATCTCACTGACTACCAAGAAACAACATCATGTCACTGACTACCAAGAAACAACATCATGTCACTGACTACCAAGAAACAACAACATCATGTCACTGACTACCAAGAAACAACAACATCTCACTGACTACCAAGAAACAACATCATGTCACTGACTACCAAGAAACAACAACATCTCACTGACTACCAAGAAACAACATCATGTCACTGACTACCAAGAAACAACAACATCATGTCACTGACTACCAAGAAACAACAACATCTCACTGACTACCAAGAAACAACATCATGTCACTGACTACCAAGAAACAACAACATCTCACTGACTACCAAGAAACAACATCATGTCACTGACTACCAAGAAACAACAACATCTCACTGACTACCAAGAAACAACAACATCTCACTGACTACCAAGAAACAACAACAACATCTCACTGACTACCAAGAAACAACAACATCTCACTGACTACCAAGAAACAACAACATCATGTCACTGACTACCAAGAAACAACATCATGTCACTGACTACCAAGAAACAACATCATGTCACTGACTACCAAGAAACAACATCATGTCACTGACTACCAAGAAACAACATCATGTCACTGACTACCAAGAAACAACATCATGTCACTGACTACCAAGAAACAACAACAACATGTCACTGACTACCAAGAAACAACAACATGTCACTGACTACCAAGAAACAACATCATGTCACTGACTACCAAGAAACAACAACAACATGTCACTGACTACCAAGAAACAACAACATCTCACTGACTACCAAGAAACAACAACATCTCACTGACTACCAAGAAACAACATCATGTCACTGACTACCAAGAAACAACAACATCTCACTGACTACCAAGAAACAACAACATGTCACTGACTACCAAGAAACAACATCATGTCACTGACTACCAAGAAACAACATCATGTCACTGACTACCAAGAAACAACAACATGTCACTGACTACCAAGAAACAACATCATGTCACTGACTACCAAGAAACAACATCATGTCACTGACTACCAAGAAACAACATCATGTCACTGACTACCAAGAAACAACATCATGTCACTGACTACCAAGAAACAACAACATCTCACTGACTACCAAGAAACAACAACATCATGTCACTGACTACCAAGAAACAACAACATGTCACTGACTACCAAGAAACAACAACATCTCACTGACTACCAAGAAACAACAACATGTCACTGACTACCAAGAAACAACATCATGTCACTGACTACCAAGAAACAACATCATGTCACTGACTACCAAGAAACAACAACATGTCACTGACTACCAAGAAACAACAACATCTCACTGACTACCAAGAAACAACAACATCTCACTGACTACCAAGAAACAACATCATGTCACTGACTACCAAGAAACAACAACATCTCACTGACTACCAAGAAACAACATCATGTCACTGACTACCAAGAAACAACAACATCTCACTGACTACCAAGAAACAACAACAACATCTCACTGACTACCAAGAAACAACAACATCTCACTGACTACCAAGAAACAACATCATGTCACTGACTACCAAGAAACAACATCTCACTGACTACCAAGAAACAACATCATGTCACTGACTACCAAGAAACAACAACATCTCACTGACTACCAAGAAACAACATCATGTCACTGACTACCAAGAAACAACATCATGTCACTGACTACCAAGAAACAACAACAACATCTCACTGACTACCAAGAAACAACAACATCTCACTGACTACCAAGAAACAACATCATGTCACTGACTACCAAGAAACAACATCATGTCACTGACTACCAAGAAACAACATCATGTCACTGACTACCAAGAAACAACAACATCATGTCACTGACTACCAAGAAACAACAACAACATGTCACTGACTACCAAGAAACAACAACAACATCTCACTGACTACCAAGAAACAACATCATGTCACTGACTACCAAGAAACAACAACATCATGTCACTGACTACCAAGAAACAACAACATGTCACTGACTACCAAGAAACAACAACATCTCACTGACTACCAAGAAACAACAACAACATGTCACTGACTACCAAGAAACAACAACAACATCTCACTGACTACCAAGAAACAACAACATCTCACTGACTACCAAGAAACAACAACAACATGTCACTGACTACCAAGAAACAACAACAACATCTCACTGACTACCAAGAAACAACAACATCTCACTGACTACCAAGAAACAACAACAACATGTCACTGACTACCAAGAAACAACAACAACATCTCACTGACTACCAAGAAACAACAACATCTCACTGACTACCAAGAAACAACAACATGTCACTGACTACCAAGAAACAACATCATGTCACTGACTACCAAGAAACAACAACATGTCACTGACTACCAAGAAACAACAACAACATGTCACTGACTACCAAGAAACAACATCATGTCACTGACTACCAAGAAACAACAACAACATGTCACTGACTACCAAGAAACAACATCATGTCACTGACTACCAAGAAACAACAACAACTCACTGACTACCAAGAAACAACAACAACATGTCACTGACTACCAAGAAACAACATCATGTCACTGACTACCAAGAAACAACAACATCATGTCACTGACTACCAAGAAACAACAACATCATGTCACTGACTACCAAGAAACAACAACATCTCACTGACTACCAAGAAACAACAACATCTCACTGACTACCAAGAAACAACAACATCTCACTGACTACCAAGAAACAACAACAACATGTCACTGACTACCAAGAAACAACAACATCTCACTGACTACCAAGAAACAACAACATCATGTCACTGACTACCAAGAAACAACAACATCATGTCACTGACTACCAAGAAACAACAACATCTCACTGACTACCAAGAAACAACAACATCTCACTGACTACCAAGAAACAACAACAACATGTCACTGACTACCAAGAAACAACAACAACATCTCACTGACTACCAAGAAACAACAACAACATGTCACTGACTACCAAGAAACAACAACATCTCACTGACTACCAAGAAACAACAACATCTCACTGACTACCAAGAAACAACAACATCTCACTGACTACCAAGAAACAACAACAACATGTCACTGACTACCAAGAAACAACAACAACATCTCACTGACTACCAAGAAACAACAACAACATCTCACTGACTACCAAGAAACAACAACATCTCACTGACTACCAAGAAACAACAACATCATGTCACTGACTACCAAGAAACAACAACAACATCTCACTGACTACCAAGAAACAACAACAACATGTCACTGACTACCAAGAAACAACAACAACATCTCACTGACTACCAAGAAACAACAACAACATCTCACTGACTACCAAGAAACAACAACAACATCTCACTGACTACCAAGAAACAACAACAACATGTCACTGACTACCAAGAAACAACAACAACATCTCACTGACTACCAAGAAACAACAACAACATGTCACTGACTACCAAGAAACAACAACAACATCTCACTGACTACCAAGAAACAACAACAACATCTCACTGACTACCAAGAAACAACAACAACATCTCACTGACTACCAAGAAACAACAACATCTCACTGACTACCAAGAAACAACAACAACATGTCACTGACTACCAAGAAACAACAACAACATCTCACTGACTACCAAGAAACAACAACAACATGTCACTGACTACCAAGAAACAACAACATCTCACTGACTACCAAGAAACAACAACAACATCTCACTGACTACCAAGAAACAACAACAACATCTCACTGACTACCAAGAAACAACAACAACATCTCACTGACTACCAAGAAACAACAACAACATGTCACTGACTACCAAGAAACAACAACAACATCTCACTGACTACCAAGAAACAACAACAACATCTCACTGACTACCAAGAAACAACAACAACATCTCACTGACTACCAAGAAACAACAACAACATCTCACTGACTACCAAGAAACAACAACAACATCTCACTGACTACCAAGAAACAACAACAACATCTCACTGACTACCAAGAAACAACAACAACATCTCACTGACTACCAAGAAACAACAACATGTCACTGACTACCAAGAAACAACAACAACATGTCACTGACTACCAAGAAACAACAACATCTCACTGACTACCAAGAAACAACAACAACATCTCACTGACTACCAAGAAACAACAACAACATCTCACTGACTACCAAGAAACAACAACATGTCACTGACTACCAAGAAACAACAACAACATGTCACTGACTACCAAGAAACAACAACATCTCACTGACTACCAAGAAACAACAACAACATCTCACTGACTACCAAGAAACAACAACAACATCTCACTGACTACCAAGAAACAACAACAACATCTCACTGACTACCAAGAAACAACAACAACATGTCACTGACTACCAAGAAACAACAACAACATCTCACTGACTACCAAGAAACAACAACATCTCACTGACTACCAAGAAACAACAACAACATGTCACTGACTACCAAGAAACAACAACAACATGTCACTGACTACCAAGAAACAACAACATCTCACTGACTACCAAGAAACAACAACAACATGTCACTGACTACCAAGAAACAACAACAACATGTCACTGACTACCAAGAAACAACAACAACATCTCACTGACTACCAAGAAACAACAACAACATGTCACTGACTACCAAGAAACAACAACAACATCTCACTGACTACCAAGAAACAACAACATCTCACTGACTACCAAGAAACAACATCATGTCACTGACTACCAAGAAACAACAACAACATGTCACTGACTACCAAGAAACAACAACAACATGTCACTGACTACCAAGAAACAACATCATGTCACTGACTACCAAGAAACAACAACAACATGTCACTGACTACCAAGAAACAACAACATCTCACTGACTACCAAGAAACAACAACATCTCACTGACTACCAAGAAACAACAACAACATCTCACTGACTACCAAGAAACAACAACAACATGTCACTGACTACCAAGAAACAACAACATCTCACTGACTACCAAGAAACAACAACATCTCACTGACTACCAAGAAACAACAACATCTCACTGACTACCAAGAAACAACAACAACATCTCACTGACTACCAAGAAACAACAACAACATGTCACTGACTACCAAGAAACAACAACATCTCACTGACTACCAAGAAACAACAACAACATGTCACTGACTACCAAGAAACAACATCATGTCACTGACTACCAAGAAACAACAACAACATGTCACTGACTACCAAGAAACAACAACATCTCACTGACTACCAAGAAACAACAACATCTCACTGACTACCAAGAAACAACAACAACATGTCACTGACTACCAAGAAACAACAACAACATCTCACTGACTACCAAGAAACAACAACAACATCTCACTGACTACCAAGAAACAACAACAACATGTCACTGACTACCAAGAAACAACAACAACATCTCACTGACTACCAAGAAACAACAACATCTCACTGACTACCAAGAAACAACAACAACATGTCACTGACTACCAAGAAACAACATCATGTCACTGACTACCAAGAAACAACAACAACATCTCACTGACTACCAAGAAACAACAACATCTCACTGACTACCAAGAAACAACATCATGTCACTGACTACCAAGAAACAACAACATCTCACTGACTACCAAGAAACAACAACAACATCTCACTGACTACCAAGAAACAACATCATGTCACTGACTACCAAGAAACAACATCATGTCACTGACTACCAAGAAACAACAACATCTCACTGACTACCAAGAAACAACAACAACATGTCACTGACTACCAAGAAACAACAACATCTCACTGACTACCAAGAAACAACAACATCATGTCACTGACTACCAAGAAACAACAACATCTCACTGACTACCAAGAAACAACAACAACATCTCACTGACTACCAAGAAACAACATCATGTCACTGACTACCAAGAAACAACATCATGTCACTGACTACCAAGAAACAACAACATCTCACTGACTACCAAGAAACAACAACAACATGTCACTGACTACCAAGAAACAACAACATCTCACTGACTACCAAGAAACAACAACATCATGTCACTGACTACCAAGAAACAACAACATCTCACTGACTACCAAGAAACAACATCATGTCACTGACTACCAAGAAACAACATCATGTCACTGACTACCAAGAAACAACAACAACATGTCACTGACTACCAAGAAACAACAACATGTCACTGACTACCAAGAAACAACAACATCTCACTGACTACCAAGAAACAACAACATCATGTCACTGACTACCAAGAAACAACAACATCTCACTGACTACCAAGAAACAACATCATGTCACTGACTACCAAGAAACAACATCATGTCACTGACTACCAAGAAACAACAACATCATGTCACTGACTACCAAGAAACAACATCATGTCACTGACTACCAAGAAACAACATCATGTCACTGACTACCAAGAAACAACAACATCTCACTGACTACCAAGAAACAACAACATCTCACTGACTACCAAGAAACAACATCATGTCACTGACTACCAAGAAACAACATCATGTCACTGACTACCAAGAAACAACATCATGTCACTGACTACCAAGAAACAACAACATCTCACTGACTACCAAGAAACAACAACATCTCACTGACTACCAAGAAACAACATCATGTCACTGACTACCAAGAAACAACATCATGTCACTGACTACCAAGAAACAACAACATCTCACTGACTACCAAGAAACAACAACATCTCACTGACTACCAAGAAACAACATCATGTCACTGACTACCAAGAAACAACATCATGTCACTGACTACCAAGAAACAACAACATCTCACTGACTACCAAGAAACAACAACATCTCACTGACTACCAAGAAACAACATCATGTCACTGACTACCAAGAAACAACATCATGTCACTGACTACCAAGAAACAACATCATGTCACTGACTACCAAGAAACAACATCATGTCACTGACTACCAAGAAACAACAACATCTCACTGACTACCAAGAAACAACAACATCTCACTGACTACCAAGAAACAACAACATCTCACTGACTACCAAGAAACAACATCATGTCACTGACTACCAAGAAACAACAACAACATCTCACTGACTACCAAGAAACAACATCATGTCACTGACTACCAAGAAACAACATCATGTCACTGACTACCAAGAAACAACAACAACATCTCACTGACTACCAAGAAACAACAACATCTCACTGACTACCAAGAAACAACAACATCATGTCACTGACTACCAAGAAACAACAACAACATCTCACTGACTACCAAGAAACAACAACATCTCACTGACTACCAAGAAACAACAACATCATGTCACTGACTACCAAGAAACAACAACAACATCTCACTGACTACCAAGAAACAACAACAACATCTCACTGACTACCAAGAAACAACATCATGTCACTGACTACCAAGAAACAACAACAACATGTCACTGACTACCAAGAAACAACAACATCTCACTGACTACCAAGAAACAACAACAACATGTCACTGACTACCAAGAAACAACAACAACATCTCACTGACTACCAAGAAACAACAACAACATGTCACTGACTACCAAGAAACAACAACAACATCTCACTGACTACCAAGAAACAACAACATCTCACTGACTACCAAGAAACAACATCATGTCACTGACTACCAAGAAACAACAACAACATGTCACTGACTACCAAGAAACAACAACAACATGTCACTGACTACCAAGAAACAACATCATGTCACTGACTACCAAGAAACAACATCATGTCACTGACTACCAAGAAACAACAACATCTCACTGACTACCAAGAAACAACAACAACATGTCACTGACTACCAAGAAACAACAACATGTCACTGACTACCAAGAAACAACATCATGTCACTGACTACCAAGAAACAACAACATCTCACTGACTACCAAGAAACAACATCATGTCACTGACTACCAAGAAACAACAACATCTCACTGACTACCAAGAAACAACAACATCATGTCACTGACTACCAAGAAACAACAACAACATGTCACTGACTACCAAGAAACAACAACATGTCACTGACTACCAAGAAACAACAACATCATGTCACTGACTACCAAGAAACAACATCATGTCACTGACTACCAAGAAACAACAACATCATCTCACTGACTACCAAGAAACAACAACAACATGTCACTGACTACCAAGAAACAACAACATCATGTCACTGACTACCAAGAAACAACATCATGTCACTGACTACCAAGAAACAACAACATCATCTCACTGACTACCAAGAAACAACAACATGTCACTGACTACCAAGAAACAACATCATGTCACTGACTACCAAGAAACAACAACAACATGTCACTGACTACCAAGAAACAACAACAACATCTCACTGACTACCAAGAAACAACAACAACATCTCACTGACTACCAAGAAACAACAACATCTCACTGACTACCAAGAAACAACAACATCTCACTGACTACCAAGAAACAACAACATCATGTCACTGACTACCAAGAAACAACAACATCTCACTGACTACCAAGAAACAACAACATCTCACTGACTACCAAGAAACAACAACATCTCACTGACTACCAAGAAACAACAACATCTCACTGACTACCAAGAAACAACAACAACATGTCACTGACTACCAAGAAACAACAACAACATCTCACTGACTACCAAGAAACAACAACAACATGTCACTGACTACCAAGAAACAACAACAACATCTCACTGACTACCAAGAAACAACAACATCTCACTGACTACCAAGAAACAACATCATGTCACTGACTACCAAGAAACAACAACAACATGTCACTGACTACCAAGAAACAACAACAACATGTCACTGACTACCAAGAAACAACATCATGTCACTGACTACCAAGAAACAACATCATGTCACTGACTACCAAGAAACAACAACATCTCACTGACTACCAAGAAACAACAACAACATGTCACTGACTACCAAGAAACAACAACATGTCACTGACTACCAAGAAACAACATCATGTCACTGACTACCAAGAAACAACAACATCTCACTGACTACCAAGAAACAACATCATGTCACTGACTACCAAGAAACAACAACATCTCACTGACTACCAAGAAACAACATCATGTCACTGACTACCAAGAAACAACAACATCTCACTGACTACCAAGAAACAACAACAACATGTCACTGACTACCAAGAAACAACAACATCATGTCACTGACTACCAAGAAACAACATCATGTCACTGACTACCAAGAAACAACAACATCATCTCACTGACTACCAAGAAACAACAACATGTCACTGACTACCAAGAAACAACATCATGTCACTGACTACCAAGAAACAACAACAACATGTCACTGACTACCAAGAAACAACAACAACATCTCACTGACTACCAAGAAACAACAACAACATCTCACTGACTACCAAGAAACAACAACATCTCACTGACTACCAAGAAACAACAACATCTCACTGACTACCAAGAAACAACAACATCATGTCACTGACTACCAAGAAACAACAACATCTCACTGACTACCAAGAAACAACAACATCTCACTGACTACCAAGAAACAACAACATCTCACTGACTACCAAGAAACAACAACATCTCACTGACTACCAAGAAACAACAACATCATGTCACTGACTACCAAGAAACAACAACATCTCACTGACTACCAAGAAACAACATCATGTCACTGACTACCAAGAAACAACAACATCTCACTGACTACCAAGAAACAACAACATCATGTCACTGACTACCAAGAAACAACAACATGTCACGTGCAGCAACTGTTTCATCCAGCTTGAATCATGTAAGAGCCAGACACATAGACTGTACGAGTGTGAGACTAGAGACCAATTCAATGGTGATGTCGTGGTTGTGTGCATGATGAAGGTAGATTGCAATGTCTCTGGGTGAGCACAGAGATGAACCATCTTGTTAGAACGATAGGCAGACGGAGGCTGATGGCTCAAACATGGCACTATTGCAGATCTATACCTATATTCTAGGGGCAGCTGGAGGGGTATCAGAGGCTCATCATTGTTTTGTTATCACATTAATAGCACAGTCATAGTCAGGTCATGTGTGATAGGAGCACAGTCATAGTTAGGTCATGTGTTTCTCTAATTTTTGTCAATGTACATTTGTTTCTGTTTGCCTTGTTACAGCGCCATTGCAGACTCCCTGTTCACATCGTAAGTATCAACTGTTTGTCCATGTAGCAACCATTGGGACATAAGAATGTAGCCACAGCTCTCACAAACTAACCTATTCCATGTAGCAACCATTGGGACATAAGAATGTAGCCACAGCTCTCACAAACTAACTTATTCCATGTAGCAACCATTGGGACATAAGAATGTAGCCAGAGTTCTCACAAACTAACTTATTCCATGTAGCAACCATTGGGACATAAGAATGTAGCCACAGCTCTCACAAACTAACTTATTCAATGTAGCAACCATTGGGACATAAGAATGTAGCCACAGTTCTCACAAACTAACTTATTCCATGTAGCAACCATTGGGACATAAGAATGTAGCCACAGCTCTCCACATCTGCCCGTCTTTGGTCACCAGTTGTTCATTGGCTTTCACACTCTTCTCTTCCCCTGTGGCGTCCAATGCGTGTTTATGTCTCCTCTGAGAGTGCCTTGCCCATCTCCACAGCTTGGCTTGTTGTTTTGAACAGTGAGTACTTGCTTGTTGGAACAGCTGATTCAGCTGCAGAGTGGACGAGAGAAGGTCAGTCATATAGGAGAGGTCAGCCATACAGGCGAGAAGGTCAGTCTTAGAGGCGAGGTCAGCCATACAGGCGAGAAGGTCAGTCTTAGAGGCGAGGTCAGCCATACAGGCGAGAAGGTCAGTCTTAGAGGCGAGGTCAGTCATACAGGCGAGAAGGTCAGTCTTAGAGGCGAGGTCAGCCATACAGGCGAGAAGGTCAGTCTTAGAGGCGAGGTCAGCCATACAGGCGAGAAGGTCAGTCTTAGAGGCGAGGTCAGTCATACAGGCGAGAAGGTCAGTCTTAGAGGCGAGGTCAGTCATACAGGCGAGAAGGTCAGTCTTAGAGGCGAGGTCAGCCATACAGGCGAGAAGGTCAGTCTTAGAGGCGAGGTCAGCCATACAGGCGAGAAGGTCAGTCTTAGAGGCGAGGTCAGTCATACAGGCGAGAAGGTCAGTCTTAGAGGCGAGGTCAGTCATACAGGCGAGAAGGTCAGTCTTAGAGGCGAGGTCAGTCATAAAGGAGAGAATGTCAGTCTTAGAGGCGAGGTCAGTCATACAGGCGAGAAGGTCAGTCTTAGAGGCGAGGTCAGCCATACAGGCGAGAAGGTCAGTCTTAGAGGCGAGGTCAGCCATACAGGCGAGAAGGTCAGTCTTAGAAAAGAGAAGGTGAGTCATAAAAGAGAGTTCAGTCATAGAGGAGAGAAGTTCAGTCTTAGAGGACAGAAAATCAGTCATAGAAGAGAGGTCAGTCATAGAGGAAAGAAGGTCAGAGGAGAGAAGGTCAGCCAAAGGTAAATACAATAAATCATAGAAGAGAGGTCAGTCATAGAAGAAAGAAGGTCAATCTTAGAGGAGAGGTCAGTCATAAAGGAGAGAAGGTCAGCCTTAGATGAGGTCAGTCATAGAAGAGGATAAGATCAGCCTTAGAAGAGGGGTTAGTTATAGAGGAGAGAAGGTCAATCATAGAGGAGAAAAGGTCAGTCTTAAGAAGTGAAAATCAGTCATGAGAGGTCATTCATAGAGGAGAGAAGATCAATCAGATGAGAGAAGATTATAGACCTCTATCTAACCTGTTCTCCCAGCTCCACAACCATCTCATCTCTATCTCTCGTCTTCCAGCTCCCCAACCATCTCAGCTCCAATCTGCTTTCCCAGCTCCCCATCTAAATCAGCTCTATCTAACCTCTTCTCCCAGCTCCACAACTATCTCAGATCCAACCTCTTCTACCATCTCCCCAACGCCCCACCTCCACCAATACAACACCCCACCTCCACCAATACAACACACCACCTCCACCAATACAACACCCCACCTCCACCAATACAACACCCCACCTCCACCAATACAACACTCCATCTCCACCAATCCAAAACTCTATCTCCACCAATCCAACACTCCACCAACAACTCTGGTAGTGCTGTCCCCCATTATCTCTGGTAGTGGTGTCCCCCCCCCATTATCTCTGGTAGTGCTGCCCCCTCCCCCCCCATTATCTCTGGTAGTGGTGTCCCCCCCCCCATTATCTCTGGTAGTGCTGCCCCCCCCATTATCTCTGGTAGTGCTGCCCCCCCCATTATCTCTGGTAGTGCTGCCCCCCCCATTATCTCTGGTAGTGCTGCCCCCCCCCCCATTATCTCTGGTAGTGCTGCCCCCCCCCCATTATCTCTGGTAGTGCTGCCCCCCCCATTATCTCTGGTAGGGCTGCCCCCTCCCCCCCCCATTATCTCTGGTAGTGCTGCCCCCCCCCCCATTATCTCTGGTAGTGCTGCCCCCCCCCCCATTATCTCTGGTAGTGGTGTCGCCCATTATCTCTGGGAGTGTTTTCCATCCCCCCATTATCTCTGGTAGTGCTGCCCTCCCCCCCACCCCATTATCTCTGGTAGTGCTGCCCTCCCCCCCACCCCATTATGGCCAGTGTTGTGGCCTGTACACGCTAATGTGTTGTAACAGTCATGGTGAGTGTCAGACATGTGCCATACAAATGCCAGTAGATGACACTACCAGCATGTAAATAGCACAGTTAACGACACTAATCTGGCATATCAAATCTGGCCATGATATAGGGACAAGCTTTAACCTTTCTATTGTCACACGGTGTGAGAGATGGAGGATGACAAAACAATGTCATCTTTGACAGGAACAACATTTATCACGCAAACCAACAGAATTAACACTAACAGTTTGTGGCTCCAGATGATGGTTATAAAACCAACAGAATTAACACTAACAGTTTGTGGCTCCAGATGATGGTTATAAAACCAACAGAATTAACACTAACAGTTTGTGGCTCCAGATGATGGTTATAAAACCAACAGAATTAACACTAACAGTTTGTGGCTCCAGATGATGGTTATAAAACCAACAGAATTAACACTAACAGTTTGTGGCTCCAGATGATGGTTATAAAACCAACAGAATTAACACTAACAGTTTGTGGCTCCAGATGATGGTTATAAAACCAACAGAATTAACACTAACAGTTTGTGGCTCCAGATGATGGTTATAAAACCAACAGAATTAACACTAACAGTTTGTGGCTCCAGATGATGGTTATAAAACCAACAGAATTAACACTAACAGTTTGTGGCTCCAGATGATGGTTATAAAACCAACAGAATTAACACTAACAGTTTGTGGCTCCAGATGATGGTTATAAAACCAACAGAATTAACACTAACAGTTTGTGGCTCCAGATGATGGTTATAAAACCAACAGAATTAACACTAACAGTTTGTGGCTCCAGATGATGGTTATAAAACCAACAGAATTAACACTAACAGTTTGTGGCTCCAGATGATGGTTATAAAACCAACAGAATTAACACTAACAGTTTGTGGCTCCAGATGATGGTTATAAAACCAACAGAATTAACACTAACAGTTTGTGGCTCCAGATGATGGTTATAAAACCAACAGAATTAACACTAACAGTTTGTGGCTCCAGATGATGGTTATAAAACCAACAGAATTAACACTAACAGTTTGTGGCTCCAGATGATGGTTATAAAACCAACAGAATTAACACTAACAGTTTGTGGCTCCAGATGATGGTTATAAAACCAACAGAATTAACACTAACAGTTTGTGGCTCCAGATGATGGTTATAAAACCAACAGAATTAACACTAACAGTTTGTGGCTCCAGATGATGGTTATAAAACCAACAGAATTAACACTAACAGTTTGTGGCTCCAGATGATGGTTATAAAACCAACAGAATTAACACTAACAGTTTGTGGCTCCAGATGATGGTTATAAAACCAACAGAATTAACACTAACAGTTTGTGGCTCCAGATGATGGTTATAAAACCAACAGAATTAACACTAACAGTTTGTGGCTCCAGATGATGGTTATAAAACCAACAGAATTAACACTAACAGTTTGTGGCTCCAGATGATGGTTATAAAACCAACAGAATTAACACTAACAGTTTGTGGCTCCAGATGATGGTTATAAAACCAACAGAATTAACACTAACAGTTTGTGGCTCCAGATGATGGTTATAAAACCAACAGAATTAACACTAACAGTTTGTGGCTCCAGATGATGGTTATAAAACCAACAGAATTAACACTAACAGTTTGTGGCTCCAGATGATGGTTATAAAACCAACAGAATTAACACTAACAGTTTGTGGCTCCAGATGATGGTTATAAAACCAACAGAATTAACACTAACAGTTTGTGGCTCCAGATGATGGTTATAAAACCAACAGAATTAACACTAACAGTTTGTGGCTCCAGATGATGGTTATAAAACCAACAGAATTAACACTAACAGTTTGTGGCTCCAGATGATGGTTATAAAACCAACAGAATTAACACTAACAGTTTGTGGCTCCAGATGATGGTTATAAAACCAACAGAATTAACACTAACAGTTTGTGGCTCCAGATGATGGTTATAAAACCAACAGAATTAACACTAACAGTTTGTGGCTCCAGATGATGGTTATAAAACCAACAGAATTAACACTAACAGTTTGTGGCTCCAGATGATGGTTATAAAACCAACAGAATTAACACTAACAGTTTGTGGCTCCAGATGATGGTTATAAAACCAACAGAATTAACACTAACAGTTTGTGGCTCCAGATGATGGTTATAAAACCAACAGAATTAACACTAACAGTTTGTGGCTCCAGATGATGGTTATAAAACCAACAGAATTAACACTAACAGTTTGTGGCTCCAGATGATGGTTATAAAACCAACAGAATTAACACTAACAGTTTGTGGCTCCAGATGATGGTTATAAAACCAACAGAATTAACACTAACAGTTTGTGGCTCCAGATGATGGTTATAAAACCAACAGAATTAACACTAACAGTTTGTGGCTCCAGATGATGGTTATAAAACCAACAGAATTAACACTAACAGTTTGTGGCTCCAGATGATGGTTATAAAACCAACAGAATTAACACTAACAGTTTGTGGCTCCAGATGATGGTTATAAAACCAACAGAATTAACACTAACAGTTTGTGGCTCCAGATGATGGTTATAAAACCAACAGAATTAACACTAACAGTTTGTGGCTCCAGATGATGGTTATAAAACCAACAGAATTAACACTAACAGTTTGTGGCTCCAGATGATGGTTATAAAACCAACAGAATTAACACTAACAGTTTGTGGCTCCAGATGATGGTTATAAAACCAACAGAATTAACACTAACAGTTTGTGGCTCCAGATGATGGTTATAAAACCAACAGAATTAACACTAACAGTTTGTGGCTCCAGATGATGGTTATAAAACCAACAGAATTAACACTAACAGTTTGTGGCTCCAGATGATGGTTATAAAACCAACAGAATTAACACTAACAGTTTGTGGCTCCAGATGATGGTTATAAAACCAACAGAATTAACACTAACAGTTTGTGGCTCCAGATGATGGTTATAAAACCAACAGAATTAACACTAACAGTTTGTGGCTCCAGATGATGGTTATAAAACCAACAGAATTAACACTAACAGTTTGTGGCTCCAGATGATGGTTATAAAACCAACAGAATTAACACTAACAGTTTGTGGCTCCAGATGATGGTTATAAAACCAACAGAATTAACACTAACAGTTTGTGGCTCCAGATGATGGTTATAAAACCAACAGAATTAACACTAACAGTTTGTGGCTCCAGATGATGGTTATAAAACCAACAGAATTAACACTAACAGTTTGTGGCTCCAGATGATGGTTATAAAACCAACAGAATTAACACTAACAGTTTGTGGCTCCAGATGATGGTTATAAAACCAACAGAATTAACACTAACAGTTTGTGGCTCCAGATGATGGTTATAAAACCAACAGAATTAACACTAACAGTTTGTGGCTCCAGATGATGGTTATAAAACCAACAGAATTAACACTAACAGTTTGTGGCTCCAGATGATGGTTATAAAACCAACAGAATTAACACTAACAGTTTGTGGCTCCAGATGATGGTTATAAAACCAACAGAATTAACACTAACAGTTTGTGGCTCCAGATGATGGTTATAAAACCAACAGAATTAACACTAACAGTTTGTGGCTCCAGATGATGGTTATAAAACCAACAGAATTAACACTAACAGTTTGTGGCTCCAGATGATGGTTATAAAACCAACAGAATTAACACTAACAGTTTGTGGCTCCAGATGATGGTTATAAAACCAACAGAATTAACACTAACAGTTTGTGGCTCCAGATGATGGTTATAAAACCAACAGAATTAACACTAACAGTTTGTGGCTCCAGATGATGGTTATAAAACCAACATAATTAATGTTGCAGACCCCACTGTTTGCCCTGGCCGTTATTCTAACTTAGAACATTACCACACTCATCCACATCATCATGACCACACACAGCAAATAATATAGCACACAGCAGATGTCATATTTATTATATAATACTCATACCAGAAAAATGAGTAGTGAAATTACAAACACAATACAATACATATCATCTTAACTAAATGTTCCTATATTATATATATATATATATATGTTAAAATACATATTAACTCAAACGGAAATGTAAAGCATTAGCTATTGATGGAATTCCCAACTATCTAAAACCCAGTTCTATTGCCACACACATCTCTTTAACTGCATCCTCAACACACCTTATCAAAAACTTCCCTCACTCAAACCCTCTCAGGCGGGCGATCTGGATATACCTCGTTCACAATGTGCCCTGCTTACAACACGTTCAGATTATCTATTAATACAAAACTCACACACCTATTTGAGCGATCCTGTTCTATCACTAACATTCATCCAACAGTCTATCAATCGCTCCTCTATCTAAGTCGGTGAGCTAAACCAGACTCCTATCTACATTCACTCTCTCGCTCTCCTCTCCTCTCCATCCAGCCTCCTGAGCTAAAATTTGTCTCGTGTTATATACACTAAAGCAGTATCAAAGCTGACCAATGGATCTCAGGGGGATGGCTCTACTCAGTCGCTATTGGAACGAAATACTTTGCACACCTGTCACTCATCTATAGCAGCAAGCTAGGCTACCATCTCGTCTTTCACTCATTCTCCCCCTACCCAAATCGGAAGGCCAGTGGTCAGCTCCTACCTGTCCACATTCCTTGCCCCAACTCTGTTTTCCTTTGTTGAGACGGTGAGTGACCTTGACACGCATTCAGGTACCTTTGTTATCAGCAACCACATCACCCCTGTCCTAAACTCTCTGCTCCGGCGGGAACTTACATTAACACTAACACCTAACAGTTTGTGGCTCCAGATGATGGTTATAAAACTGGGCGGGGTCGCTGTTTGGTTCCGATCCAATGACGACATAATTAGTGACGTCATCACTCAATTGCTCTGACTGGAATGAATGATCAACTTCCGCCTGTGGTTCTTCTATTTTTGGAACAGAATATTTGCCCACGGGCGCTACGCCCCGTCACATCAACCATGGCACGCTCTTCAGTGCGCACATCTTCTAATAGAGAATTGATTTTCTGGTCTTCATTCTCTGACTGCTCTTTTATCTAGCTGAATATTGGCGAGTGTCATGTGATCTGGTAATGTGTCCAATAGTCTAGTCTTCTGTCAGCTATAATCTTGTCTGTGTGTGTGCAGGCAATGTGTAAAATAGTCTAGTCTTCTGTCAGCTATAATCTTGTCTATGTGCTGATTCTCCATCACATCAGGCGTACACCACATGATAGGGAACTATCATTTAGAGCCGGCTCAACCCGTCAGCCAACTTGTAATAGTTGAATGACCCGCTCTTCACATTGGTCTGGACTGTGTAAGTTCTCGGACTGATGTGACATTGAACATGTGGGAACGGGAACTGTGTAACAACTGAATAGCCCAAACAGGCACATCCGTCGCTGTAACCAGTGTGTGTCAGCTGATGGTCGGAGGAGTGTGGGAGAGCATAGCATAGAACAAAATAAGTTAGGACGACGGTAACAAACATTACAGATCCGCTGCACAGTCATCCGCTCCACCGCTGCACAGTCATCCGCCTCACCGCTGCAGAGTCATCTATAGGGTCCAGTAGGCAGAAGTCAGCTGGGGCTCCCAGTGTCAGACCCTCAATCATAGTTGACCAAGAACATATTCCATCTCCAGGTGACGGTCTTGGAAACAGACTACACCCTTGCAGCCTGGCTGAGAGAATAATGATCAAAGAGGGGAGGCAATCCCGGTCTCTAAATTATCGTTCTGACACCGGAGTGTCGGCAGAAAGCTGCATATATCGCAGTCTCGCTGTAAACTGCGACACAGCTTCTTTTTCAGGACGAGTACTGAGGAAGGAGAAGAACTGGTTATATATGAATTTAGAAAATAGACACAGCAGGCAGGGACGTGTAGGACATCTCAACACATTTGTTAACACAGCAGGCAGGGACGTGTAGGACATCTCAACACATTTGTTAACACATCAGGCAGAGACGTGTAGGACATCTCAACACATTTGTTAACACGGCAGGCAGAGAAGTGTAGGACATCTCAACACATTTGTTAACACGGCAGGCAAGGACGTGTAGGACATCTCAACACATTTGTTAACACGGCAGGCAGGGACGTGTAGGACATCTCAACACATTTGTTAACACGGCAGGCAAGGACGTGTAGGACATCTCAACACATTTGTTAACACAGCAGGCAGAGACGTGTAGGACATCTCAACACATTTGTTAACACGGCAGGCAAGGACGTGTAGGACATCTCAACACATTTGTTAACACGGCAGGCAGAAACGTGTAGGACATCTCAACACATTTGTTAACACGGCAGGCAGGGACGTGTAGGACATCTCAACACATTTGTTAACACAGCAGGCAGAGACGTGTAGGACATCTCAACACATTCGTTAACACGGCAGGCAAGGACGTGTAGGACATCTCAACACATTTGTTAACACGGCAGGCAGGGACGTGTAGGACATCTCAACACATTTGTTAACATGGCAGGCAAGGACGTGTAGGACATCTCAACACATTTGTTAACACGGCAGGCAGAGACGTGTAGGACATCTCAATACATTTGTTAACACGGCAGGCAGAGACGTGTAGGACATCTCAACACATTTGTTAACACGGCAGGCAGAGACGTGTAGGACATCTCAACACATTTGTTAACATGGCAGGCAGGGACGTGTAGGACATCTCAACACATTTGTTAACACGGCAGGCAGGGACGTGTAGGACATCTCAACACATTTGTTAACACAGCAGGCAGGGACATGTAGGACATCTCAACACATTTGTTAACACGGCAGGCTGGGACGTGTAGGACATCTCAACACATTTGTTAACACGGCAGGCAGAGACGTGTAGGACATCTCAACACATTTGTTAACACGGCAGGCAAGGACGTGTAGGACATCTCAACACATTTGTTAACACGGCAGGCAAGGACGTGTAGGACATCTCAACACATTTGTTAACACAGCAGGCAGAGACGTGTAGGACATCTCAACACATTTGTTAACACAGCAGGCAGAGACGTATAGGACATCTCAACACATTTGTTAACACGGCAGGCAGAGACGTGTAGGACATCTCAACACATTTGTTAACACGGCAGGCAGAGAGTGTAGGACATCTCAACACATTTGTTAACACGGCAGGCAAGGACGTGTAGGACATCTCAACACATTTGTTAACACGGCAGGCAAGGACGTGTAGGACATCTCAACACATTTGTTAACATGACAGGCAAGGACGTGTAGGACATCTCAACACATTTGTTAACACGGCAGGCAAGGACGTGTAGGACATCTCAACACATTTGTTAACACGGCAGGCAGAGACGTGTAGGACATCTCAACACATTTGTTAACACGGCAGGCAAGGACGTGTAGGACATCTCAACACATTTGTTAACACGGCAGGCAAGGACGTGTAGGACATCTCAACACATTTGTTAACACGGCAGGCAAGGACGTGTAGGACATCTCAACACATTTGTTAACATGACAGGCAAGGACGTGTAGGACATCTCAACACATTTGTTAACACGGCAGGCAAGGACGTGTAGGACATCTCAACACATTTGTTAACACGGCAGGCAAGGACGTGTAGGACATCTCAACACATTTGTTAACACGGCAGGCAAGGACGTGTAGGACATCTCAACACATTTGTTAACACGGCAGGCAAGGACGTGTAGGACACATCTATTATAAACCAGAAGAAAAGCAGCAGAGAAGGAATCCAATCAATGAGAGTGGGACTGGCTGTATACCACGCTGGAAGTAGAGGGCAAACATGCCAGACTAAGTGGGCGGGAGCACATCTCATGTGACCTCTGACGTCACCATCTCTTATCTGATATTTTCTCGGCCTTTCTGGCATACCCATAGGTGCTCAGTCTCTGTCGGTAAATTGTGAAGGGCCTGGATAGAGATGGTTCCTGAAGTTCTTTGATTGAACATGCGCTATCCTCCCATATGCCCCGCTCCTCTCGACCCTCCATTAATGTCAAAGTTATGCTGCAGTCTGTGCATTGCTAATTCATCTCTTGCAGCGTCGCCATCCAACAGTCGGACATTGATAGACTCCTGTCTATATCCAACAGTCGGACATTGATAGACTCCTGTCTATATCCAACAGTCGGACATTGATAGACTCCTGTCTATATCCAACAGTCGGACATTGATAGACTCCTGTCTATATCCAACAGTCGGACATTGAAAGACTCCTGTCTATATCCAACAGTCGGACATTGATAGACTCCTGTCTATATCCAACAGTCGGACATTGATAGACTCCTGTCTATATCCAACAGTCGGACATTGATAGACTCCTGTCTATATCCAACAGTCGGACATTGAAAGACTCCTGTCTATATCCAACAGTCGGACATTGATAGACTCCTGTCTATATCCAACAGTCGGACATTGATAGACTCCTGTCTATATCCAACAGTCGAACATTGATAGACTCCTGTCTATATCCAACAGTCGGACATTGATAGACTCCTGTCTATATCCAACAGTCGGACATTGATAGACTCCTGTCTATATCCAACAGTCGGACAGTTTGAGCTGCCTCCCACTCATCCCTTAGCTGGTCCTGTTGGCCTTCCAAAGTCAAGATTGTCTAGAATCAGCCGATGAGATCCAGCGATATGCAGACACAAATGGCTCAAAGTGATTTTACGATGCCATGGAGACAGTCTGCTGGCCCAGGTCCTATTGCTCATCTCCCGCCTTTAGTACTAATGGCAGAGCACTTCCAGCACACAGGTGAATCTCATGCTGACCTGGACTTTGTCCTGCCCTGCTGGCAATTAAAGAGCTGATATACTGACTTAAAAGATCCTCATAGTGGGTGTGAGGTCATTAGACCTAGAACAGTGCTCCTACTGAAATAAGTCACTGATTGGCTGACCTATTAGATGATGGCGTCACTGCCTTCAATAAATGAATACCAGACATCCTGCCGGAGTTTGGCGAGATCAGACGTGGCGAGTCGAGTAGTGATGGCTGTACGTGGCGAGTCGAGTAGTGATGGCTGTACGTGGCGAGTCGAGTAGTGATGGCTGTACGGGGCGAGTCGAGTAGTGATGGCTGTACGTGGCGAGTCGAGTAGTGATGGCTGTACGTGGCGAGTGTTCACAACCAGCCGACTATATGACCTCTCATATTTCGGCTCAAAGAGAATGGACGCCAATGAGTCTGCCTGGAATGATGTGATACTGGTTCTGAGAACTAAGTATTCCCAAAGTGTAGACTACCTTCGGGGATGAAGTTGTAGTGACTTGATTGTAGCAAGTCTCAGCTTGGGCTGAGCAGCTCGCTTCCTTGGTGTCATGACTTATCTAATAGTAAGTCAGGTACCTGTTTACAGATATGTAGACTGGAACGTGTCGCTAACTGTTATAAAACTCTGTACCTTTGCCGTGAGAACCACCCTGCCACTGACCATGAATTTGAGGCTGACACGAAGGTTCCTTCATCTTGTCACAGCTGGCTGTCACAGCTGGATGTCACTGCTGGCTGACACAGCTGGCTATCACAGCTGGCTGTCACAGCTGGCTATCACAGCTGGCTGTCACAGCTGGATGTCACTGCTGCCTGTCACAGCTGGATGTCACTGCTGGCTGTCACAGCTGGATGTCACTGCTGGCTGACACAGCTGGCTGTCACAGCTGGATGTCACTGCTGGCTGACACAGCTGGCTGTCACAGCTGGCTGACACTGCTGGCTGTCACAGCTGGCTGACACTGCTGGCTGTCACAGGGCTGGCTGGATAGATAAACTGGCATCCGTGGATAGACGATGTGGTAGCAGAATCTTCCTCATGCTCGATCTACAAACCCATACTCAACGTGACACCCAGTAGTCGCACCCTCACGTGACCCCAGTAGTCGCACCCTCACGTGACCCCCAGTAGTCGCACCATCACGTGACCCCAGTAGTCGCACCCTCAAGTGACCCCCCCAGTAGTCGCACCCTCACGTGACTCCCAGAAGTCACACCCTCAAGTCACACCCTCACGTGACTCCCAGTATTCGCACCCTCACGTGACCCCCAGTAGTCGCACCCTCACGTGACGCCCGGTTGTCACAACCTCACGTGACCCGCAGAAGTCACACGCTCACGTGACCCCCCTTAGTAGTCACGCCCTGACGTGAGCCCCAGTAGCCACGCCCTGACGTGACCCCCCCATTAGTCACGCCCTGACGTGACCCCCCATTAGTCACGCTCTGACGTGACCCCCCATTAGTCACGCCCTGACGTGACCCCCCCATTAGTCACGCCCTGACGTGACACCCCCCTCCCCCAGAAACCAGGCCCACACGGGGACTCACCTGTAGAGCCGCCAGAATCGATGCCAACCTAACACCAGCAGTCAATAACAAGTGGTCGCGTTCTGAGTCATCGTTTAGCAAGATAGGTCATTGACCTCTACCATCTTTCCCCTTCCCTAGCCGGCCAGAGTGTGTGTCTGACATAGCTATAGCGTCTGTGTGCACGCGCGCGTGTGTGCGTGTGTATGTATGAATGTATGTGTGTGTGTGTGTATGTATGTATGTATGTATGTGTATGTATTTATGTATGTATGTATGGATATAATATTCTGAGAGAGGGTTGGCGCGAGAGAGGGCGCCCAAAGAAACGTTTTAAAGACGGTCTGAAGGACTCACTAAAAAGTTGCCAGATAGACATCGACACCTGGGAATGTCTTGCGCAAAACAGATCTGACTGGAGAAGCGCAGTCAAATCGGGTGTAGCTGCCGGCGAAGATGACCGTGTTGTGAAAGCCCAGAGCAGACGCGAGACGCGGAAATCCCGAGCAGCGGGAACACCATCCCCTTCTACAAACCTCGTGTGCCCGATATGTAGCAGATGTTTTCGTGCTCGCATTGGCCACATGCGCACCCACACCCAACGGAAATCTGTGACAAGGATGATGTCGGCGGTCCTCATCGACAACGATGGACAGCTATTAGATTAATATTCTGGTATATCTGATGTTACCACAGACCGAGAGAGCATATAATATTCCCGTCACGTCTCCTACCAAAGTTCTGACTAATGGGGGCATTCTGGGACAGCTTAATCGTTAGCTCAGTCACGTTGTTGACTTTGTCAGGTCAGTTGTGGGCTCAGTCACGTTGTTGACTTCGTCAGGTCAGTTGTGGGCTCAGTCACGTTGTTGACTTTGTCAGGTCAGTTGTGGGCTCAGTGGCTCTCTACAGGTCAGTTGTGGGTTCTGGTTCTCTACAGGTCAGTTGTGGGCTCAGTGGTTCTCTGCATGTCAGGTCAGTTGTGGGCTCAGTTGTTCTCGACATGTCAGTTGTGGGCTCAGTGGTTCTCTACAGGTCAGTTGTGGGCTCAGTGGTTCTCTACATGTCAGTTGTGGGCTCAGTGGTTCTCTGCATGTCAGGTCAGTTGTGGGCTCAGTGGTTCTCTACATGTCAGTTGTGGGCTCAGTGGTTCTCTACAGGTCAGTTGTGGTTCTCTACATGTCAGTTGTGGGCTCAGTGGTTCTCTGCATGTCAGATCAGTTGTGGGCTCAGTGGTTCTCTACATGTCAGTTGTGTGCTCAGTCGTTCTCTACAGGTCAGTTGTGGGCTCAGTGGTTCTCTACATGTCAGTTGTGGGCTCAGTGGTTCTCTACAGGTCAGTTGTGGGCTCAGAAGTTCTCTACAGGTCAGGTCAGTTGTGGGCTCAGTGGTTCTCTACATGTCAGTTGTGGGCTCAGTAGTTCTCTACAGGTCAGGTCAGTTGTGGGCTCAGTAGTTCTCTACAAGTCAGGTCAGTTGTGGGCTCAGTGGTTCTCTGTCAGGTCAGTTATGGGCTCAGTGGTTCTCTGCATGTCAGGTCAGTTGTGGGCTCAGTGGTTCTCGGCATTTTCCAGTTGACGTCTGAGGAGTGTGGAATACCAGGATTGTTGGGTCACACAATCCTAGCCTCACACCACACACAATCATACCCTCACACCACACACAATCATACCCTCACACCAACAGTTGACAACAGTGTATTATGGATTACCTGGATTGTTGGATCAGAGAATAATACCCCAACACTGAACAGAATTATACAATCTGTGGCTATGTGGTATGGGGTCTGGGGTTACCGTGTTGACATGTTGTCTTCTTTATAACACCTCTTAATAGCGCAGTTTGAGGACAGACGTCATTTTGTCAGACTGCTCCACTGCCACCTGTCAGACGAATCAACATTTTAGGGATATAGCTGGGAAGGTTCAAACTTTACTGCCATCTTGCCAAAATCCAATTCTGCCGTCATGGGATATCATAATAAAATAGGAGGCATTACTTGTGGAGCGCCCCTTGTACTTCCACAGACAACACTACTACAGCAGCAAGAGAACTTGCTCGTCTTCACAGTATCATCATAATGTCAACATAATTTATTGGTTTCCAAGTTTGGTTTGACAATCATGTTTGTATCTGGGAAGGAAATATCCAACACGACCATCAAATGAAGAATCCAACCCGACCATCAAATGAAGAATCCAACACGACCATCAAATGAAGAATCCAGCCCGACCATCTACTGAAGAATCCAACCCGACCATCAAATGAAGAATCCAACCCGACCATCAACTGAAGAATCCAACCCAAGCAACAAATGAAGAACCCAACCCAAGCACCAAAGGATTGATCCACCTAGGGCACCAAAGGAGGAATCAGTGATTACACCAACAGATGAATCCAGCCCAAGCACCAAAGGATTTATCCAGCCCAAGCACCAAAGGATGTATCCAGCCCAGCATCAATGGATGAATCCAGCCCAGCATCAATGGATGAATCCAGCCCAGCATCAATGGATGAATCCAGCCCAAGCACCAAAGGATTTATTCAGCCCAAGCACCAAAGGATGTATCCAGCCAGGCAGCAATATGGATGGATCCAGCCTATGCACCAATGGATGAATCCAGCCAAGTACCAATGAACGGATCCAGCCTGGGCACCAATATGCAGGGATCCAGCCTGGGCACCAATATGGATGGATCCAGCCTGGACACCAATGGATGGATCCAGCCTGGGAACCAATATGGATGGATCCAGCCTATGCACCAATGGATGGGTTCAGCCTGGACACCAATGGATGGATCCAGCCTATGCACCAAATACTTTGAATGCACCCTTAGATTTACTAAGGCTGTTTTCCACCAAAATCAATTCGTTCCTTACCTGTTGGTGGTATTTGGTTTATTGGTTGTTGGTGGTATTTGGTTTATTGGTTGTTGGTGGTATTTGGTTTATTGGTTGTTGGTGGTATTTGGTTTATTGGTTGTTGGTGGTATTTGGTTGTTGGTGGTATTTGGTTTATTGGTTGTTGGTGGTATTTGGTTTATTGGTTGTTGGTGGTATTTGGTTTATTGGTTGTTGGTGGTATTTGGTTTATTGGTTGTTGGTGGTATTTGGTTTATTGGTTGTTGGTGGTATTTGGTTGTTGGTGGTATTTGGTTTATTGGTTGTTGGTGGTATTTGGTTTATTGGTTGTTGGTGGTATTTGGTTTATTGGTTGTTGGTTGTATTTGGTTTATTGGTTGTTGGTGGTATTTGGTTTATTGGTTGTTGGTGGTTTTGGTTTATTGGTTGTTGGTGGTATTTGGTTTATTGGTTGTTGGTGGTATTTGGTTGTTGGTGGTATTTGGTTTATTGGTTGTTGGTGGTATTTGGTTTATTGGTTGTTGGTGGTATTTGGTTTATTAGTTCATGTAGAAATGTTAAACACATATGATCATCCGAGACTCTCTCTGGCCGCCATGTTCTGTGTGTTGGCTAGGCTAGATTTATATGCCTTTACAAATGTTAAAGACGTGTCATCATCAAAGACTCTGGTAATAATATATGTTGTCATCCCGCTAATTGCAGATATTTTAGTCAGTATTTTGGGAATGTCTGCCCAGGCAGCATGCAGGGTTGTTGAGGAAAACTGTATTTGTTGTTGAATGTTAGGTCTGGTGTTGCCGTCAAGGTCAGTCATATGGATGGGACAGATAAAACATTGCTTAATGTACATTGGATTACATGAACTCAGTTCTGTCAAACCAACAACTCGCACGGAACAGTTAGCAGACATTTGCTTTGATCATTCAGTTTACTGCCTGGATAGAGAGCAATACTTCAAATGTCAAATGTCTTACAGTCCCTGGGCTGCCACTACTAGACCTGACAATCCTTACAGTCCCTGGGCTGCCACTACTAGACCTGACAATCCTTACAGTCCCTGGGCTGCCACTACTAGACCTGACAATCCTTACAGTCCCTGGGCTGCCACTACTAGACCTGACAATCCTTACAGTCCCTGGGCTGCCACTACTAGACCTGACAATCCTTACAGTCCCTCGGCTGCCACTACTAGACCTGACAATCCTTACAGTCCCTCGACTGCCACTACTAGACCTGACAATCCTTACAGTCCCTGGGCTGCCACTACTAGACCTGACAATCCTTACAGTCCCTAGACTGCCACTACTAGACCTGACAATCCTTACAGTCCCTGGGCTGCCACTACTAGACCTGACAATCCTTACAGTCCCTGGGCTGCCACTACTAGACCTGACAATCCTTACAGTCCCTCGGCTGCCACTACTAGACCTGACAATCCTTACAGTCCCTAGACTGCCACTACTAGACCTGACAATCCTTACAGTCCCTGGGCTGCCACTACTAGACCTGACAATCCTTACAGTCCCTGGGCTGCCACTACTAGACCTGACAATCCTTACAGTCCCTGGGCTGCCACTACTAGACCTGACAATCCTTACAGTCCCTGGGCTGCCACTACTAGACCTGACAATCCTTACAGTCCCTAGACTGCCACTACTAGACCTGACAATCCTTACAGTCCCTGGGCTGCCACTACTAGACCTGACAATCCTTACAGTCTCTAGACTGCCACTACTAGACCTGACAATCCTTACAGTCCCTGGGCTGCCACTACTAGACCTGACAATCCTTACAGTCCCTAGACTGCCACTACTAGACCTGACAATCCTTACAGTCCCTGGGCTGCCACTACTAGACCTGACAATCCTTACAGTCCCTGGGCTGCCACTACTAGACCTGACAATCCTTACAGTCCCTAGACTGCCACTACTAGACCTGACAATCCTTACAGTCCCTGGGCTGCCACTACTAGACCTGACAATCCTTACAGTCCCTGGGCTGCCACTACTAGACCTGACAATCCTTACAGTCCCTAGACTGCCACTACTAGACCTGACAATCCTTACAGTCCCTGGGCTGCCACTACTAGACCTGACAATCCTTACAGTCCCTGGGCTGCCACTACTAGACCTGACAATCCTTACAGTCCCTAGACTGCCACTACTAGACCTGACAATCCTTACAGTCCCTGGGCTGCCACTACTAGACCTGACAATCCTTACAGTCCCTGGGCTGCCACTACTAGACCTGACAATCCTTACAGTCTCTAGACTGCCACTACTAGACCTGACAATCCTTACAGTCCCTAGACTGCCACTACTAGACCTGACAATCCTTACAGTCCCTGGGCTGCCACTACTAGACCTGACAATCCTTACAGTCCCTGGGCTGCCACTACTAGACCTGACAATCCTTACAGTCCCTAGACTGCCACTACTAGACCTGACAATCCTTACAGTCCCTAGACTGCCACTACTAGACCTGACAATCCTTACAGTCCCTGGGCTGCCACTACTAGACCTGACAATCCTTACAGTCTCTAGACTGCCACTACTAGACCTGACAATCCTTACAGTCCCTAGACTGCCACTACTAGACCTGACAATCCTTACAGTCCCTAGACTGCCACTACTAGACCTGACAATCCTTACAGTGTCTGGACTGCCACTACTAGACCTGACAATCCTTACAGTGTCTGGACTGCCACTACTAGACCTGACAATCCTTACAGTCCCTAGACTGCCACTACTAGACATGACAATCTCTACCCTGTATGGGGTCATAGTTTGGTGGTTGTAGTTTGGTGGTCATAGTTTGGTGGTCATAGTGTGATGGTCATAGTTTGGTGGTCGTAGTTTGGTGGTCATAGTTTGGTGGTCATAGTGTGATGGTCATAGTTTGGTGGTCGTAGTTTGGTGGTCATAGTTTGGTGGTAGTAGGTTGTACTCTACTGTGACTGGTCACTGTTGAAAGCTTGCCTAGAAATCCTTGTTTGTGTTATAGGCCAGCTAGGAGAATCGTGAGTCGGTGTTGTGCAATCGCTCCTTGAATGCCACCCTTGAAATGCCATGTAAGGTCTAGCCGGGTACATTCAGCAGGGCGGGGCTGCAGGGGCCACACAGTGAATTACTCTGCACTTGTGCACATCAAATACATTATTCAGTATTATTTGTGATAAATGGGTAGATAAGTGAATTGAATGTCGTTGTTTCTTGTTGTTGTTATTGAAGTGTCGTACAGACTGGCGTTAATGGTGTCTCTACAGAACGTGGAACATTCTGCTGACTGCTCCTTCAAATGTCAGTCATCTGTTCTAAGGTTTTATCTCTTGACGAGGTTATACCAAAACCTCTTCCCTCTCCATTTCTCCCTCACTCTTCATGTGTAGCTGTCCCTCTCTCTCTCTCTCTCTCTCTCTCTCTCTCTCTCTCTCTCTGTTCGTTTCTGTCTTGTCTCTATCTCGGTGTCTTTCGGTGCACCTCTGTCTCGCTGTGTGTATCTCTGTGTGTTTCTCTCTATCTCTCTATCTGTGTGTCTGTCTTTTTTGTGTGCGTCTCTCTCTCTCGGTCTCTCTCTTTGTGTCACTCACTCTGTCTTTCTGTGCGTCTCTCTCTGTCTCTATCTCTGTATGTCTTTCTGTGCTTCTCTCTCTGCCTTGCTGTGTGTCTCTCTGTGCGTCTCTGTCTCTATCTCTGCGTGTCTCTGTGCGTCTCTTTCTCTGTCTCTGTGTGTCTCTTTTCTGTGTGCTTCTCTCTCTGTCTCTCTCTGCGTGTCACTCTCTTTCTGTGTCTGTCTCTGTGCCTGTCTCTATGTGTTTCTCACCCTGTGTCTCTCTCTCTCTCTCTGTGTCTGTCTCTGTACACAATAATTGTGTGTACAAGAGATTGACTGCCAAAGTTGATCACACAATAATTGTGAGCACAGTACAAGAGAATGTCTTTCAGAGTTGGTGACACAATAATTGTGAGTACAAGAGATTGGCTGCCAGAGTTGGTCACACAACAATTGTGTGTACAAGAGAATTGAGTATCTGACAGAGATATATGATAGGTTGACTGGGCACAATTGATCAGGCCAGCGAGTGCCACGCCCTGTCAGAGATCTGATCAATAATAACAACTGCCTTGGTGTCTTATATCTAAGCTCGTACATCTACCGGTTTTACATCTACTCTCTGTGAACACACCACTTCTCTATTTCTACATCTACTCTCTGTCAACACACCACTTCTCCATTTCTACATCTACTCTCTGTGAACACACCACTTCTCTATTTCTACATCTACTCTCTGTCAACACACCACTTCTCTATTTCTACATCTACTCTCTGTGAACACAACACTTCTCTTCTATTTCTACATCTACTCTCTGTGAACACACAACTTCTCCTCTATTTCTACATCTACTCTCTGTCAACACACCACTTCTCTATTTCTACATCTACTCTCTGTCAACACACCACTTCTCTATTTCTACATCTACTCTCTGTGAACACAACACTTCTCTTCTATTTCTACATCTACTCTCTGTGAACACACAACTTCTCCTCTATTTCTACATCTACTCTCTGTCAACACACCACTTCTCTATTTCTACATCTACTCTCTGTCAACACACAACTTCTCCTCTATTTCTACATCTACTCTCTGTCAACACACCACTTCCCTATTTCTACATCTACTCTCTGTCAACACACCACTTCCCTATTTCTACATCTACTCTCTGTCAACACACCACTTCTCTATTTCTACATCTACTCTCTGTCAACACACCACTTCCCTATTTCTACATCTACTCTCTGTCAACACACCACTTCTCTATTTCTACATCTACTCTCTGTCAACACACCACTCCTCCTCTATTTCTATCATCTACATTTCCTATATGACAGCCAGCACAAGTTGACACTTCCATCCCCTGTATTATATTCGAGGTTTCTAGAGCTTTCTGTCAAACACTGAGGGCAAGCCTTTGGTCTGTTCGAATGTTAGGAATTTGTGCAGCACCATGAGTTGTAGAGTCTTCTATCCTTGGGGTGCATGTGTCCTGGGAGGACTTTGTGTAGGGTTGTCCTGGGAGGATTGTGTGTGTGGGGTTGTCCTGGGAGGATTGTGTGTGTGGGGTTGTCCTGGGAAGATTGTGTGTGGGGTTGTCAGGGGAGGACTAGCTGTGTGTGTGGGGTTGTCAATGGAGGACTAGCTGTGTGTGTGGGGTTGTCAGGGGAGGACTAGCTGTGTGTGTGGGGTTGTCAGGGGAGGACTAGCTGTGTGTGTGGGGTTGTCAGGGGAGGACTAGCTGTGTGTGTGGGGTTGTCAGGGGAGGACTAGCTGTGTGTGTGGGGTTGTCAGGGGAGGACTAGCTGTGTGTGTGGGGTTGTCAGGGGAGGACTAGCTGTGTGTGTGGGGTTGTCAGGGGAGGACTAGCTGTGTGTGTGGGGTTGTCAGGGGAGGACTAGCTGTGTGTGTGGGGTTGTCAATGGAGGACTAGCTGTGTGTGTGGGGTTGTCAGGGGAGGACTAGCTGTGTGTGTGGGGTTGTCAGGGGAGGACTAGCTGTGTGTGTGGGGTTGTCAGGGGAGGACTAGCTGTGTGTGTGGGGTTGTCAGGGGAGGACTAGCTGTGTGTGTGGGGTTGTCGTGGGAGGACTAGCTGTGTGTGTGGGGTTGTCAGGGGAGGACTAGCTGTGTGTGTGGGGTTGTCAGGGGAGGACTAGCTGTGTGTGTGGGGTTGTCAGGGGAGGACTAGCTGTGTGTGTGGGGTTGTCAGGGGAGGACTAGCTGTGTGTGTGGGGTTGTCAGGGGAGGACTAGCTGTGTGTGTGGGGTTGTCAGGGGAGGACTAGCTGTGTGTGTGGGGTTGTCAGGGGAGGACTAGCTGTGTGTGTGGGGTTGTCAGGGGAGGACTAGCTGTGTGTGTGGGGTTGTCAGGGGAGGACTAGCTGTGTGTGTGGGGTTGTCAGGGGAGGACTAGCTGTGTGTGTGGGGTTGTCAATGGAGGACTAGCTGTGTGTGTGGGGTTGTCAGGGGAGGACTAGCTGTGTGTGTGGGGTTGTCAGGGGAGGACTAGCTGTGTGTGTGGGGTTGTCAGGGGAGGACTAGCTGTGTGTGTGGGGTTGTCAGGGGAGGACTAGCTGTGTGTGTGGGGTTGTCAGGGGAGGACTAGCTGTGTGTGTGGGGTTGTCAGGGGAGGACTAGCTGTGTGTGTGGGGTTGTCAGGGGAGGACTAGCTGTGTGTGTGGGGTTGTCAGGGGAGGACTAGCTGTGTGTGTGGGGTTGTCAGGGGAGGACTAGCTGTGTGTGTGGGGTTGTAAGGGGAGGACTAGCTGTGTGTGTGGGGTTGTAAGGGGAGGACTAGCTGTGTGTGTGGGGTTGTCAGGGGAGGACTAGCTGTGTGTGTGGGGTTGTCAGGGGAGGACTAGCTGTGTGTGTGGGGTTGTCAGGGGAGGACTAGCTGTGTGTGTGGGGTTGTCAGGGGAGGACTAGCTGTGTGTGTGGGGTTGTCAGGGGAGGACTAGCTGTGTGTGTGGGGTTGTCAGGGGAGGACTAGCTGTGTGTGTGGGGTTGTCAGGGGAGGACTAGCTGTGTGTGTGGGGTTGTCAGGGGAGGACTAGCTGTGTGTGTGGGGTTGTCAGGGGAGGACTAGCTGTGTGTGTGGGGTTGTCAGGGGAGGACTAGCTGTGTGTGTGGGGTTGTCAGGGGAGGACTAGCTGTGTGTGTGGGGTTGTCAGGGGAGGACTAGCTGTGTGTGTGGGGTTGTCCTGGGAAGATTGTGTGTGGGGTTGTCAGGGGAGGACTAGCTGTGTGTGTGGGGTGTGCTGTCACTCTTGCTGTCTCTCACTCCCTCACTCATTATCTCTCTCTCACTCTCTCTTTCTCTGTCTCTCCCAGTTCTCGTTCGTCGCTAGTTGTACAGGTCGTCCTACACCCATATAGTCACTGGTTGTTTGTCATGTGTGTAGTGCGTTTCTTGTGAGCACTAGTCTCAGACATGACACACCATTACTGTACTGCGTACAAGCATATGTAACACACATGTGAACAGGAAAATCGAACCCCTTGACATGTAGATATATGAGGGACAGTCATTAAGTCTGTAGATACACGAGGGACGGTCATTAAGTCTGTAGATACACGAGGGACGGTCATTAAGTCTAGATATACGAGGGATGGTCATTAAGTCTAGATATACGAGGGATGGTCATTAAGTCTGTAGATACACAAGGGACGGTCATTAAGTCTAGATACACGAGGGACGGTCATTAAGTCTAGATATACGAGAGATGGTCATTAAGTCTAGATACACAAGAGATGGTCATTAAGTCTGTAGATACACGAGGGACGGTCATTAAGTCTTTAGATACACGAGGGACGGTCATTAAGTCTTTAGATACACGAGGGACGGTCATTAAGTCTTTAGATACACGAGGGACGGTCATTAAGTCTAGGTATACGAGGGACGGTCATTAAGTCTAGATACACAAGGGATGGTCATTAAGTCTTTAGATACACGAGGGATGGTCATTAAGTCTAGATACACGAGTGACGGTCATTAAGTCTAGATATACAAGGGATGGTCATTAAATCTAGGTATATGAGAGACGGTCATTAAGTCTTTAGATACCCAATTTCTTCTGCTCTAAACCCCCATGCTCTGTAGGGGTCATACACTACCTTGTGGATACCTTTAAAAAAACATTCTTTTGGTGTGTGTTTCAACCAATCTTGCACCGCCTCCATTTCCTCGTCATCTGAATTGGGACCTATCTGCTACATGCTTTCCTATAACCGAGGTCATCATGAACAATTGTGTGCTCAGCGCCATGACTCATGTTGAAATACACACAATTTTATCAATAGTCACTCGCATGTTGCCACGGACTAGCTGTTTGATCTACTGTTTCACTGTGTCAATTGCCATCCATGCTGGTCTCCCACTCCATTTTTCATCAATGACATTTTGTCTTCCGTTTTCAAATCTTTGTACCAGTTAAGGAACTTGATTACTGAGAACAGGATAGTGGTACTTGACAATCCAACATTGGCTTAGAAATAACCTCTGAAAGATGGAAACATCATGGAGCCAGCAGCCACATCTATAAGTGGGAGGTACCGCAGCCAGGTGTGAGGTACCGGCAGTCAGGTGAGAGGTACTGACAGCCAGGTGTGAGGTACCGACAGCCAGGTGTGACGTACCAGGTGTGAGGCGCCAGGTGGGAGGTACCGACAGCCAGGTGTGAGGTACCAGGTGTGAAGCGCCAGGTGTGAGGCGCCAGGTGTGAGGTACCGACAGCCAGGTGTGAGGTACCAGGTGTGAGGCACCAGCAGCCAGGTATGAGGTACAGACAGCCAGGTGTGAGGTACCAGGTGTGAGGTACCGGCAGGCAGGCAGGTGTGAGGCGCCAGGTGTGAGGTACCGGCAGCCAGGTGTGAGGTACCAGGTGTGAGGTACAGGCAGGTGTGAGGTACCGGCAGCCAGGTGGGAGGTACCGGCAGCCAGGTGTGAGGTACCGGCAGGCAGGTATGAGGTACCAGGTGTGAGGTACCGGCAGGCAGGCAGGTGTGAGGTACCAGGTGTGATGTACCGGCAGGCAGGTATGAGGTACCAGGTGTGAGGTACCGGCAGGCAGGCATGAGGTACCAGGTGTGAGGTACCGGCAGGCAGGTATGAGGTACCAGGTGTGAGGTACCGGCAGGCAGGCAGGTGTGAGGTACCAGGTGTGAGGTACCGGCAGGCAGGTGTGAGGTACAAGCAGCCAGGTGTGAGGTACCAGGTGTGAGGTACCGGCAGCCAGGTGTGAGGTACCAGGTGTGAGGTACCGGCAGGCAGGTGTGAGGTACATGAAGGCAGCCAGGTGTGAGGTACCAGCAGCCAGGTGTGAGGTACCAGGTCTGAGGTACCAGGTGTGAGGCACCATCAGCCAGGTGTGAGGTACCGACAGACAGGTGTGAGGTACCAGGTGTGAGGCACCATCAGCCAGGTGTGAGGTACCGACAGACAGGTGTGAGGTACCAGGTGTGAGGCACCAGGTGTGAGGCACCAGCAGCCAGGTGGGAGGTACCAGGTGTGAGACACCAATAGCCAGGTGTGAGGTACCAGGTGTGAGACACCAGCAGCCAGGTGGGAGGTACCAGGTGTGAGACACCAGCAGCCAGGTGGGAGGTACCAGGTGTGAGACACCAATAGCCAGGTGGGAGGTACCAGGTGTGAGACACCAGCAGCCAGGTGGGAGGTACCAGGTGTGAGGTACCGGTAGCCAGGTGTGAGGTACCAGGTGTGAAGCACCAGCAACCAGGTGTGAGGTACAAGGTGTGAGGTACCGGCAGCCAGCTGTGAGGTACCAGGTGTGAGGCACCAGCAACCAGGTGTGAGGTACCAGGTGTGAGGCACCAGCAGCCAGGTGTGAGGTACCATGTGTGAGGCACCAGCAACCAGGTGTGAGGTACCAGGGGTGAGGTACCAGGTGTGAGGCACCAGCAGCCAGGTGTGAGGTACCAGGTGTGAGGTACCAGCAGCCAAGTGTGAGGTACCAGGTGTGAGGTACCGGCAGCCAGGTGTGAAGCACCAGCAGCCAGGTGCGAGGTACCAGGTGTGAGGTACCAGCAGCCAGGTGTGAGGTACCAGGTGTGAGGTACCAGGTGTGAGGTACCAGCAGCCAAGTGTGAGGTACCAGGTGTGAGGTACCGGCAGGCAGGCAGGCGTGAGGTACCAGGTGTGAGGTACCGGCAGGCAGGTATGAGGTACCAGGTGTGAGTTACCGGCAGGCAGGTGTGAGGTACCAGCAGCCAGGTGTGAGGTACCGGCAGCCAGGTGTGAGGTACCAGGTGTGAGGCACCATCAGCCAGGTGTGAGGTACCAGGTGTGAGGTACCGGCAGACAGGTGTGAGGCACCAGCAGCCAGGTGTGAGGTACCAGGTGTGAGACACCAGCAGCCAGGTGTGAGACACCAACAGCCAGGTGTGAGGTACCAGGTGTGAGACACCAGCAGCTTGGTGGGAGGTACCAGGTGTGAGACACAAATAGCCAGGTGTGAGGTACCAGGTGTGAGACACCAGCAGCCAGGTGGGAGGTACCAGGTGTGAGGCACCAGCAGCCAGGTGTGAGGTACCAGGTGTGAGGTACCGGCAGCCAGGTGTGAGGTACCAGGTGTGAAGCACCAGCAACCAGGTGTGAGGTACCGGCAGCCAGGTGTGAGGTACCGGCAGCCAGGTGTGAGGCACCAGCAACCAGGTGTGAGGCACCAGCAGCCAGTAGTGAGGTACCAGGTGTGAGGTACCAGCAGCCACATGACCAGAAACGGCAGATCGATACCCTGAGAAGAAAGAACGAGCCATTCTAACCTACTGTCATGCCTCAAGATGTGACTAAAGAAAGTTGTTGATGGAGCTGTCAGCCAGATGATGTAAGACTGGCATCCAGCAGTTGAAAGTGGAAGGCCACATAAACCATAGGCAGGACTTGAATGTTGATACAGACATGCAGCCAATGTACTATACTTATACCATGATATCTGGGTCTGTGGGTCAATATGCCATGTCTGGGTCGTGAGTCAATGGGCCAGGTCTGGGTCTGTGGGTCAATGGGCCATGTCTGGGTTGTGGGTCAATGGGCCATGTCTGGGTCGTGAGTCAATGGGCCATGTCTGGGTTGTGGGTCAATGCCTTTGTCTGGGTCTGTGGGTCAATGGGCCATGTCTGGGTTGTGGGTCAATGCCTTTGTCTGGGACTGGGGGTCAATAGACCATGTCTGGGTCGGTGGGTCAATGAGCCTTTCCTGGACTTGTGGGTAAGTAAGCCTTGCCTGTGTCCGTGGGTCAATGAGCCTTGTCTGGGTCGGTGGGTCAATAAGCCTTGTCTGGGTCCGTGGGTCAATGAGCCTTGTCCCGCCAGAATAAGACACAAATAGTTAACAAAACAACACATTTTATATGATTATTGTAGATCTATGAAATTCTGAGGCCAGTCTAAAATCTGTAACATGTCTGAAATCTGTTGCAAGTCTGAAAGCTGTGGCATGTCTGAAAGCTGTGGCATGTCTTTAAGCTGTGGCATGTCTGAAGGCTGTTGCATGTCTGAAAGCTGTGACATGTCTGAAAGCTGTGGCAAGTCTGAAAGCTGTTGCATGTCTGAAAGCTGTTGCACACCTCCAACACGGTCAGTCAGACATGCTACTGCACTCCCCATGTTCAGACTTTGTGGAGCAGCCAGACATAGAGTGGGGTATTCCCAGAGGTCTACAGACTCAGCTCTCAGTGTCTGAGATCTGTTGAGGTCTTCCTCTTCAGTAAATGATCTATTGAAACAATGAGGTCTGACTGGACAGCCTAGAACAAGAACAGTGTGGCAGGCATGCTGGAAAAGGTCTCCCTCAAGCTATCCCCATGAAAGTTGTTTCATTATGCTAGCACTATTTTCTGTCTGATTACAGCCGCATGAAGGTGACCATACACAATGTGTCTTCTGACGAAACATGCGGCGTCCACCAGACCTTGCTGGGCATCAGGGAGGGTAAGGAGGGCTGGTTCCATCTGTACTGTCCAGGGGGAATAGCTTGTGATGATGAAGGTCAACTTTGGGGTGTTATGGTAAGTCTTTTACATTTCTCTCAGCCTCACATCTTTTTCTCTCAGCCTCACATCTCCTTCTCTCAGAGCCTCACATCTCTTCTCCGCCTAATGTCTCCTTCTCTCAGTTTCACATTCTTATCTCAGCATCGTATCACTTCATTATCTCAGCCTCACATCTCCTTCTCAGCCTCACATCTCCCTCTTGTCATCCACACTTCTCTCAGCCTCACATCTCCCTCATTCATCTGCATTTCTCTCACACGTCTCCCTCTGTTCTCAGCTTTACATCTCCGTCTGGTCTCAGCTTTACATCTCCCTCTTGTCACCCACAATGTCCTCAGGATCACTTTCTCTGCTCCACCGTTTTCTGATACTAAACACTCCTAGCTTCCTTCCCATAGCTGAACACTCCTTCCTTCCTTCCTTCCTTCCTTCCTTCCTTCCTCCCTCCCTCCCTCCCTCCCTCCCTTCTCACCTATAGCTGAACACTCCTTCCTTCCTTCATTCCTTCCCACAGCTGAACACTCCTTCCTTCCCACAGCTGAACACTCCTCCCTTCCCACAGCTGAACACTCCTTCCTTCCTCCCTCCCTCCCTCCCTTCTCACCTATAGCTGAACACTCCTTCCTTCCTTCCTTCCTACAGCTGAACACTCCTTCCTTCCTTCCCACAGCTGAACACTCATTCCTTCCTTTCCAAGGCTGAACACTCATTCCTTCCCTCCCACACCTGAACACCAATTCCTTCCTTCCCACAGCTGAACACTCCTTCCTTCCCACAGCTGAACACTCCTTCTTTCCTTCCTTCCCACAGCTGAACATTCATTCCTTCTTTCCCACAGCTGAACACTCCTTCTTTCCTTCCTTCCCACAGCTGAACATTCATTCCTTCTTTCCCACAGCTGAACACTCCTTCCTTCCTTCCCACAGCTGAACACTCCTTCTTTCCTTCCTTCCCACAGCTGAACATTCATTCCTTCTTTCTCACAGCTGAACACTCCTTACTTCCTTCCTTCCCACAGCTGAACATTCATTTCTTCCTTCCCACAGCTGAACACTCATTCCTTCCTTCCCACAGCTGAACACTCATTCCTTCCTTCCCACAGCTGAACACTCCTTCCTTCCTTCCCACAGCTGAACACTCCTTCCTTCCTTCCTTCTCACAGCTGAACACTCCTTACTTTTTTCCTTCCCACAGCTGAACACTCCTTACCTCCTTCCTTCCCACAGCTGAACACTCCTTCCTTCCCACAGCTGAACACTCCTTCCTTCCTTCCTTCCCACAGCTGAACACTCCTTACTTCCTTCCTTCCTTCCCACAGCTGAACACTCCTTCCTTCCTTCCTTCCCACAGCTGAACACTCCTTACCTCCTTCCTTCCCACAGCTGAACACTCCTTCCTTCCCACAGCTGAACACTCCTTCCTTCCTTCCCACAGCTGAACACTCCTTACTTCCTTCCTTCCCACAGCTGAACACTCCTTCCTTCCTTCCCACAGCTGAAGACTCCTTCCTTCCTTCCCACAGCTGAACACTCATTCCTTCCCACAGCTGAACACTCCTTCCTTCCTTCTTTCCCACATCTGAACACTCCTTCCTTCCCACAGCTGAACACTCCTTCCTTCCTTCCTTCCTTCCCACAGCTGAACACTCCTTCCTTCCTTCCCACAGCTGAACACTCCTTACTTCCTTCCTTCCCACAGCTGAACACTCCTTCCTTCCTTCCCACAGCTGAAGACTCCTTCCTTCCTTCCTTCCCACAGCTGAACACTCATTCCTTCCCACAGCTGAACACTCCTTCCTTCCCACAGCTGAACACTCATTCCTTCCCACAGCTGAACACTCCTTACTTCCTTCCTTCCCACAGCTGAACACTCCTTCCTTCCTTCCCACAGCTGAAGACTCCTTCCTTCCTTCCTTCCCACAGCTGAACACTCATTCCTTCCCACAGCTGAACACTCCTTCCTTCCCACAGCTGAAGACTCCTTCCTTCCTTCCCACAGCTGAACACTCATTCCTTCCCACAGCTGAACACTCCTTACTTCCTTCCTTCCTTCCCACATCTGAACATTCCTTCCTTCCCACAGCTGAACACTCCTTACTTCCTTCCTTCCTTCCCACAGCTGAACACTCCTTCCTTCCCACAGCTGAACACTCCTTACTTCCTTCCTTCCCACAGCTGAACACTCCTTCCTTCCCACAGCTGAACACTCCTTACTTCCTTCCTTCCTTCCCACAGCTGAACACTCCTTACTTCCTTCCTTCCTTCCTTCCCACAGCTGAACACTCCTTCCTTCCTTCCCACAGCTGAACACTCCTTACTTCCTTCCTTCCCACAGCTGAACACTCCTTCCTTCCTTCCTTCCTACAGCTGAACACTCCTTACTTCCTTCCTTCCTTCCCACAGCTGAACACTCCTTCCTTCCTTCCTTCCTTCCCACAGCTGAACACTCCTTCCTTACTTCCTTCCCACAGCTGAACACTCCTTACTTCCTTCCTTCCTTCCCACAGCAGAACACTCCTTACTTCCTTCCTTCCTTCCTTCCCACAGCTGAACACTCCTTCCTTCCTTCCTTCCCACAGCTGAACACTCCTTACTTCCTTCCTTCCTTCCCACAGCTGAACACTCCTTACTTCCTTCCTTCCTTCCCACAGCTGAACACTCCTTCCTTCCTTCCTTCCCACAGCTGAACACTCCTTCCTTCCCACAGCTGAACACTCCTTACTTCCTTCCTTCCTTCCCACAGCTGAACACTCCTTCCTTCCTTCCCACAGCTGAACACTCCTTACTTCCTTCCTTCCTTCCCACAGCTGAACACTCCTTCCTTCCTTCCTTCCCACAGCTGAACACTCCTTACTTCCTTCCTTCCTTCCCACAGCTGAACACTCCTTCCTTCCTTCCCACAGCTGAACACTCCTTACTTCCTTCCTTCCTTCCCACAGCTGAACACTCCTTCCTTCCTTCCCACAGCTGAACACTCCTTACTTCCTTCCTTCCTTCCCACAGCTGAACACTCCTTACTTCCTTTCTTCCCACAGCTGAACACTCCTTACTTCCTTCCTTCCTTCCCACAGCTGAACACTCCTTACTTCCTTCCTTCCTTCCCACAGCTGAACACTCCTTACTTCCTTCCTTCCTTCCCACAGCTGAACACTCCTTCCTTCCTTCCCACAGCTGAACACTCCTTCCTTCCTTTCCACAGCTGAACACTCCTTCCTTCCTTCCTTCCCACAGCTGAACACTCCTTCCTTCCTTCCTTCCCACAGCTGAACACTCCTTCCTTCCTTCCTTCCCACAGCTGAACACTCCTTCCTTCCTTCCCACAGCTGAACACTCCTTCCTTCCTATCTTCCTTCCTTCCTTCCCACAGCTGAACACTCCTTCCTTCCTTCCTTCCCACAGCTGAACACTCCTTCCTTTCTTCCTTCCCACAGTTGAACACTCTCATGAAATGCTGTTGTAAACGGAAAAAGTTCTTGATGAGCATCTCCAAGATGATTGGTCCAATCATGCTCCTGGCTCTCCGAGACAACATTGCTGCCATCGAGGTGAGTCCTTGGCTTGGTCTCTTCATGTGTAGTCCATTGTACAAGGTGGGTCTTGGCTTGTTCTGTTAGTTGGGCATCCAATCTCAGAACCACAGAGGAAAGTCTGTATAATTAGCTGAGCTTAGAACCAAGACATGACCAGAAACACTTGACAGATGGATAGAAGACATTGGTTTACTATTAAGATGACCTCCTGTAAGACAGAGACCTCAAGCCTTGAAGGGCTGGTGTGGACCTACTGACATAGTTGGGTTGGGTTGAGGGCAATCATAGATCTAGTAGCAGGCAGAGACCTCAAGCCTTGAAGGGCTGGTGTGGACCTACTGTCATAGTTGGGTTGAGGGCAATGAAATACTTGACTCTCTGGAAGGGGATATTGATGTCAGTCAATGACATGTTAGACCATGACACTGACATGTGTGAATTGTAGGAGTTTGAAATCATGAGTGTGTTGAGCAGGGACATCTAGGGTAATGTGTAGAACCAGCAAGCAGAGTCAACCATCAGTATTCATTCCTTTTGCTATTTGCTGAAAAAGAGTGAGTCAGATTGCACTTAACATGACATAAGAAGTCATAGAATAAGATGACCCTTTCTATGGTAGAAGACTGTCCAACTCATTCTCCACCGTGCACACAGGCCAAAGAACTGCCACATGTCATGTATCGTTTTGGCTTTAGAGAAAAGCTTTACAAAAAATAGCCTCCATATTTGACGCAGGAGTAACAGACTATTTTCCAGGGAATTGTAGGAAGACACAGATTCCAGGGTATTGTAGGAAGGCACAGATTCCAGGTTATTGTAGGAAGACACAGATTCCAGGGTATTGTAGGAAGACACAGATTCCAGGGTATTGTAGGAAGACACAGATTCCATGGTATTGTAGGAAGGCACAGATGATTTCCAGGGTATTGTAGGAAGACAAAGATTCCAGGGTATTGTAGGAAGACACAGATTCCAGGGTATTGTAGGAAGACAAATGATTTCCAGGGTATTGTAGGAAGACACAGATTCCAGTGTATTGTAGGAAGACACAGATTCCATGGTATTGTAGGAAGACAAATGATTTCCAGGGTATTGTAGGAAGACAAAGATTCCAGGGTATTGTAGGAAGACACAGATTCCAGGGTATTGTAGGAAGACAAATGATTTCCAGGGTATTGTAGGAAGACACAGATTCCAGTGTATTGTAGGAAGACACAGATTCCATGGTATTGTAGGAAGGCACAGATGATTTCCAGGGTATTGTAGGAAGACAAAGATTCCAGGGTATTGTGGGAAGACGAGGATTTCCAGGTCAATGTAGGACGACAAAGACGATCTAAACTTAAGATAACTGCTGTTGTTGTGCTACATCTCGGGGTATTTTCTGTCTGATCTAATGATTACATCTGCTGTCCAATCCTGTCTGATCTAATGATTACATCTGCTGTCCAATCCTGTCTGATCAAATGATTACATCTGCTGTCCAATCCTGTCTGATCTAATGATTACATCTGCTGTCCAATCCTGTCTGATCTAATGATTACATCTGCTGTCCAATCCTGTCTGATCTAATGATTACATCTGCTGTCCAATCCTGTCTGATCTAATGATTACATCTGCTGTCCAATCCTGTCTGATCTAATGATTACATCTGCTGTCCAATCCTGTCTGATCTAATGATTACATCTGCTGTCCAATCCTGTCTGATCTAATGATTACATCTGCTGTCCAATCCTGTCTGATCTAATGATTACATCTGCTGTCCAATCCTGTCTGATCTAATGATTACATCTGCTGTCCAATCCTGTCTGATCTAATGATTACATCTGCTGTCCAATCCTGTCTGATCTAATGATTACATCTGCTGTCCAATCCTGTCTGATCTAATGATTACATCTGCTGTCCAATCCTGTCTGATCTTCTTCTTCTTCTTCATCGTACGCTGTTTACAGCGATATTTACGTTGCACTGTTTTATTTTGTTAAGCATGTGGCTCAGTGCATCCGATTTCAACAGGCGTTTCTGTAGGGTTGCCCTCCTTAGCCTTTGGCTGTCCCCAGCCTATCTGCAAGGCAGCAGTTGTTTTTGTACAGAGTTGTCTCTCTTAGGAAGTTGTCTTGCAGGACTATCGAGTCTTCCCTAGTCGTGTCTATAGGGTTTGGCAATGATATGGTGGACAATGTACTAGTTTGTACTATCCCGGAAGAGAGGCAGTCCAGTGTGACTGTGTCCCAGGATCGTCACGTCCTGCCAGAAACGTAGCATATGCATGTGAGTGAGGTATCTCTTTGCTCCCTTTATTTTCTCGGCTCATCTGCAGTGATGGTACGCCTAGCATTACCCGCCACCCGGGAGGTTGTCACAATAGGGCAGGAGGTGCAATGTCCGCTGGACTGCATCTCTTCTGCATCCATTGGGATGACTGATAGCAGACAGAGGCAAAGAGCAAGGCAGGAGTGCATTTAACCAGGTGCATTTCTGTGGCTCGACCGGACTGGGCTGAGACGCAAGCCCCAGCTATGTCGCAGCCTCCCATCACAGCGGTGCTGAGATTTAGGGCGGGATTCTGGCTTAGAGGCGTTCGGCCGTAGTCCCTCAGATGGTAGCTTCGCACCATTGGCTTATCAGGCAAGCAGGTGGACCAAATGTCAGCGACCTGTGATTCCTCTCGAAAGAGTGCATTTGACCAGGGGACAAGCCTGGTCATGGCACGGAGATGTTGTTCGCCTGGTGTGCGAACATATCTCATGGTCAAGGGTTGAGTCTCAGCAGTTCGCAGTGAGGTAGCTGATCTACTGCTTAAGATACCCCGACCGAGAACTAAGTCTTTTACTAGTGGTTTCATACCTCATCGCCATATGGGGTGAGTATCGCGCAGCTTCCCGCCCGCTTTGATCGGTGGACGGTAGAGATCTCTTTCTGCGGCTCGACCAGGTCAGGCTAAGACGCGAGCCCCAGGTCCAAACCATATCGTAGCCTCCCATCACCGTGGTGCGGAGATTTAGGGCGGGATTCCGGCTTAGAGGCGTTCGGCCGTAATCCCTTACATGGTACAATCCTGTCTGATCTAATGATTACATCTGCTCTCTAATCCTGTCTGATCTAATGATTACATCTGCTCTCCAATCCTGTCTGATCTAATGATTACATCTGCTCTGTAATCCTGTCTGATCTAATGATTACATCTGCTCTCTAATCCTGTCTGATCTAATGATTACATATGCTCTAAAATCATGTCTGATCTAATGATTACATATGCTCTCTAATCCTGTCTGATCTAATGATTACATCTGCTCTCTAATCCTGTCTGATCTAATGATTACATATGCTCTCCAATCCTGTCTGATCTAATGATTACATCTGCTCTCCAATCCTGTCTGATCTAATGATTACATCTGCTCTCTAATCCTGTCTGATCTAATGATTACATATGCTTTCCAATCCTGTCTGATCTAATGATTACATCTGCTCTCCAATCCTGTCTAATCTAATGATTACATCTGCTCTCTAATCCTGTATGATCTAATGATTACATCTGCTCTCCAATCCTGTCTGATCTAATGATTACATCTTTTCTCCAATCCTATCTGATCTAATGATTACATCTGCTCTCCAATCCTGTCTGATCTAATGATTACATCTGCTCTCCAATCCTGTCTGATCTAATGATTACATCTGCTCTGTAATCCTGTCTGATCTAATGATTACATCTGCTCTCTAATCCTGTCTGATCTAATGATTACATCTGCTCTCCAATCCTGTCTGATCTAATGATTACATCTGCTCTCCAATCCTGTCTGATCTAATGATTACATCTGCTCTCCAATCCTGTCTGATCTAATGATTACATCTGCTCTCCAATCCTGTCTGATGTACTCAAAACATCTTCTCTCCAATGTTGTCTGATCTACTGACTCATCCATGACCAGGTGTTGTGTGCGATGTTGGAACTGGAGGTTGTGGAGGGACATGACATGAAGATGCAGATGATCACCACCTTACAATCCACCTGTGATGGCAAGCGCATGTATGCACACCTGTGTGACAGACAGATTGCTATCAAAGAGATTGTAAGTACCTTCAGTAAACTGAGCCAAGCCCTGCTCCTGTTAGCAAACTGCCTGTCATGTCTTCATGAAACAATTCATTGCAGTTTGTCTGGGGCTTCTACTCTTCTATACTCTTTCTTATCTGTTTTCATCTTTGAGTTTCTAATAACACCAGAATGATGATACTTCAGCAAAAAACTGCAGTCCAAAAAAACTGGCAGCCATTTTCAATTGTTTGTCTTCATTGTTTAGGACTGAACCCAGGGCCTGTTTGACAGTCTAGTTTGTCTTCATTGTTTAGGACTGAACCCAGGGCCTGTTTGACAGTCTAGTTTGTCTTCATTGTTTGGGACTGAACCCAGGGCCTGTTTGACAGTCTAGTTTGTCTTCATTGTTTGGGACTGAACCCAGGGCCTGTTTGACAGTCTAGTTTGTCTTCATTGTTTAGGACTGAACCCAGGGCCTGTTTGACAGTATAGTTTGTCTTCATTGTTTGGGACTGAACCCAGGGCCTGTTTGACAGTCTAGTTTGTCTTCATTGTTTGGGACTGAACCCAGGGCCTGTTTGACAGTCTAGTTTGTCTTCATTGTTTGGGACTGAACCCAGGGCCTGTTTGACAGTCTAGTTTGTCTTCATTGTTTGGGACTGAACCCAGGGCCTGTTTGACAGTCTAGTTTGTCTTCATTGTTTGGGACTGAACCCAGGGCCTGTTTGACAGTCTAGTTTGTCTTCATTGTTTGGGACTGAACCCAGGGCCTGTTTGACAGTCTAGTTTGTCTTCATTGTTTGGGACTGACTGAACCCAGGGCCTGTTTGACAGTCTAGTTTGTCTTCATTGTTTGGGACTGAACCCAGGGCCTGTTTGACAGTCTAGTTTGTCTTCATTGTTTGGGACTGAACCCAGGGCCTGTTTGACAGTCTAGTTTGTCTTCATTGTTTGGGACTGAACCCAGGGCCTGTTTGACAGTCTAGTTTGTCTTCATTGTTTGGGACTGAACCCAGGGCCTGTTTGACAGTCTAGTTTGTCTTCATTGTTTGGGACTGAACCCAGGGCCTGTTTGACAGTCTAGTTTGTCTTCATTGTTTGGGACTGAACCCAGGGCCTGTTTGACAGTATAGTTTGTCTTCATTGTTTGGGACTGAACCCAGGGCCTGTTTGACAGTATAGTTTGTCTTCATTGTTTGGGACTGAACCCAGGGCCTGTTTGACAGTCTAGTTTGTCTTCATTGTTTGGGACTGAACCCAGGGCCTGTTTGACATTCTAGTTTGTCTTCATTGTTTGGGACTGAACCCAGGGCCTGTTTGACAGTCTAGTTTGTCTTCATTGTTTGGGACTGAACCCAGGGCCTGTTTGACAGTATAGTTTGTCTTCATTGTTTGGGACTGAACCCAGGGCCTGTTTGACAGTATAGTTTGTCTTCATTGTTTGGGACTGAACCCAGGGCCTGTTTGACAGTCTAGTTTGTCTTCATTGTTTGGGACTGAACCCAGGGCCTGTTTGACAGTCTAGTTTGTCTTCATTGTTTGGGACTGAACCCAGGGCCTGTTTGACAGTCTAGTTTGTCTTCATTGTTTGGGACTGAACCCAGGGCCTGTTTGACAGTCTAGTTTGTTTTCATTGTTTGGGACTGAACCCAGGGCCTGTTTGACAGTCTAGTTTGTCTTCATTGTTTGGGACTGAACCCAGGGCCTGTTTGACAGTCTAGTTTGTCTTCATTGTTTGGGACTGAACCCAGGGCCTGTTTGACAGTCTAGTTTGTCTTCATTGTTTGGGACTGAACCCAGGGCCTGTTTGACAGTCTAGTTTGTCTTCATTGTTTGGGACTGAACCCAGGGCCTGTTTGACAGTCTAGTTTGTCTTCATTGTTTGGGACTGAACCCAGGGCCTGTTTGACAGTCTAGTTTGTCTTCATTGTTTGGGACTGAACCCAGGGCCTGTTTGACAGTCTAGTTTGTCTTCATTGTTTGGGACTGAACCCAGGGCCTGTTTGACAGTCTAGTTTGTCTTCATTGTTTGGGACTGAACCCAGGGCCTGTTTGACAGTCTAGTTTGTCTTCATTGTTTGGGACTGAACCCAGGGCCTGTTTGACAGTCTAGTTTGTCTTCATTGTTTGGGACTGACTGAACCCAGGGCCTGTTTGACAGTCTAGTTTGTCTTCATTGTTTGGGACTGAACCCAGGGCCTGTTTGACAGTCTAGTTTGTCTTCATTGTTTGGGACTGAACCCAGGGCCTGTTTGACAGTCTAGTTTGTCTTCATTGTTTGGGACTGAACCCAGGGCCTGTTTGACAGTCTAGTTTGTCTTCATTGTTTGGGACTGAACCCAGGGCCTGTTTGACAGTCTAGTTTGTCTTCATTGTTTGGGACTGAACCCAGGGCCTGTTTGACAGTCTAGTTTGTCTTCATTGTTTGGGACTGAACCCAGGGCCTGTTTGACAGTCTAGTTTGTCTTCATTGTTTGGGACTGAACCCAGGGCCTGTTTGACAGTCTAGTTTGTCTTCATTGTTTGGGACTGAACCCAGGGCCTGTTTGACAGTCTAGTTTGTCTTCATTGTTTGGGACTGAACCCAGGGCCTGTTTGACAGTCTAGTTTGTCTTCATTGTTTGGGACTGAACCCAGGGCCTGTTTGACAGTCTAGTTTGTCTTCATTGTTTGGGACTGAACCCAGGGCCTGTTTGACAGTCTAGTTTGTCTTCATTGTTTGGGACTGAACCCAGGGCCTGTTTGACAGTCTAGTTTGTCTTCATTGTTTGGGACTGAACCCAGGGCCTGTTTGACAGTCTAGTTTGTCTTCATTGTTTGGGACTGAACCCAGGGCCTGTTTGACAGTCTAGTTTGTCTTCATTGTTTGGGACTGAACCCAGGGCCTGTTTGACAGTCTAGTTTGTCTTCATTGTTTGGGACTGAACCCAGGGCCTGTTTGACAGTCTAGTTTGTCTTCATTGTTTGGGACTGAACCCAGGGCCTGTTTGACAGTCTAGTTTGTCTTCATTGTTTGGGACTGAACCCAGGGCCTGTTTGACAGTCTAGTTTGTCTTCATTGTTTGGGACTGAACCCAGGGCCTGTTTGACAGTCTAGTTTGTCTTCATTGTTTGGGACTGAACCCAGGGCCTGTTTGACAGTCTATATCCTAAAGACTGCTGGCGCTAGATATTAAATTCAAGTTGTATTTGAAAGAAGATAAATTATAATTTCACAACAGCCCCAACAAAATTCAATTTACTGAACAAAATGTATTTTGACCATATTCTAGGTGGCACTCCCCCCTTAACCTTTGCCCAAACGAGTTCGATTGGTTTAAGTGAGAATGGTAAGGTGGCCGTCTCAAACACATATGACCAAGCTCTGGGATCAACTTATCTATATTTCCCTTTCATGTTTTTATATAAGGAAGATCATGGTCAACGACCCAGAGGTTATTTCAAACCCGATTATGGTCAAAGGTGAACCAGTGGAAAGTGTTGCGCGGTTGAAAGTGCTGGGAGCAGATATGAATGCGGAGGATTCTAGAGCGGAGATTCAGTCAAGAACAGCGATGGCCATGGTCACCCTGACCAGACTGCGACTCATCTGGAAAGACAAGGTCATCAGCCTTAAATCGAAGCTGACTTTAATGTATACAATGGTCAACTCGGTATACCTCTACGTGTGTGAGACTTGGACTCTGACGGCTGACCTAGAATGTAACATTTGTGCAATGGAAATGACATGCTTGCGAAGAATTCTTGACAATTTGGATCACGTTACAAACGAGTGTTCTTGAAATTGTTAGGAAGGAGTTAGGCCAGTATAAAAACCTTTTGACTAAAGTAAAAACACGAACATTGACATGGTATGGACAAATATCACAACCGGTGGGGCTGACCAAGGCACTGTGCCTGGGAAGCGTAGGAGAGGGAAACCCAAAAAAAAAATGGAGGACAATATAAAAGAGTGGACGGGAAGGTCTATAGCTGAATCTAATACCCTGGCGGAAAATGGAGACGTATGGCGGGAACTGGTTCAACAAACTGCAATAACAGTGCCTAAACGACCTTCTAGGTTACGGGACTGATGATGACATATAGAGTGTCTGGGAATTGACCTGTGCTGTCCAGCTCACTGGCAACTCGTCTAACAATGATTCTCCCCAGCACTGTACACTTTCTGTAGTGTCATGATGAGGTAGCCTTTTATATCAGAAGCCTTTTTGCCTGCTTTCGCCAGGGGGATAAGATAGCTGTGTAGCCACTCCTCTGGTACATGTCCTGCCTTAAGACTCCCATTAAAATCATATGTAATCTTTGCGATCTCATGATCAACCCAGTCCTTCAGCAGGTTGTATCGTATTCCATCAGGCCCAGGTGCACTGTGCTCACTTTATGGAGTGTCTGACCTCCTCATTGAGCCCAGGTGCACTGTCCGAGGCTCTCTTTATGGAGTGTCTGACCTCCTCATCGGGCCCAGGTGTACTGTCCGATGCTCTCTTTATGGAGTGTCTGACCTCCTCATCGGGCCCAGGTGTACTGTCCGATGCTCTCTTTATGGAGTGTCTGACCTCCTCATCGGGCCCAGGTGTACTGTCCGATGCTCTCTGTATGAAGTGTGGGACCCTCTCATCGGGCCCAGGTGTACTGTCCGAGGCTCTCTTTATGGAGTGTGGGACCTCCTCATCGGGCCCAGGTGTACTGTCCGAGGCTCTCTTTATGGAGTGTGGGACCTCCTCATCGGGCCCAGGTGTACTGTCCGAGGCTCTCTTTATGGAGTGTGGGACCTCCTCATCGGGCACAGGTGTACTGTCCGAGGCTCTCTTTATGGAGTGTGGGACCTCCTCATCGGGCCCAGGTGTACTGTCCGAGGCTCTCTTTATGGAGTGTGGGACCTCCTCATCGGGCCCAGGTGTACTGTCCGAGGCTCTCTTTATGAAGTGTGGGACCTTCTCATCGGGCCCAGGTGTACTGTCCGAGGCTCTCTTTATGAAGTGTGGGACCTCCTCATCGGGCCCAGGTGTACTGTCCGAGGCTCTCTTTATGGAGTGTGGGACCTCCTCATCGGGCCCAGGTGTACTGTCCGAGGCTCTCTTTATGGAGTGTGGGACCTTCTCATCGGGCCCAGGTGTACTGTCCGAGGCTCTCTTTATGAAGTGTGGGACCTTCTCATCGGGCCCAGGTGTACTGTCCGAGGCTCTCTTTATGAACTGTCTGACCTACTCATCGGGCCCAGGTGTACTGTCCGAGGCTCTCTTTATGGAGTGTGGGACCTTCTCATCGGGCCCAGGTGTACTGTCCGAGGCTCTTTTTATGGAGTGTCTGACCTCAGCCACACTAATGGGGTTGTACTCCTCCTCCTAGATTTGTTACCAGTGCCTTGGGTTGAATGACGTCGTCTTGGTGAGTCTGCTGAAGCTCTCCCCTTCTGTTTCAGCACATGTCTCGCCTCATCTCTCATACACACACTGGATTTTGTGTTCTTCTTGGCATACGACATATGAGAGCTTACAGACAAAGATAAAACTGTCGTCATTACGATCGACCTTGAAGATGCCCACCATAGGGTCAAATACGTCAAACTAATCGACCTATTAGTAGACCTCAATATTTACCTCCGGATCGACCGTTGGATTACAGCGGTCCTTATGTCAAGAAGCGTCGCTCTAAAGTACGGTTCCTGGACGTCAGAGAATAGAACCATAGTGCCAGGACTGCCTCTGGCTCTCATCTCTGTCTCCTGGACGTTAGAGATCAGAACCATATCGCTGGGACTGCCTCAAGGCTCTCCTCTGTCTCCTGGATGTCAGAGATCAGAACCATAGCACCCGGACTGCCTCAAGGCTCCCCTCTGTCTCCTGGACTTTAGAGATCAGAACCATTTCGCTGGGACTGCCTCAAGGCTCTGCTCTGTCTCCTGGATGTCAGAGATCAGAACCATAGCACCCGGACTGCCTCAAGGCTCCCCTCTGTCTCCTGGACTTTAGAGATCAGAACCATTTCGCTGGGACTGCCTCAAGGCTCTCCTCTGTCTCCTGGATGTCAGAGATCAGAACCATAGCGCCGGGACTGTCTCAAGGCTCCCCTATGTGTCCTGCACTTTCTAATGTGTACACTTGCAAAATAGCACAGGTAGAGGAGACTGGACCTGGTAGGATCCCCACATCTGTGGACGACATCCTGCTATAATATCCAGGCATAGATAGGACTAAAATTGTTGCGGGTGTGCGGAGCAAGCTGGGGAAACTATCTGAATAATGTGTAGCAGACCCCACAGTTTGCCCTAGAGTTATTCTAACTTAGAACACTATCACACTCACCCACATCATCATGACCACACACAGCAAATAATATAGCACACAGCAGATGTCATATTTATTATATAATACTCATACCAGAAAAATGAGTAGTGACACTACAAACACAATACAATACATATCATCTTAACTAAATATTCCTATATTATATATATGTTAATATACATATTAACTAAAGCGGAAATGTTAAGCATTAGCTCTTGATGGAATTCCCAACTATTATTACCCAGTTCTATTGCCGTACTCACATCACACACATCCAGATCTCACCTAGTCGATCTACACACTGGCTTAACTCGTCAGGACATACTTCATTCACAAGGTGACCTGCTTACAACACACGTTCAGATTATCTATTAATACAAAACTCCCACACACACATCTATTTGAGCGGCTGGCCCCGACTCAAAATGGCGTATGCTGTTCTATCTCCAACATTCGTACAACAGTCTATCAATCGCTCCTCTATCTAAGTCGGTGAGCTGAACAGACTCCTATCTACATTCACTCATCCCCTCTCCATGGCCAGCCTGCTTGAGCTAAACTTTGTCTAGTGTTATATACACTCAAGCAGTATCAGAGCTGACCAATGGATCTCACGGGGGTGGCTCTATTTAGTCGTTATTGGAACGAATTACTCTGAACACCTGTCACTCATCTATCGCAGCAAGCTCCGCTGGCCTCCCGTCTGTCACTCATTCCCCCACTAACCAAATCGGAACGCCAGTGGTCAGTTCCTACCTGTACATTCTTTACCCCAACTCCGTTTTCCTTTGTTGAGATGGTGAGTGACCTTGGCACGCATTCAGGCACCTTTGTTCTGAGTCGTCAACCACATCACCCCTGTCCTAAACTCTCTTGCTCCGGGTGGAACTGTTACAGGTGCACCGACTACAACGTTAAAATCAATCCATCTAAAGCCAAGATTGTCTGGTTCTCCCTAAACAATAGGCTGGTCTCAGATACACTACCAGAGGCCACCTGTATGGGCACCAACATTGAGAGAGGAAATACCTGGGTATCACATTTGACAGGAAGTCTCTCTGTCAATAAACAAGTTGACAATGTCATTCTGAAAGCAAAGTGGGAAGAGGTAGTGAATGGGTAGAAGTAGGAAGAGGTAGTGGATGGGTAGAAGTGGGAAGAGGTAGTGAATGGGTAGAAGTTGGAAGAGGTAGTGAATGGGTAGAAGTTGGAAGAGGTAGTGAATGGGTAGAAGTTGGAAGAGGTAGTGAATGGGTAGAAGTAGGAAGAGGTAGTGAATGGGTAGAAGTTGGAAGAGGTAGTGAATGGGTAGAAGTTGGAAGAGGTAGTGAATGGGTAGAAGTAGGAAGAGGTAGTGAATGGGTAGAAGTTGGAAGAGGTAGTGAATGGGTAGAAGTTGGAAGAGGTAGTGAATGGGTAGAAGTAGGAAGAGGTAGTGAATGGGTAGAAGTTGGAAGAGGTAGTGAATGGGTAGAAGTGGACAACGAGAGCGACCTGACAAGGGTGGTGACACAACTGAGCAGAGAGTGTTGTGAGTGGGGTGGCACTAGGACAGAAGCTTCAATACAGCAGCTGATCCAGCTACACTCAGGACCACAAGACCCAATTCTGTACACAGATGGCTCCGTCAGCAGAGATGCAAACTAGTGCGGATGGGGGGTTTCGTAGGTTACCAAAATGGTAGGGACGGGGGTGGAGAAATCAGCTGCCTACTCCACTGTCACTTCGAGTATGAGGATGGAGATTGAGGCGGTAACAGAGGCCCTGACTTGGTTGGTGACACAACCAGTGACACGCGCAGTGATACTGTCAGACTCGCAGGGCATGCTCCGTAAGATAGAATGGTGCATGCTAAGAAGGGAGTGGGCCTCTCTTCAGAACAACTCTGGTGTACAGGGTGCCACATGGATCTACTGCCCGGGACATGCAGGCGTCTGGGGCAACAAAAGAGCTGATGCAGTGGAGGGTCAAGCTGTGGTGAACGACGCGGTCGTGACGAGTGACAGGGTGGAGTTGATAGGGGCAGTCATGGACAGTCTACAGAATGATGAAGAGACAGGGTTGAGTTGATAGGGGAAGTCATGGACAGTCTACAGAATGATGAAGAGACAGGGTTGAGTTGATAGGGGAAGTCATGGACAGTCTACAGAATGATGAAGAGACAGGGTTGATAGGGGAAGTCATGGACAGTCTACAGAAGGATGAAGAGACAGGGTTGAGTTGATAGGGGAAGTCATGGACAGTCTACAGAATGATGAAGAGACAGGGTTGAGTTGATAGGGGAAGTCATGGACAGTCTACAGAATGATGAAGAGACAGGGTTGAGTTGATAGGGGAAGTCATGGACAGTCTACAGAATGATGAAGAGACAGGGTTGATAGGGGAAGTCATGGACAGTCTACAGAATGATGAAGAGACAGGGTTGAGTTGATAGGGGAAGTCATGGACAGTCTACAGAATGATGAAGAGACAGGGTTGAGTTGATAGGGGAAGTCATGGACAGTCTACAGAATGATGAAGAGACAGAGGGTCGTGAAAATGCATATGTGCAGAGGATGACAGATTTGGGAGTGACTAAGAGAGAAAGTGTGTTCTGTCTGGAAAGATCTGAAGAACACGAAATCAACACCTGACTGGGACTCTGACTATATATACTCTTATCTGACTGCTTGGAGGGAGAACGGAGCACTGATGGGAATGTCCCCTGTGTGATGGTGTTGGTTCCTAGAATCAAGAATATATATTTTTGTTCTTGATTCTTATATATAGCTCCGAACAGTACTGTGTCCAGCGCTCACGAATGTCTTGAGCTTCTGTGAGACATTTCCCACTCTTGTCCTGAATCGTCGTATTTCGACTTTGGACAGGTCTTACTAAGTCCTTGGCTAATTTATATGCTCCCTTTGCATCATTTCGTCCCAGATTGTGTTCGATATCTGCGCACTGAGCCGTTATCCATTCCACCTTGGCCTGTTTCATCTTGGTCTTTATGAATCCATTTATCTCTCGATTTCGCTGAATCCCATCTAGTGTATTCTTCGCTCCCTTCAATTGTCGTCTCTTGTCACATAAATCCAGTATTTCACTCGTGATCCATGCTTTCTTCTTAACCCTGCACCTACCTAGAACCTCAGATGCCGTGTTGAGTAAAGCCGAATTCAAGGCTTCAGTCATCGTCTCAACATCTGCCTCCTCGTTTAGGACCAAGAGAGGTGCGAAACGTCCCCCCAACACCGCTCCAAAGGTCTCCACTACATCCGGGCACTTCAACTTCTCCAAGTCAAATCTCAGTCTAGTTATCTCTCTTTTCAGAACTTTCTTTAGTCGGAGATGCATGGTCATCAGCACTAAGTCGTGGTCGCTCCCTATATCGGCCCCAGAGTACTGTTCGGAGCTATATAAGCATGAAGATCGAGGTGACCCTAGAATTTCAATGTCTCCTGGAGTGAGTCTGATAGAGGAAAATCAAACGATAACAACGGAAGAAGTATATGAAGCCGTGAAAATGCTGAAGAGAGGGAAGGCTGTAGGCTTGGATAATATCCCAGCAGAGCTCCTACAAGTGGGAGGTGAGGCAACAATTGATACCCTGACATACATCTGCAATAGAATTTGGCAGACAGGAGTGTGGCCCACCTGCTGGATACAATCAGTAATTATACCACTGCCTAAATCAGGAAACCTAAATATGTGTCAGAAATATCGAACAATCAGTCTGATAAGTCATCCAAGTAAAGTTCTCTTGAGAATAATACTTAACAGACTGAAACCACAGGCAGAGAGTATCATTGCCGAAGAACAAGCGGGCTTTCGAGCGGGAAGGAGTACCATCGAGCAGATATTTAATCTTCGGCTAATGAATGAGAAGTACTCAGAGTATCATCAACCACTCTACCATGCCTTCATTGACTTTAGAAAGGTGTTTGACAGAGTGTGGCATACTGCGCTATGGCCAACAATGAGACATTATAAGTTCAACAGTGATATTGTGAGGGTAATTGCAAACCTTTATGAGCAGGCGACCAGCGCTGTCTCAGTAGAGGGAACGCTAGGCGATTGGTTCCGTACGACGGTGGGTGTGAGACAGGGATGTATACTCTCCCCAACACTCTTCAATATCTTCTTGGAGAGAATGATGGAGACGACCTTAAAAGGACATGTTGGTACGGTTAATATAGGTGATAGGCTTATCACAAACTTCCGATTTGCTAATGATATTGATGTATTGGCAGGCACAGAAAGGGAACTCCAGGAGTTGATTGGTAGATTGGATAGAACGGCCCTGAGTTTTGGTATGGAAATAAATGCTGATAAAACAAAGCTCATGACCAATAACGTGGCAGGGTTTCAATCTGTCATAGAGGCAAATGGGCAGGTACTTGAGGTGGTGAAACGTTTCAAATATCTTGGATCGTTGATCAGCGAAGAGGGTTCGAAGCCAGAGGTAATTGCCAGAATAGCACAAACAACAGCGGCGCTGACTAGGATGCAACCTATTTGGCGAGACAAGCGCCTCGCCCTCGGCACAAAAGTTAGACTAATGCACTCTTTGGTGCTGTCAATATTTCTGTATGCCTGCGAGACCTGGACCATTACAGCAGATATCCAGGGCAGGATACGTGCAATGGAAATGAGGTGCTATAGAAAACTCCTAAATGTTACATATAAGGATCGTGTCACGAACGTAGAAATCCGTCAGAGAGTTGAAGACGCTATTGGTCCTTTTGAAGATCTGTTCACAGCTATCAAAAGATGAAAGATGGCCTGGTGCGGGCACGTCGCGAGGTCCAACGGAATTACCAACTCGATACTCTTTGGATCCGTACCGGGACAGAGAAGGCGAGGACGTCCAAGGAAGAGATGAGTGGACAACATCACTGAGTGGTCAGGCCTTCGTCCCGGTGAGATACGTCAGGCGGCGACAGACAGAGAGGGATGGCGTGGGATTTTCATGTCTTCATGTGTGCCCCAACGACCTGATGGGTTACGGGGTGAACTGAACTGATATATATATATTGTCTTGTCTTGTCTTGTCCATACGTGTGCCGTGAGATGGATTGACCTGTCTTGTCCATACGTGTGCCGTGAGATGGATTGACCTGTCTTGTCCATACGTGTGCCGTGAGATGAGTTTGTCAACCTTTTATTCCAGCAACAAAAAGGTGGGCCTAAGAAGCTGACCTTGCCCAGCAAATCCACAGACATTGACCTCACCCGCATGTTGAGTTCAGGCTCATTTGGTAACCTGGAGTGTTTGAGCTTGGCGTTCACCCAAGTGACTAGTGCTTGTGCCAGTGACCTCATCAAGCTGCCTTCACTCCGTTATCTCAATTTGTGGTCAACTCAGGTAAGCACTTTGATTGGATGTCATTGTAGGGAAGATCCATCTTTGAATTCTAACCATGAGATTCATTCCTGTGTTTCTTTGGTGACAACTGGCCCACAGGCTGATACACGTAATGATGAGTGGTGATACGTGTTGATGAGTGGTGATACGTGTTGATGAGTGGTGATAACTAATGAGTGGTGATAAGTGTAATGATGAGTGATGATGAGTGGTGATAAGTGTAATGATGAGTGATGATAAGTGTAATGATGAGTGGTGATAAGTGTAATGATGAGTGGTGATAACTTAACTTAACGCCTTTATACTGGTTTAGAAGACCCTGCAAACTAATGAGTGGTAATAACTAATGATGAGGGGATGAATCTTTCAGCTATCTTGAAATGATATTGAAGTGGTTGTGTCTGGCAGCCTCCTAATGTTCAATGTTCTTCCCAGTTTGGTGACCACGGTCTACAGATCATCTCGGAGCACTTACAGAAACTACAAGTTCTTAACTTGTGTGAAACACCCGTCACAGACAAAGGCTTGTCATGTCTAGCTGGTATGTCTTGTTTTGTCTTGTCTTATGTCTTGTCTTGTCTTGGCTCATGTTTTGTCATGTGTGGCTCACGTTTTGTCATGTCTTAGCTCATGTCTTGGCTCTTGTCTTGTCTTGGCTAATGTCTTGTCATGTCTTAGCTCCTGTCTTGTCATGTCTTAGATCTTGTATTGGCTCCTGTCTTGACTCGTGGCTTGGCTCATGTCTTGGCTCCTGTTTTGTCATGTCTTGGATCTTGTATTGGCTCCTGTCTTGACTCGTGGCTTGGCTCATGTCTTGGCTCCTGTTTTGTCATGTCTTGGATCTTGTCTTGGCATCATCTCATCTGTCTAATCGCATCTAACTCCATCTCATCTCATCATCTCATATAACTGTCTCATCTCATCCAACTGTCTCATCTCATCCAACTGTCTCATCTCATCAACTCGTCCAACTCTGTCTCATGTCATCTAACTCTTTCTCATCTCAAACTCATCCAACTCTCCCATCTCATCTAATCCAACTCTGTCTCATCTCATCTCTGTCTCATCTCATCAACTCATCCAACTATCTCATCTCATCCAACTCCATCTCATCGTCTCATCTAACTGTGTCATCTTATCAACTCATCCAACTATCTCATCTCATCCAACTCCATCTCATCATCTCATCTAACTGTCTCATCTTATCTCATCCAACTATCTCATCTCATCCAACTCTCATCTTATCCAACTCCATCTCATCCAATTCCATCTCATCATCTCATCCAACTCTCATCTCATCAAACTGTCTCATCTCATCCAACTCATCTCATCCAACTGTTTCATCTCATCCAACTCATCTCATCCAACTGTCTCATTTCATCCAACTATTTCATCTCATCCAATTATCTCATCTCATCTCATCTAACTATGTCTCATCCAACTGTCTCATCTCATCCAACTGTCTCATTTCATCTATTTCATCTCATCCAACTGTCTCATTTCATCTATTTCATCTCATCCAACTGTCTCATCTCATATATCTCATATCATCTAACTCTGTCTCACCACATTGTAGCAAACCCCACAGTTTGCCCTAGAGTTATTCTAACTCAGAACATTACCACACTCATCCACATCATCATGACCACACACAGCAAATAATATAGCACACAGCAGATGGCATATTTATTATGTAATACTATACCAGAAAAATGAGTAGTGACACTACAAACACAATACAATACATATCATCTTAACTAAATATTATATTATTATAAATATGTTAATATACATATCAACTAAAGCGGAAATTTTAAGCATTAGCTCTTGATGGAATTCTCAACTATCATTACCCAGTTCTATTGCCACACACATCTCCTTAACTGCGTCCTCAACACACCTTATCAAATACTCTTCCTCACTCAAATCCCCTCAGTCGGGCGATCTGGACATACCTCCTTCACAATGTGCCCTGCTTACAACACGTTAAGATTATCTATTACTACAAAACTCACACACCTATTTGAGCGATCCTGTTCTATCACTAACATTCGTACAACAGTCTATCAATCGCTCCTCTGTCTAAGTCGGTGAGCTAAACCAGACTCCTATCTACATTCACTCTCTCGCTCTCCTCTCCATCCAGCCGCCTGAGCTAAACTTTGACTCTGTGTTATTTACACTAAAGCAGTATCAAAGCTGACCAATGGATCTCATGGGGATGGCTCTATTCAGTCTTATGGAACGAAATACTTTGCACACCTGTCACTCATCTATAACAGCAAGCTCCGCTTGTCAATATGTCTGTCACTCATTCTCCCCCTACCCAAATCGGAACGCCAGTGGTCAGCTCCTACCTGTCCACATTCTTTGCCCCAACTCTGTTTTCCTTTGTTGGGACGGTGAGTGACCTAGGCACGCATTCAGGTACCTTTGTTCCGAGTCGCCAACCACATCACCCCTGCCCTAAACTCTCTTGCTCAGGCTGGAACTGTTACAATATCACTCTATCTCATCTCTTCCAACTATATCTCACCTCATCCAATGCTATCTCATCCAACTTTATCATCTCATCCAACTCTATCTCATCTCATTATCTCATCCAACTTTCTCATATCATCATCCTGTCCATCTCTATCTCATCCAATTCTATCTCATCGAACTTTCTCATCTCATCAACTATCTCTGATCTCCCATACACTACTATATGATCTCTATTCACTTATATTTGTCTGCTCGACCCCCATACTAATCTCCTGCCTATACCCACACTAATCTATCATCTCCCCACACTAATCTCCTGCCTCCCCCCACACTCATCTCTTATCTCCCCTCACTAATCTCCTGCCTCCCCCTCACTAATCTCTCATCTCCCCAAAATAATCTCCCCACCCTAATCTCCTGCCTCTCCCCACACTAATCTCTCATCTCCCCACACTAATCTCTCATCTCCCCACACCAATCTCCTGCCTCTCCCCACACTAATCTCTTATCTCCCCACACTAATCTCATGCCTCTCCCCACACTAATCTCTCATCTCCCCACACCAATCTCCTGCCTCTCCCCACACTAATCTCTCATCTCCCTACACCAATCTCTCATCTCCCCACACTAATCTCTCATCTCCCCACACCAATCTCCTGCCTCTCCCCACACTAATATCTTATCTCCCCACACTAATATCATGCATCTCCCCACACTAATCTCATGCCTCTCCCCACACTAATCTCTCATCTCCCCACACCAATCTGCTGCCTCTCCCCACACTAATCTCTCATCTCCCCACACTAATCTCTCATCTCCCCACACTAATCTCTCATCTCCCCACACTAATCTCATGCCTCTCCCCACACTAATCTCTCATCTCCCCACACTAATCTCTCATCTCCCCACACTAATCTCATGCCTCTCCCCACACTAATCATCTCCCCACACCAATCTCATGCCTCTCCCCACACTAATCTCTCATCTCCCCACACTAATCCCATGCCTCTCCCCACACTAATCTCTCATCTCCCCACACTAATCCCATGCCTCTCCCCACACTAATCTCTCATTTCCCCACACTAATCTCATGCCTCTCCCCACACTAATCTCTCATCTCCCCACACTAATCCCATGCCTCTCCCCACACTAATCTCTCATCTCCCCACACTAATCTCATGCCTCTCCCCGCACTAATCTCTCATCTCCCCACACTAATCTCATGCCTCTCCCCACACTAATCTCTCATCTCCCCACACTAATCTCATGCCTCTCCCCACACTAATCTCTCATCTCCCCACACCAATCTGCTACCTCTCCCCACACTAATCTCTCATCTCCCCACACTAATCTCATGCCTCTCCCCACACTAATCTCTCATCTCCCCACACCAATCTCATGCCTCTCCCCACACTAATCTCTCATCTCCCCACACTAATCCCATGCCTATCCCCACACTAATCTCTCATCTCCCCACACTAATCTCATGCCTCTCCCCACACTAATCTCTCATCTCCCCACACCAATCTGCTTCATCTCCCCACACTAATCTCTCATCTCCCCACACTAATCTCATGCCTCTCCCCACACTAATCTCTCATCTCCCCACACCAATCTCATGCCTCTCCCCACACTAATCTCTCATCTCCCCACACTAATCTCTCATCTCCCCACACTAATCTCTCATCTCCCCACACTAATCTCATGCCTCTCCCCACACTAATCTCTCATCTCCCCACACCAATCTCATGCCTCTCCCCACACTAATCTCTCATCTCCCCACACTAATCTCTCATCTCCCCACACTAATCTCATGCCTCTCCCCACACTAATCTCATCTCCCCACACCAATCTCATGCCTCTCCCCACACTAATCTCTCATCTCCCCACACTAATCTCTCATCTCCCCACACCAATCTCATGCCTCTCCCCACACTAATCTTTCATCTCCCCACACTAATCTCTCATCTCCCCACACTAATCTCTCATCGCCCCACACTAATCTCATGCCTCTCCCCACACTAATCTCTCATCTCCCCACACCAATCTCCTGCCTCTCCCCACACTAATCTCATGCCTCTCCCCACACTAATCTCTCATCTCCCCACACTAATCTCTCATCTCCCCACACTAATCTCATGCCTCTCCCCACACTAATCTCTCATCTCCCCACACTAATCTCATGCCTCTCCCCACACTAATCTCTCATCTCCCCACACTAATCTCTCATCTCCCCACACTAATCTCATGCCTGTCCCCACACTAATCTCTCATCTCCCCACACTAATCTCATGCCTCTCCCCACACTAATCTCTCATCTCCCCACACTAATCTCATGCCTGTCCCCACACTAATCTCTCATCTCCCCACACTAATCTCATGCCTCTCCCCACACTAATCTCTCATCTCCCCACACTAATATCATGCCTCTCCCCACACTAATCTCATGCCTCTCCCCACACTAATCTCTCATCTCCCCACACTAATCTCATGCCTCTCCCCACACTAATCTCATGCCTCTGCCCACACTAATCTCTCATCTCCCCACACTAATCTCTCATCTCCCCACACCAATCTCTCATCTCCCCACACTAATCTCGTATCTCCCCACACTAATCTCATGCCTCTCCCCACACTAATCTCATGCCTCTCCCCACACTAATCTCTCATCTCCCCACACCAATCTCCTGCCTCTCCCCACACTAATCTCTCATCTCCCCACACTAATCACATGCCTCTCCCCACACTAATCATCTCCCCACACTAATCTCATGCCTCTCCCCACACTAATCTCTCATCTCCCCACACTAATCTCATGCCTCTCCCCACACCAATCTCATGCCTCTCCCCACACTAATCTCTCATCTCCCCACACTAATCCCATGCCTCTCCCCACACTAATCTCATGCCTCTCCCCACACTAATCTCTCATCTCCCCACACTAATCTCATGCCTCTCCCCACACTAATCTCTCATCTCCCCACACTAATCTCTCATCTCCCCACACTAATCTCATGCCTCTCCCCACACCAATCTCATGCCTCTCCCCACACTAATCTTTCATCTCCCCACACTAATCTCTCATCTCCCCACACTAATCTCTCATCGCCCCACACTAATCTCATGCCTCTCCCCACACTAATCTCTCATCTCCCCACACCAATCTCCTGCCTCTCCCCACACTAATCTCATGCCTCTCCCCACACTAATCTCTCCTCTCCCCACACTAATCTCTCATCTCCCCACACTAATCTCATGCCTCTCCCCACACTAATCTCTCATCTCCCCACACTAATCTCATGCCTCTCCCCACACTAATCTCTCATCTCCCCACACTAATCTCTCATCTCCCCACACTAATCTCATGCCTGTCCCCACACTAATCTCTCATCTCCCCACACTAATCTCATGCCTCTCCCCACACTAATCTCTCATCTCCCCACACTAATCTCATGCCTGTCCCCACACTAATCTCTCATCTCCCCACACTAATCTCATGCCTCTCCCCACACTAATCTCTCATCTCCCCACACTAATATCATGCCTCTCCCCACACTAATCTCATGCCTCTCCCCACACTAATCTCTCATCTCCCCACACTAATCTCATGCCTCTCCCCACACTAATCTCATGCCTCTGCCCACACTAATCTCTCATCTCCCCACACTAATCTCTCATCTCCCCACACCAATCTCTCATCTCCCCACACTAATCTCGTATCTCCCCACACTAATCTCATGCCTCTCCCCACACTAATCTCATGCCTCTCCCCACACTAATCTCTCATCTCCCCACACCAATCTCCTGCCTCTCCCCACACTAATCTCTCATCTCCCCACACTAATCACATGCCTCTCCCCACACTAATCATCTCCCCACACTAATCTCATGCCTCTCCCCACACTAATCTCTCATCTCCCCACACTAATCTCTCATCTCCCCACACTAATCTCATGCCTCTCCCCACACCAATCTCATGCCTCTCCCCACACTAATCCCTTGCCTCTCCCCACACTAATCTCATGCCTCTCCCCACACTAATCTCTCATCTCCCCACACTAATCTCATGCCTCTCCCCACACCAATCTCATGCCTCTCCCCACACCAATCTCATGCCTCTCCCCACACTAATCTCTCATCTCCCCACACTAATCCCATGCCTCTCCCCACACTAATCTCAGGCCTCTCCCCACACTAATCTCATGCCTCTCCCCACACTAATCTCTCATCTCCCCACACTAATCTCATGCCTCTCCCCACACCAATCTCATGCCTCTCCCCACACTAATCTCTCATCTCACCACACTAATCCCATGCCTCTCCCCACACTAATCTCATGCCTCTCCCCACACTAATCTCTCATCTCCCCACACTAATCTCATGCCTCTCCCCACACTAATCTCTCATCTCCCCACACTAATCTCATGCCTCTCCCCACACTAATCTCTCATCTCCCCACACTAATCCCATGCCTCTCCCCACACTAATCTCATGCCTCTCCCCACACTAATCTCTCATCTCCCCACACTAATCTCATGCCTCTCCCCACACTAATCTCTCATCTCTCCACACTAATCTCTCATCTCCCCACACTAATCTCATGCTTCTCCCCACACCAATCTCATGCCTCTCCCCACACTAATCTCTCATCTCCCCACACTAATCCCATGCCTCTCCCCACACTAATCTCATGCCTCTCCCCACACTAATCTCTCATCTCCCCACACTAATCTCATGCCTCTCCCCACACTAATCTCTCATCTCCCCACACTAATCCCATGCCTCTCCCCACACTAATCTCTCATCTCCCCACACTAATCTCATGCCTCTCCCCACACCAATCTCATGCCTCTCCCCACACTAATCTCTCATCTCCCCACACTAATCCCATGCCTCTCCCCACACTAATCTCATGCCTCTCCCCACACTAATCTCTCATCTCCCCACACTAATCTCATGCCTCTCCCCACACTAATCTCTCATCTCCCCACACTAATCTCATGCCTCTCCCCACACTAATCTCTCATCTCCCCTGTTGTTGAATCTTGTCCCTTGCAGATGTTGATATGATGGAGGAGTTTGTTCCCAATGTGGACCTCCTCTGTAGTGTTGTTCCTGTCACGTGTTGTTCCTGTCACTGCTGCCCTGGCCACCCTCAGGCATTGTTATTGTTGCTACGTTGATTTATTAGTGTGCCAGTTTGACTCCTCAATAAACCATCAATAATCTCTGTCCCTGTGTTACAGCCATGAAGAGCCTTCGGAAACTTAACCTCAACAGTACCAACCTGTCGGCCCTGACATTCGAGGGCTTGAAGGTCAGTCTGCGTCCCCGAGTCTTTAACGTGTGTTCTTGTACGCGTGAATGGTTGTGTTGTATTGGTGTATGGTTGTTTTGTGTTGGTGTATGGCTGTGTTGGTGTATGTGGTTTTGAGGTGTTTGTGTTCGCCTTATTTCTCTATTACCTAAGGCTGTGTGCCTTGCACTATGTTTTTATTTTGCACCTGTCGGCTCAGTGCATCTGACTTCGTCATGCATTTTATGTATGGGTCTACCTCCTCTTATAGATTGTCTCATGGCCCAATAGGATTTCTCATGGTCCACTTGGTTGTCTCATGGCCCAATAGGATTTCTCATGGTCCACTTGGTTGTCTCATGGCCCAATAGGATTTCTCATGGTCCACTTGGTTGTCTCATGGCCCAATAGGATTTCTCATGGCCCAATAGGATTTCTCATGGTCCACTTGGTTGTCTCATGGCCCAATAGGATTTCTCATGGTCCACTTGGTTGTCTCATGGCCCAATAGGATTTCTCATGGTCCACTTGGTTGTCTCATGGCCCAATAGGATTTCTCATGGTCCACTTGGTTGTCTCATGGCCCAATAGGATTTCTCATGGTCCACTTGGTTGTCTCATGGCCCAATAGGATTTCTCATGGTCCACTTGGTTGTCTCATGGCCCAATAGGATTTCTCATGGTCCACTTGGTTGTCTCATGGCCCAATAGGATTTCTCATGGTCTACTTGGTGGTCTCATGGTCTACTTGGTTGTCTCATGGTCTACTTCGTTGTCTCATGGCTCACTTGGTTGTCTCATGGCTCACTTGGTTGTCTCATGGCTCACTTGGTTGTCTCATGACCAACTAGGATGTCTCATGGTCCACTTGGATGTCTCATGACCAACTAGGTTGTCTCATGGTCAATTTGGTTGTCTCATGGCTCACTTGGTTGTCTCATGACCAACTAGGTTGTCTCATGACCAACTAGGTTGTCTCATGGTCTACTTGGTTGTCTCATGGTCTACTTGGTTGTCTCATGGCTCATTTGGTTGTCTCGTGGTCTACTTGGTTGACATATTGCCTCATTTGATTGTCTCATGACCAACTAGGTTGTCTCATAGTTTACTTGGTTGTCTCATGACCAACTAGGTTGTCTCATGGTCTACTTGGTTGTCTCATGACCAACTAGGTTGTCTCATGACCAACTAGATTGTCTCATAGTTTACTTGGTTGTCTCATGACCAACTAGGTTGTCTCATGACCAACTAGATTGTCTCATAGTTTACTTGGTTGTCTCATGACCAACTAGGTTGTCTCATGACCAACTAGGTTGTCTCATGACCAACTAGATTGTCTCATAGTTTACTTGGTTGTCTCATGACCAACTAGGTTGTCTCATGACCAACTAGATTGTCTCATAGTTTACTTGGTTGTCTCATGACCAACTAGGTTGTCTCATGACCAACTAGGTTGTCTCATGACCAACTAGATTGTCTCATGGTCTACTTGGTTGTCTCATGACCAACTAGGTTGTCTCATGACCAACTAGGTTGTCTCATGACCAACTAGGATGTCTGACATGTCTATTTCCTGCCATCATCACTGTGTTAACGTAGTCCTATATGACCTACTTCTCTAACATTTCTTATTGTTTGTGTGGGCCACTCATGTTGTGGGCCATACAAGTACAGTTTGGTGGGCTACATTTTTATGACCTCATGTTTGTTTGCTTCCAGGAAAAGCTCCCAGCTCTTCAAGAATGTGACGTCCGTTACACAGATGCCTGGTGATGTGCGACACGTGTTGTCAGCCCGAGTGCTGGCTCTCACTGCCTTAATGTTCATGGACACACTAAGTGGATAATTGTTCTGGTTCTCTTGGTGTCTCACATCCACTTACAAACAATGTCTTCTTATTTTCTGACATTATTGATATCTGAAGTCAGTCCTACACTGAGTACAAGGGTCTCTTCTACAAGACAAGATGGCTGTCTGTCTGTATGTGTTCTGTGTATTGTACAGTTGTAATCCTCACTTGAGGAACTATATTGCACACATAATGGAAAAACCCTTCTAGGGTAGAAGGCTTCCTAACACTTGCAATTTCCTGAGCGAGGAAGCCCTACTGGGTTTGAAAAAAGCTCTAGACACACATCCTAAATATTGTACAAGATACAAGAAGTCAATAACTCATGGATAGGAAGGAGATGATAGGCTGCCGAAGACGGATGTGTTGGACCGAAAGGTGCAAAACACAACGCATTCCGTTCTCTGGACTACATTCTACTACTTGCAAACCCCTGTTCAGGGTTTGGTGGCGGGAGATTAAGAACGTTCAGGGTTTGGTGGGGGGAGATTGAGAACGTTCAGGGTTTGGTGGCGGGAGATTGAGAACGTTCAGGGTTTGGTGGGGGGAGATTAAGAACGTTCAGGGTTTGGTGGGGGGAGATTAAGAACGTTCAGGGTTTGGTGGGGGGAGATTAAGAACATTCAGGGTTTGGTGGCGGGAGATTGAGAACATTCAGAGTTTGGTGGCAGGAGATTGAAAACGTTCAGGGTTTGGTGGGGGGAGATTAAGAACGTTCAGGGTTTGGTGGGGGGAGATTAAGAACATTCAGGGTTTGGTGGCGGGAGATTGAGAACATTCAGAGTTTGGTGGCGGGAGATTGAAAACGTTCAGGGTTTGGTGGCGGGAGATTGAGAACGTTCAGGGTTTGGTGGCGGGAGATTGAGAACGAATGCAGAAGAAAAGACAGAAAGTGTCATTTTGTGAGAGATCTGAGGCTGTAGCCAACCCCTGCAGAGAGAGAGAGAGTGTCATTTTGTGGGAGGTGAATGGAGTTGTGTGGGAGTGAGGTGAGGTGAATGTAGTTGTGTGGGAGTGAGGTGAGGTGAATGTAGTTGTGTTGGAGTGAGGTGACTGTGGTATGTGGGAGCCAAATGAAGAAGATGCATCCTGGTGATTTCCTCATGTTAAGATAACGTATACCACCATTTCTTGTGTTCTGTCTGGCTAGTGATACAAGTACTGGTTTTGTCTGGCTAGTGATACAAGTACCATCATGTACTTTGTTGACTTATCCTTCACCTTAGATATCACGGATATTGGGTGTGAATTTGATTTTGTCAACGGACGAGACAGCCAACCTGGTACTGGTAGTCACATTGGATGTGGTTATGAAGTCAATCATTGATTTGAGGTCAGTCTAACACAGGACTAGTCCACCTAATGACTGGTTACAGGACTAGTCCACCTAATGACTGGCTACAGGACTAGTCCACAGGACCAGAGAACTGTGCTGATATTTGACACCAAACTATCATCAGGTTGTGGCCTAGAGACCAGACACCAAACTATCATCAGGGCATGTTTCACCGCTGCTGAAGTCCACAGAGGATTTCAGGGACTGAGCCATAAACGCCTTTAGACCATGTAGTCACCACATATTGTTTATGCTTGGGTTTGATTTCATCTCTGAGGCATGGTACAAAGTGCCGACTGGAAAAAGATGACAATAATCGGAGGTCATCTTAAACTAGAGTTTGCTACCATCCCACTACCCCGACACAGACCTTTAGTTTCCTTCCCTGTTCCCCCAGCTCCCTTCCCTGCCAGGTCACCCCCCCCCCTTCCCTGTCAAGTATCTTTCCATCCCCCCCCCCCCCCTCTAGCTCCCTTCCCTGCCAGCTCCTTCCCTGCCAGGTCACCCCCCCCTTCCCTGTCAAGTATCTTTCCATCCCCCCCCCTCTAGCTCCCTACCCTGCCAGGTCACCCCCCCCCCTTTTCCTGTCAAGTATCTTTCCATCCCCCTCTAGCTCCCTTCCCTTCCAGGTCTCCCCCCTCCCCAGCGCCCTTCCCTGCCAGTCACCCCATTCCCCCACATAGCTCCCTTCCCTCCCATTGTATCATAAACAGTTATCTTTTGTCAAGTCCAGCAAACCTGCACAAGAGCTCCGACTATTTAGGAAGTTCATATCAAATGTGTACATACTGATTTTAAAAAAAAAAAATTTTTATTGTTTGTTTTGTTATTTCTACCGTTACAAGTTGTGTGCTATGCTTGTCTGACACTTGATACCAGTGCTAGAGGCTTCTTTGCTTAGGCCAAGAAACTAGCCTGCTACTTTTCATTGCCCGTCACCTGCTTGCTTGCCACAATCAGGCTTTTTGTTTGTGATGAGACTTTCTCAAGTAGTTCATGCAACCAATCTCTTTTTGAAACATGCTATTGAGATTTGACCCAAGCAGTTTGGTTAAATATGTTTACTGACGAGACTTGACCCAAGCAGTTTGGTTAAATATGTTTAATGACGAGACTTGACCCAAGCAGTTTGGTTAAATATGTTTACTGACGAGACTTGACCCAAGCAGTTTGGTTAAATATATTTACTGATGAGACTTGACCATGGCAGCCCAGTTAAATATGTTTACTGACGAGACTTGACCATGGCAGCCCAGTTAAATATGTTTACTGGTGACATTCAATGTCCCTGTGTGACAGGATGTTCAGCCTTCAATTATAAGTGTGTGTCAGAAATGTAATCAGACCAATCACAGATGATGATGGAGTAGACCAATCATAGATGAGTGTGGCACAGTTCACAGACTTGGGAGTAGACCAATCACAGACGATTGTGGCAAAGTTCACAGACAATGGTGGAGTAGACCAATGACAGCCACAATATATTGGTCATAACAAGTTGGAACAAAACCTGGCCCGAGAAATGTCAAACCCAATTATTATTACCCATGTACTTTTCATGAGCCATATTTTACATCGATCGATTTTGTATGATCTGTTTTTGTTGTAAATCACTGATTATGTATTTTCAAAATGAACCGATGATTTCGTCAAATTGATTTATTTATTTTTGGTACTTAAATGTATGGTGTATTCTATTTGTCAGTTGCGATCTTATTAACAGTGTTGTTGTTTACATTTATTTATGCATAGGTGACTTATGTTCTGGCTTTTTTCTGTTGAATTTAATGAGCACAAAGCACAGGTGCTGACACACTGACAGCTCCTCTGCCCTTAGATGCCAGCTAAACTACACCTGGGAAATATGCAAGACCCTTGAAGATTTCTAGCAGCTGGACTGCAGGTCCTTGGCTAAGCTTTCAGTCCGTCAATAGAGACTGAATCTGACGTGGACATTTCAGAGTGACACGAAGAGGGCACCACTACAACTTCTGACTAAATGGTATTGGATGATGTGTACAGACAGTGTCATGAGTGACAAGAACAGGATCGGATTAGATTTTAGCAGCAAATCTATGTCCATTCAGGAATTGTCATTCTGCAATATCAATCCATCATTGTAATGGATGAACAAAAATTGCTGCACATTGCACGCCATTTCTTTGCAAAGTGTTGTTTGATATCAGTTTTTGTGTCAGAATTATTAGACTTTGAGTTGAACTCTGTAATATGATTTATTTATTTATTTGGAATGTTTGTAGAAAATCCTGACTGTTTAGTGTTCGTCTTGCACATTTTGACTTTTTTTTTGTTGCTAGTCCCAGAGACACCCCTCTACATGGATCAAGTTTGCCAGACTTTCAGATCACAAATTGATTTGCTAGGGGAGTGTTAGATGGAAATTCTAGTGTTGTGGCAGAGAATCAAAGGTGGCATCTAAATTCTATCCTGCTCAGCCTTACAATTTGTGTAGATCAAATATTGATTGTCTGTCTGTGATACGCAGACATGTAAGTTGAGTGAGTGTCTGTGATATGCAGACATGTAAGTTGAGTGAGTGTCTGTCTGTGATATGCAGACATGTAAGTTGAGTGAGTCTGTGATATGCAGACATGTAAGTTGAGTGAGTCTGTGATATGCAGACATGTAAGTTGAGTGAGTTTCTGTCTGTGATATGCAGACATGTAAGTTGAGTGAGTGTCTGTGGTATGACAATCAGACATGTAAGTTGAGTGTCTGTCAAGTTCAGCAAGCAGATGATAATATTAAACCATGTTTCTAAACCTTTTGGGAAATGGACCAACCTGCAGGTGCCACTAATACCAAGGGAACCCCACCACTATCATGTTGTCACTGGACTCTTGCTGTAGAGTATGGCTATTGAGAAGTCAATGGAGAACTAGATGGCCACATATTGGGGGGGGGGGGGGGGGGGGGGGAGAAAGAATATATCACAATAACTTGTGACTATAATTGTTGAACCCTCAGCTGAGGTAGTATCCATAAACCAAAGCATGGAACACAACTTGACAGACACTCTGGTTTCACCCACCCTCACCAAACAAGGCCCTCTTATATTTGATATGCCCATTTGCACACACTGTTTCAACCAACCACTTGATCAACGATTTGGACAGCAGGTTCAGGTCCGTCAGCCAGCAGGTCTGTCGGACACGGACAACTGTATTGTGTCATTGGTTATGTTTGACACTCGGCTCTTGAACAGATCCAGTACAATGGTTATATTTGGTCAAATCTTTTTTCTGTCCATCTTATATTTCTCCACTGTCTGGCCATACTGATATTTGTGCAGTTATATCAATAAATGGAGGTCTGCATCTTGATGTTGTAAGATACGCTGTTGGTGGTTTCTTGACTTTGTACATGTTGTAAGATACGCTGTTGGTGGTTTCTTGACTTTGTACATGTTGTAACATACGCTGTTGGTGGTTTCTTGACTTTGTACGTGTTGTAACATACGCTGTTGGTGGTTTCTTGACTTTGTACGTGTTGTAACATACGCTGTTGGTGGTTTCTTGACTTTGTACGTGTTGTAACATACGCTGTTGGTGGTTTCTTGACTTTGTACGTGTTGTAACATACGCTGTTGGTGGTTTCTTGACTTTGTACGTGTTCACTGTGTGCTTGCAGGTATCATCTCATCAACAAGGAACACAGAAATGGGAGAACTAACAAATGGCATGGGGCTAGGAAAGGCTGACAAACATGGGTGGAGGGGCTAACTGGCAAACATGGGTGGAAGTGGAGGGGCTAACTGGGAAACATGGGTGGAAGTGGAGGGGCTAACTGGGAAACATGGGTGGAAGTGGAGGGGCTAACTGGGAAACATGGGTGGAAGTGGAGCATTAACCGGGAAACATGGGTGAAAGTGGAGGGGCTAACTGGCAAACATGGGTGAACTGGCAAACATGGGTGGAAGTGGAGGGGGCTAACTGGGAAACATGGGTGGAAGTGGAGGGGCTAACTGGGAAACATGGGTGGAAGTGGAGGGACTAACTGGGAAACATGGGTGGAAGTGGAGGGACTAACTGGGAAACATGGGTGGAAGTGGAGGGGCTAACTGGGAAACATGGGTGGAAGTGGAGGGGCTAACTGGGAAACATGGGTGGAAGTGGAGGGGCTAACTGGGAAACATGGGCTAACATCAATACTGACTCCATACATGTTTCTCATTATTGTTAAAGTGTATGCTACGATATTATGATCAGATCTACATGGAACATCGGCTGCATCCATCTCCAATGTCTTCATCTCTGACCTTGATGGTTCATAAAGACATTTTTTCTGGGTCTATCTCTTTGTGTTATTGGATTTTCCTTCAAGTATGAGTGTCTTCTCTCTGTACCCACCCCCCACGTACGAGCGTCGCTCCCTTCAATACGAGTGCTTGCTACAGAAATGTCTAGGTAAGACACCTGCTATCATTGTTCATGTGCAAGAAGGAATAAGAAATACCACAATACTGTTCAAACAATCAAAGTTTATGTCTCCACAGCTAGTTCATGTCTCCACAACAAGTTCATGTCTCCACAGCTAGTTCATGTCTCCACAACAAGTTCATGTCTCCACAACAAGTTCATGTCTCCACAGCTAGTTCATGTCTCCACAACAAGTTCATGTCTCATCTTTTCCTGAAACAGACAAGACTAAATGTAACAAGTTTCAAGTGATAAAACTCAAGCTAACTGTCCGTTAGTGTTTGAGTGTCCAACCTAATTGATGAAATGTGTGCAGTACTAACAAATGATGATGATGAATAGATTTCCATAACAGGGTAGATCATTCTGTCTCGTCAAGTATTTGAGATAATAATATATGGTGATATAACACATCAAATGGGTGAGGGAGGGGTAGAGAATCGTTGTTGTCATATGATTATTTGATGGTTGATTGGCCCAATGCCAGATAGTGGTATCTGCAAGTGTTTGTAAGCTGGTGTTTAGTTCCGTACAAAGTTGTTCCATTTGTCTGGCCTCGGAGGAAGAAGCTCTTTCCTAACACCGGCAAGCGCCGGACATTCAAAAAGATGATGTTCAACAGTTTCATAGGGATGTGTGCACAGCCAGCACTCTGGAGTATGGGATGTGTGCACAGCCGGAGTGTTCAAGTGGCTGTTAAGTTGTATGTGTTGGGTGCGAAGTCGGAAAATGGTGCTTTGGTCTCTCCTTTTCAGGAGGCTGATGTTGTCTTTGGGATGGCCATAAGTTTGTAGATTTCTCTTCCAGTATTTGGGATGGCCATAAGTTTGTAGATTTCTCTCTCAGTATTTGAGATGGCCACATATTTTTGTAGATTTCTCTCCCAGTATTTCCCATTGCCCATCTATTCAGCCATGCACCTTTGTTCACAGCCTTCAGTAATTGTTTGGCTGTCTGTAGGGTGGTTGGTGTGTATTGTTGTTCTTGACTTGTTCCCTTCTGAGCCAGTCTGTCTGCCTCGTCACTGCCAGGTGTATTTGTGTGACCAGGGATCCATTGTATAACTATTCTGACTTCATGGGACGTGAGAAGTTGGTTGGTATCTAGGGATATTTGGGTAAGTTCAGGCCTGTAGTGACCACCATCTTCCAGAGCTTGAAGGGCAGATAATGAGTCTGTCAAAATTATGATGCTGTAAATTAGGTGTGGATGTCAAGGGTTAAAGAAAACTTCTCTGTCTATAAACGTATTGCTAATACACCTACATTTTTCTGCCATATGGTTTCATGACTTTCCCAGAATGGTCCGCTGCCTCTTTTCTTTCCTTGTATGAAGGTCTGAAGTGGAACAGGATAATAGGATGATAGTGACTATATAAAACAGGATGACACTCTGATGGTGACTATATAAAACAGGATGACACTCTGATGGTGACTATATAAAACAGGATGACACTCTGATGGTGACTATATAAAACAGGATGACACTCTGATGGTGACTATATAAAACAGGATGACACTCTGATAGTGACTATATAAAACAGGATGACACTCTGATGGCGACTATATAAAACAGGATGACACTCTGATGGTGACTATATAAAACAGGATGACACTCTGATGGTGACTATATAAAACAGGATGACACTCTGATAGTGACTATATAAAACAGGATGACACTCTGATGGTGACTATATAAAACAGGATGACACTCTGATGGTGACTATATAAAACAGGATGACACTCTGATGGCGACTATATAAAACAGGATGACATTCTGATAGTGACTATATAAAACAGGATGACACTCTGATGGTGACTATATAAAACAGGATGACACTCTGATAGTGACTATATAAAACAGGATGACATTCTGATGGTGACTATATAAAACAGGATGACATTCTGATAGTGACTATATAAAACAGGATGACATTCTGATGGTGACTATATAAAACAGGATGACATTCTGATAGTGACTATATAAAACAGGATGACATTCTGATGGTGACTATATAAAACAGGATGACATTCTGATAGTGACTATATAAAACAGGATGACATTCTGATGGTGACTATAAAACAGGATGACACTCTGATGGTAACTATAAAACAGGATGACATTCTGATGGTAACTATAAAACAGGATGACATTCTGATGGTGACTATAAAACAGGATGACATTCTGATGGTGACTATAAAACAGGATGACACTCTGATGGTGACTATAAAACAGGATGACACTGATGGTGACTATAAAACAGGATGACATTCTGATGGTGACTATAAAACAGGATGACACTCTGATGGTGACTATAAAACAGGATGACACTGATGGTGACTATATAAAACAGGATGACACTCTGATGGTGACTATAAAACAGGATGACACTGATGGTGACTATAAAACAGGATGACACTGATGGTGACTATATAAAACAGGATGAAGATGACTATATTAATGTGAAATGGTAGACAATGTGTGTTTGGGACAGACATGAAATGTGTGAGAAGTATCCAAGACAAACATTGATGTGGACTCACCCAGCTCTGAACTTCTTAACAGATGATGACCTGATGTCAGCGAGCTCATCTTCAAAGCCTGACACAGTTGCCCTCCTCTTCTTCCTCTTCTTCTTAGCTTGTCCAGAATCTGATGCAGAGGAGGAAGAATGAGTCAAATATGTTCGATGATGCAAGATGGCTGCACAGACAGAGGATCCAAAACTGGATCACTTGGAATACATTATTTCAATAAATCACTTGATTGATTGGTGGCATCAACTGTAGACTTCATAGATCTGTCACGAAAACAAGTAGCCATTAAGATGCCAGCCAACATCTTGGCTAGAACAACCAGCCAACCTATTGGTTAGAACAACCAGCCAACCTATTGGTTAGAACAACGAGCCAACATCTTGGCTAGAACAACCAGCCAACCTATTGGTTAGAACAACCAGCCAACCTATTGGTTAGAACAACCAGCCAACATCTTGGCTAGAACAACCAGCCAACTTATTGGTTAGAACAACCAGCCAACTTATTGGTTAGAACAACCAGCCAACTTATTGGTTAGAACAACCAGCCAACCTATTGGTTAGAACAACCAGTCAACCTGTTGAAAAGATCAACAACAGTAGTACAACAACAAAAATTGTGGTACAATAACAAAACCAGTAGTACAACAACAAAAACTGGTACAACAACAGTGGTACAAAACCAGTAGCACAACAACGGTGGTACAACAATAACAACCATCCAAAATTTCCTACCATTTTTGATGTGATCAGAGAATGCCCCTAGAGGTCTGGCCTTCATTGACTTCTTGGCCACACGGATGCTCATCAGTTGAGCCTTGGTCAGTTCAAATTTGATTCGATCCTCTGCCTAGAGAAAATCAACAGGAGAGTCATACAACAGGAGAATCATACAAGAGGAGAATCATACAAGAGGTGAGTGGGAGAGCCACACAACAATGTTGCCCCCATCAAAGTTCCATATTCTCCTCAATATTTTGTGCCATTAAGAATGTCTCACAAGTAGCCATAGTTGTGTGTCGTTCAGGTCAGGTCATGAACACAAATAACACTAACACCCCCCCCCCCCCTAACAACACATTCAACCAGTACACCCCCCCCCCCTAACAACACCTTCAACCAGTACCCCCCCCCCCACATGTTCCACCAGTATACCAAACGAGAAACATGAAAGTGTCCGAGTGAGAACCTCCTCTGTCTGGTACAAAGTCAGGGAAGATTGGACACAGACAGGTCTTCAACAGCAAGGACTGTCCCAACAAAGGACGGCACAAGTCTTCTACCAAGGTCACTCCAATATTTGGATACACGTCTGACATTTCCAAGGTTTGGTTGCTGTCCACAGAATTGAGCCCTGAGGATTGTTGGATTTGCACTCCTCAGACAAATGCATAAAAGCAACAATTACGGACATGCACAACAAATCTATCACAAGCACTTACCGTCAGTTTCTTTCTGGTCATTTTTTTCTCTTCTTTTGCATCCAGCCTGTTTGAGAGTCGTTGTGTGGCTGCCAGCATCAAGAGAGAGGGAGGGAGAATACAAATGTTACATAACTCAGTCTGTTAAGAGAGAAGCAACTTGACAGAGGAATGTTAGGAATCCCCTGAACATACAATAAGACAGATGAGGATGTGCCGAGGAAGCAGTAGAACAAAGACAACTTAGTACACCAGAACAAAAAACAACTTAGTACACCAGAACAAAAACAACTTAGTACACCAGAACAAAAAACAACTTAGTACACCAGAACAAAAAACAACTTAGTACACCAGAACAAAAACAACTTAGTACACCAGAACAAAAAACAACTTAGTACACCAGAACAAAAAACAACTTAGTACACCAGAACAAAAACAACTTAGTACACCAGAACAAAAAACAACTTAGTACACCAGAACAAAAAACAACTTAGTACACCAGAACAAAAACAACTTAGTACACCAGAACAAAAAACAACTTAGTACACCAGAACAAAAACAACTTAGTACACAAGGTGATGGATGACATGAACAAGGTGAAGGATGACATAACAAACAAGGTGAAGGGATGACATGAACAAGGTGAAGGATGACATAACAAACAAGGTGAGGGATGACATAACAAACAAGGTGAGGGATGACATAACAAACAAGGTGAAGGATGACATAACAAACAAGGTGAAGGATGACATAACAAACAAGGTGAAGGATGACATAACAAACAAGGTGAGGGATGACATGAACAAGGTGAAGGATGACATAACAAACAAGGTGAAGGATGACCTAACAAACAAGGTGAAGGATGACATGACAAACAAGGTGAGGGATGACATAACAAACAAGGTGAAGGATGACATAACAAACAAGGTGAGGGATGACATGAACAAGGTGAAGGATGACATAACAAACAAGGTGAAGGATGACCTAACAAACAAGGTGAAGGATGACAACAAACAAGGTGAGGGATGACATAACAAACAAGGTGAAGGATGACATAACAAACAAGGTGAGGGATGACATAACAAACAAGGTGAAGGGATGACATGAACAAGGTGAAGGATGACATAACAAACAAGGTGAAGGATGACCTAACAAACAAGGTGAAGGATGACATAACAAACAAGGTGAGGGATGACATAACAAACAAGGTGAAGGGATGACATGAACAAGGTGAAGGATGACATAACAAACAAGGTGAAGGATGACCTAACAAACAAGGTGAGGGATGACATGACAAACAAGGTGAAGGATGACCTAACAAACAAGGTGAGGGATGACATGAACAAGGTGAAGGATGACCTAAGTCAAGGTCACCCCTATTGCCCCAAACCTTTTTCATCCTTTCTCTCCTTGAAACTCTGGAACCAAGTTCTCTTTTGGCTTTCTCCTGCCGTCTTGTCGAGCATGTTGTGAGCCTTATTCATCTTATTCTCAACCGAGCGCAGGTGACTTTCTTCCTTCTCTTGAATCTGAATTTGCTTGATGTCCTCTTCAATATCACAGATTTTCTCTCTGAACCTGTTTATCACATCTGAAAATGATTACAGGAATTCTGTGACATGAGGACAGTCAGACATTACTGGTCACATGACAAACAATATCCACCTAACAATATCCAAAAGTACAATTATTCCCAGATTAATAATAACAAAATATCAAAAGTACAATTATTCCCAGACTAATAATAACAAAATATCAAGAGATAACTGCTCCCAGAAATAAACAAGGCCTCCACAAACAAGAACAACAGAGCACCAAACTTTGATCTGCAATCTCCGTAGTCACTAATGCTTTCCTGTGTATGCAGAAATGGTATGAAGATGATGATAGTATGTACCACCAGTCCAGTCAATTTTCCAAACATTCCATGTGTCCTGTCGGAGCTCGTTGCAACTGAACCACGTCTTGGTATGTCATAAACTCGTTGAAGCTGTTAAATACATCTTCAGCCACAGTGTGACCAAGGGGGAGATGACCAGAAAGTCTTATATCTAACCTAGCCCACCAAGGAAGAGATGACTAGAAAGTCTTATATCTACCCTAGCCCACCAAGGGGGAGATGACCAGAAAGTCTTATATCTTAGCCCACCAGAGATGACCAGAAAGTCTTATATCTAACCTAGCCCACCAGAGATGACCAGAAAGTCTTATATCTAACCTAGCCCACCAAGGGGGAGATGACCAGAAAGTCTTATATCTAACCTAGCCCACCAAGGGGGAGATGACCAGAAAGTCTTATATCTTCTTCTTCTTCTTCATCCTAAACTGTCAGACGTCAACTTGTGTTTGTTCGAAGAAAGCAGCAGTCATCCTGAGGCTGTCGACACTGCCATAGAGCTTGTCTAGTGTTGCCACTGGTGATGGCCACATGTGCTTTTTCTGGTCCTCGTATGTTGAGCAATTTTGCAGCAGATGTTCAGCGGTCATTTTCCCTGTACCACAAGTGCATTCGTCAGTGCCACATATCTTCAGTTTATTGAATAGATGGTACCTCAGTCTGTTGTAGCCTGTGCGGAGTCTGAAGACCATGACCTGCTCTCTTCTATTCAACTGGTAATAGGCATCATTTTTTGTGTAGCCAGTATGCTCTGTTTCCCATTTTGCCATGTATCTGGCCCTAATAAACCTTTTTGACTCTTCGTAGGTCACACTAGTATCTGGTTGTGGTAGTCTTGCACCTTCTTTTGCCAGTCTGTCTGCCTCCTCGTTGCCTTGGATGTTACAGTGTGATGGAACCCACTGTACCACTACTCTTTTTGGTGCGGACTGCTGGCATAGTTGACAGAGTACTGCTCTTAAATCATTAAGTTAAGTATTTTTCTGGCTTTTTAGTGCTGTAACCAAGACCAGGGCATCTGTAAACAGGACTATCTGGCTTTCCTTGCTTTCGCCTGTCAGCATTGCTTTTACTGCAGCCCTCAGTGCCTGTGCCTCCGCACTGAAATTGCTTGAGAATTTTCCAGTTGCCACTGACAGTGTTATTTTTCTACCATTTGGTAGGCTCAGGAATGCCCCTGCCCCTGTTCTGTGTTGTGTTTGTTACAGAACCATCGGTGTATGCATGGGTCCAGTCCATGCTTGGGTAGTTTTCTGCTATGTACCTCAGGGTTATGTCTCTTCTTTCTTTTTCCGTCTCGCTGTTCTTGTTTCCAATACCTGGTATATTTTCTACCACCTCCGGAATGATATGCTGCCTCCAGGTGGGTTTGCGTACAGTAGGGATGGGCTTTGTGTTGTTATGGTGTTCATAGGGTCTTCGCTCATGTTTGCTTTGGCTATTTCTGCAAAGTTTCTCCGCTTTAGTTTCCCATTTCCAAAATTATTTAGTCTCTGATGCATTGGATGGTCTGTCAGTCTTCTGAGTTTCTCTGCTTGCTGCTGGGCTCTGCAGTCTCTTCTGTCGGTCATGGATTGAAGATTTGTAATCTATTCCAGCTCTATAATATCAGCTCTATCTAATAGCTGTCCCTTGGCTTCCTATTCTAAACTGTGTCATTTCACAAAAGTATTGAGGACAGGTGACTGGCACTCGTTGATCAAAGTAGAAACCAAGAATCTTGCAGCTGGTAATGTCAGCTGTTGTGTGTGTGGTATCCTGGTTCTTGCTATTACTTGAGCAGCTGGACAAGATCACCATTCTTACATCCATCTGCAACCTATTTTACCATTTTCTGACTTTCTCAAAGCTTCCGCTCTTTACTTTTGACAAAAATCCATCTTCTTTGAGTCATGGTCTGAGTCATGCTCCTTCAGTCAGGGTCTTTCAGTCAGGGTCTTTGAGTCATGGTCTTTGAGTCATGATCTTTGAGTCAGGGTCTTTGAGCCATGGTCTTTGAGTCATGGTCTGAGTCATGGTCTTTGAGTCATGGTCTTTGAGTCATGGTCTTTGAGTCAGGGTCTTTGAGTCAGGGTCTTTGAGTCAGGGTCTTTGAGTCAGGGTCTTTGAGTCATGGTCTGAGTCATGCTCCTTGAGTCATGCTCCTTGAGTCATGGTCTTTGAGTCATGTTCCTTGAGTCAGGGTCTTTGAGTCAGGGTCTTTGAGTCATGTTCCTTGAGTCAGGGTCTTTGAGTCATGATCTTTGAGTCATGATCTTTATATTTTCTATCAAGATGTCTTCACAATTTTTATGGTTTAATGGTTTCGAACAATATATCGTAACAGATATCCGTTGCTTTAACGGCAGAATTTGTAAAGATGGCTGGAAGAAACTTTAACGGCAGAATTTGTAAAGATGACTGTGGAAGAAACTTTAACGGCAGAATTTGTAAAGATGACTGTGGAAGAAACTTTAACGGCAGAATTTGTAAAGATGGCTGGAAGAAACTTTAACGGCAGAATTTGTAAAGATGGCTGGAAGGAACTTTAACGGCAGAATTTGTAAAGACGACTGGAAGGAACTTTAACGGCAGAATTTGTAAAGATGACTGTGGAAGAAACTTTAACGGCAGAATTTGTAAAGATGACTGTGGAAGAAACTTTAACGGCAGAATTTGTAAAGATGGCTGGAAGAAACTTTAACGGCAGAATTTGTAAAGATGGCTGGAAGGAACTTTAACGGCAGAATTTGTAAAGATGGCTGGAAGGAACTTTAACGGCAGAATTTGTAAAGATGGCTGGAAGGAACTCCAGTTTGTGTTCAACATGATCCACTGCCATCATCATTGTTTACCTTTCATATTCAGTCAGCGATCCGACCTGAGGCTCAGTCAGCAATCCAATCTGAGGCTCAGCCAGTGATCCAACATGATTCTCACCCAGGGGTCCAACCTGAGGCTTATTCAGCTATCCAACATGAGGCTCAGCCAACAATCCAACCTGAGGCTCACCCAACAATCCAACCTGAGGCTCAGCCAACAATCCAACCTTAGGCTCACCCAGCGATTCAACCTGAGGCTCACCCAACAATCCAACCTGAGGCTCAGCCAACAATCCAACCTTAGGCTCACCCAGCGATTCAACCTGAGGCTCACCCAGCGATCCAACCTGAGGCTCAGCCAAAAATCTAACAATCCATCCTGAGGCTCAGCCAAAATGTATTTTCGCCGAATCAAATGTGATCTTATTTATCCCATCTTTCCTCAAATAATTTGATTGAATGTCATTTTTTTAACGACCAATCAGGTCGTTGGTTCCAATTGACTCTGGGAGACTTGTATCTATCTTGCGGTCAGGTCCGCCTCCTTTGATATTCGGTTCAGTGGTGGTGTTTTAAGATGTCTGCGATCCCAGTCTTGCTGTGATGTCGAGTCCCTGCCATACTCACTCAAACTCCCACCAAGGGTCGTGTCTGTATAATCGACATTTCTCAAATTGTGTGAACGTTGTCTAAATAAACTTATTGTATTTATCCTTGTTTTTGTCCATCTATCGTTGTATATCTCTCTTTTTATCTGTACATTTTTTATGTAAAAATTCATAATATTTCTGCAAGCCTTTTCAGACCCCCTGAGAGAACCTCATTGACCCTAGGGGTCTAGGGACCACAGCTTAAGAACTGTTGAACTAGTTACCTTGTGGAACTATTCTTGTCTTGAGTGGCGTTTTAGCTTGTTTAACCACGTCCTTCAGGACCTTCCTCTCCTGTTCTCCTACAAGAGTCACAGATCTGTACGAAATAAGAGCATACATTTAGTGTGTCACAGATCTGTACAAAATAAGAGCATACATTTAGTGTGTCACAGATCTGTACAAAATAAGAGCATACATTTAGTGTGTCACAGATCTGTACAAAATAAGAGCATACATTTAGTGTGTCACAGATCTGTACAAAATAAGAGCATACATTTAGTGTCTCGGTCACAGATCTGTACGAAATAAGAGCATACATTTAGTGTGTCGGTCACAGATCTGTGCGAAATAAGAGCATACATTTAGTGTGTCGGTCACAGATCTGTGCGAAATAAGAGCATACATTTAGTGTGTCGGTCACAGATCTGTGCGAAATAAGAGCATACATTTAGTGTGTCGGTCACAGATCTGTGCGAAATAAGAGCATACATTTAGTGTGTCGGTCACAGATCTGTGCGAAATAAGAGCATACATTTAGTGTGTCGGTCACAGATCTGTGCGAAATAAGAGCATACATTTAGTGTGTCGGTCACAGATCTGTGCGAAATAAGAGCATACATTGAGTGTGTTAATTTAACCCATTCAATCCCAGCATGTCCGGCGACGGCCGCCGTGGATATACTGATTTAAATGATTTTTCTTACGTTTTACCTGTGAATAGACACGCTAAATTTAGCCTTCGCGTCACCACCGGTAATGGCGGCTCCCATTGCAGTTTACAGATCGTTTCTTTCACGTATGGTGTTCGAGTCGTGATTTTTTGAAAATGACCTTAAATTTTCTTCAAAACTTGGTGCGGACTGAAGAAACTTATGAGTCAGACGATAGTGGTTGCGAATTTGTTGATGGAGTTGAAGAGAATGAGAACGAATCGGACGTTGATGAGGAATACGTTCAGGACTTAGAAGATGAAAGTAGCGACACTGGCCTCGGTATCGTGATGATGAATTATCGGTAGAAGACAGTAACAAAGTGACCCGCCCCACAGGCAGGCTCTAGTGGTGATAGAGAATGGTCAAAGCAACGGAGTAATATCATTATTGAAGGATTTAGTGAGGGAACAGGTCCTGCAGATGATATAGATCCAGATTACTCTGCTTTTGATTACCTTTCACTTTCATCGTTTCTACTTCAGACCTTTTTTGAGTACTGGGCAGAGCAAACCAATGCATATGCCTGCATCAGCATTTTAGGGGGAAAAGATCCTTGAGAAATTAAAATTTGGTGTGCCGCAGATCCTCATACTAGATACCTCTATAACTTTGAGCTGTATACTGGAAAGTCAGACATTGGACAAGAATATGAAAGATGTACTAGTTGCAATGAACCAAGGGAGATTGCTTTTCGCTTGAACATTTATTAGCAAAATTGACAAGAGTGAAACAGACATTTTATATTGACACTTTTTTTTCTCTTCACTTGTTTAATTTTTTGCATCCAACATACATGACACTCACAAAAAACATGTGCACAGAAGAGTACCTCTTCCATTTATCTGTAAACTGGAGTTTGAATCACACAAATAAATTTAAAATTGTATTTGTTATTAATTTTATTGCGCAAGCACGTCTAATGTTTGCGGAGTTATTCCACTTGCCCTGGGAATTCAGTTGAGAGTTTTTCTGATCAGCTGGGATTGAATGGGTTAACGTGTCACAGATCTGTACGGAATAATGGAATGAATGAATCTATAACAGTCCAACATGTCATCTCTATAACAGTCCAACATATCTCTACAACAGCCCCAACATGTCATCTCTACAACAACCCCCAACATGTCATCTCTACAACAGCCCCAACATGTCTCTCTACAACAACCCCCAACATGTCATCTCTACAACAGCCCCAACATGTCTCTCTACAACAACCCCCAACATGTCATCTCTACAACAGCCCCAACATGTCTCTCTACAACAACCCCCAACATGTCATCTCTACAACAGCCCCAACATGTCATCTCTACAACAACCCCCAACATGTCATCTCTACAACAGTCCAACAACAACGAAGCACTCACCTCCCACTTTTCCCAGCTCGGGCTGTCCTCCCCACTCGGTGGATGTAGTGCTTGATGGTGCTTGGCATGGTAAAATTGATGACCTGCGGAGATACACAATGTTCAGTTATGTACATTCGCATCATCAGTCATATGACATTAGTTGAGCAGGTCTCTAAAACTGGACATGATACATTGTGTAGACAGTGTAAACCTGGACATGATACATTGTGTAGGCAGTGATTTTACTCAGCCTGTCAGAACAAATACTTCTCACCTTTCCCCTTCCTGTCCTGCTCACGGTGAAGCACAGACTACAACATGATCACTGCCCCAGGCCCCGATGGAGTGCAGTATTACCACATTAAGTGGCTGGGGACTCAGTGGTCTGGAGGTAAGGTTGTCCATCTCAGGTGGGGGACTCAGTGGTCTGGAGGTAAGGTTGTCCATCTCAGGTGGGGGACTCAGTGGTCTGGAGGTAAGGTTGTCCATCTCAGCTGGGGGACTGTGGTCTGGAGGTAAGGTTGTCCGTCTCAGGTGGGGGACTCAGTGGTCTGGAGGTAAGGTTGTCCGTCTCAGGTGGGGGACTCAGTTGTCTGGAGGTAAGGTTGTCCGTCTCAGGTGGGGGACTCAGTGGTCTGGAGGTAAGGTTGTCCGTCTCAGGTGGGGGACTCAGTGGTCTGGAGGTAAGGTTGTCCATCTCAGGTGGGGGACTCAGTGGTCTGGAGGTAAGGTTGTCCATCTCAGGTGGGGGACTCAGTGGTCTGGAGGTAAGGTTGTCCATCTCAGGTGGGGGACTCAGTGGTCTGGAGGTAAGGTTGTCCATCTCAGGTGGGGGACTCAGTGGTCTGGAAGTAAGGTTGTCCATCTCAGGTGGGGGACTCAGTGGTCTGGAGGTAAGGTTGTCCATCTCAGGTGGGGGACTCAGTGGTCTGGAGGTAAGGTTGTCCATCTCAGGTGGGGGGCTCAGTGGTCTGGAGGTAAGGTTGTCCATCTCAGGTGGGGGACTCAGTGGTCTGGAGGTAAGGTTGTCCGTCTCAGGTGGGGGACTCAGTGGTCTGGAGGTAAGGTTGTCCATCTCAGGTGGGGGACTCAGTGGTCTGGAGGTAAGGTTGTCCATCTCAGGTGGGGGACTCAGTGGTCTGGAGGTAAGGTTGTCCATCTCAGGTGGGGGACTCAGTGGTCTGGAGGTAAGGTTGTCCGTCTCAGGTGGGGGATTCAGTAGTCTCGAGGTAAGGTTGTCCGTCTCAGGTAGGGGACTCAGTGGTCTCGAGGTAAGGTTGTCCGTCTCAGGTAGGGGACCCAGTGGTCTCAAGTTATGGTGTCCGCCTAGGGTGGGTGACTCAGTGGTATCGGGATAAGGTGTCCGCCGCAGGTGCCGGAAGTCGCGGGTTCAAATCACATGAATTTTGTGGTAAAAATGTCCATGATCTCTGGGTAGTGAGATCGGACTCTCATGTTCAGTGCCTAATACATTAAAAATAAATTTCTTGGCAGTTGGAAATAATAAGGGTGTGCTGAATAGCCGCTGCTCAGATAAAATCCAAATTCAAAAGTTATTTGTTCCTTTCTCCAGGTGGTTCGTTAAGAGCAGCTATAGATGGTGCCTAACTGGCTGCGGGTCTACTTAGCTCTAGTGTTTGAGTCTATTAAGATGGATTCATAAATCGGTAAAAACCACCATCCAAGAAACTGGCTGTATACAGACTCCGTAGTCTTCTAAACCAGTATAAAGATGCTACATTAAGTTAAGCAGAGATTAGAAATAATGTTAATGATAACAATACTGGTATAGAGAAGGCCTGGTTCCCTAGCTATGAGTGTCCCACTCAGTAGACCTGCTATGAGTGGCCCACTCAGTAGACCAGCTATGAGTGGCCCACTCAGACCAGCTATGTGTGGCCCACTCAGTAGACCAGCTATGTGTGGCCCACTCCCTAGACCTGGTATGAGTGGCCCACTCAGTAGATCTGCTATGAGTGGCCCACTCCCTAGACCTGCTATGAGTGGCCCACTCAGTAGACCTGCTATGTGTGGCCCACTTACTAGACCTGCTTTGAGTGGCCCACTCCCTAGACCTGCTATGTGGCCCACTCCCTAAACTGGCAAGGATGTGGTTCAAGACCATAGTAATGTTTTATTATTTGAATCAGTCCAATGAACATACATCTGGATTGCTCATGAATATTCAACACATGTCTGACTCAGACTTCTTTGACTGGGACACATCATATGAAAGGTAAGTGTATAGGAATTACAGGACATGGTTAGCATGAATGTCAGCTTTGTGATAATCTATAATCTTTATCAAGGATGACTTCACGTCACAGATCGTTGAATTATTTGTCTGACAATGTTCAGATCTTCATCTTACCTCAATTTGTTTCATGATAATAAATTGTATTTTGAGTAACAGAACAGACCACCACTGCAGCTGGCCCCCTGCTAGGGAGCCTGTGTAGTGTGCATTATGTGTTCTGCTGTGAAGGTTACTGCAATAGTTTGTTATACATGATTTAAAGTATCAAACATAAAATACAACAAAAGACACCCAGTGCTAAGACCACTGTACTTACAGTTTTCACACTTTCAATGTCTAGACCACGAGAAGCCAGATCTGTAGCCAGCAACACGTCAACAAGTCCTTCTTTAAACCTCTTCAGGGTATCTAATCTCTGAGATAAAAACATGACTTTTAAACCTGTTCAGGGTATCTAATCTCTGAGATAAAAACATGACTTTTAAACCTGTTCAGGGTATCTAATCTCTGAGATAAAAACATGACTTTTAAACCTGTTCAGGGTATCTAATCTCTGAGATAAAAACATGACTTTTAAACCTGTTCAGGGTATCTAATCTCTGAGATAAAAACATGACTTTTAAACCTGTTCAGGGTATCTAATCTCTGAGATAAAAACATGACTTTTAAACCTGTTCAGGGTATTTAATCTCTGAGAGAGATAAAAGAATGACTTCACTTGAAGCACCCCTATTACAAATATCATGTATACATGTCAACACAACTGATAAACAATTGTATTTAAATATGGCATTAGTAGGAGACTGCTTGAACTGAAAACTAGATAAGCACCACGTGTCTGATGGAAAAAAAGACAAGGCAAATAGTTATACATAAGAGAAACAAGTAATATGCTGTGTCTAGAAGAGAGAAGAATTCGAGGTGACTTAAGATAAAATTATCAGAGGCACGGATAAATTAGACTATAACAAGTTTTTAAAAATTCAACCACCTACAAGAACAAAAGGGCATAGCTACAAATTAACTAAAGAAAGGTCCAGATTAGATATTAGGAAACATTTTTTTTGCCAGAGAGTGGTGAATGCTTGGAATGCATTGCCACAGGAAGTAGTGGAGGCGGGTACAATTAATGCATTTAAGAATAGATTGGATGCGCATAGCTTTTAGAGCAAGGAAATGTAAATGAAACTGGTTGTATAGACTCTGCAGAGTCTTCTAAACCAGTATAAAGATGTTCAGTTAAGTTGCGTTGGATGAGTGAAACACAAAGTCCAGTCTGATGGTGTAAGACCAACTACAAGCAGTACCTGCGCCTGGGATAAGTTGCTGTGGAGTTCCCCAACGTTAATGCCCAGTAACCCCAGCAGGATATGCATCCGATGAGCCTGCACTTTGGTCTGGATAAACACAATGCACTTGTCACAGAAATTACGAGATACCAAGGCTGGAAGAGAAGAGGGCACTACTGAAGCATAATACAAAGTGTCATAACAAGCACAGTACAAAGTGTCATAACAAGTGTAGTACAAAGTGTCATAACAAACATAATACAAAGTGTCATAACAAGCATAGTACAAAGTGTCATAACAAGCACAGTACAAAGTGTCATAACAAGAGTACTACAAAGTGTCATAACAAACATAATACAAAGTGTCATAACAAGCATAGTACAAAGTGTCATAACAAGCACAGTACAAAGTGTCATAACAAGCATAGTACAAAGTGTCATAACAAGAGTAGTCCAAAGTGTCATAACAAGCATAGTACAAAGTGTCATAACAAGAGTAGTACAAAGTGTCATAACAAGTGTAGTACAAAGTGTCATAACAAGTGTAGTACAAAGTGTCATAACAAGCGTAGTACAAAGTGTCATAACAAGCATAGTACAAAGTGACATAACAAGCATAGTACAAAGTGTCATAACAAGTGTAGTACAAAGTGTCATAACAAGCACAGTACAAAGTGTCATAACAAGTGTAGTACAAAGTGTCATAACAAGAGTAGTACAAAGTGTCATAACAAGCATAGTACAAAGTGTCATAACAAGCATAGTACAAAGTGTCATAACAAGTGTAGTACAAAGTGTCATAACAAGAGTAGTACAAAGTGTCATAACAAGCATAGTACAAAGTGTCATAACAAGTGTAGTACAAAGTGTCATAACAAGTGTACCCAACCCCTATTAACGGTAACAGAAATATAAAAGATTGTGTACATGGGCAATGCTACCCATTGTCCATAGAACAGTAAGGATGTACAATTGTGTACATCGCCTTTGGCACTCATTGTCCAAAGAATAAGGACGTACAAGTTTGGAGCACTCTCTAGTCAAATTAACCTCTACTACTGACCTGCCACAATTGCCTCTCTGTCTCCCTCTCTGTTCGGCCTAATCCTGACAAATTCTTGCCGCAAGCCCAAGGCAATGTCTGTGCTTTCGTTGACGAAGACCTTGACGGGGTCTTTCAGAGACACGGCTATCAGTTCTTGAACCTAATTCAAGGTCAGTATCAACAATCAAGATTGATAGAAATGTGAACAATCATGATAGAAATGTGACATTCTGTTTACTCTAGATTCATGTTCAGACAATCAACAGATGTAACCAAGTCTAACGTTACCACCACAGAGAAAACAAAGTACCATGGACTGAATCTCTTAACTGATCATGCACTTTGACATGATCAAGCTGCCATCCTCATGGAATAACATGTCTTAGACTACACCAGGTTATGCAGCTACAATAGAGGGACCCAGTCTTTTCATACCAGCCACAACTCCTCCACCACCACCAAGCCCATTTCTCCTACCAGCCACAACTCCTTCACCACCATCAAGCCCATTTCTCCTCCCCCACCAACAAGCCCACATCTCCTACCAGCCACAACTCAACCACCACCAAGCCCACATCTCCTATCAGCCACAACTCCTTCACCACCATCAAGCCCATTTCTCCTCCCCCACCAACAAGCCCACATCTCCTACCAGCCACAACTCAACCATCACCAAGCCCATTTCTCCTACCAGCCACAACTCCTTCACCACCATCAAGCCCATTTCTCCTCCCCCACCAACAAGCCCACATCTCCTACCAGCCACAACTCAACCACCACCAAGCCCACATCTCCTACCAGCCACAACTCCTTCACCACCATCAAGCCCATTTCTCCTCCCCTACCAACAAGCCCACATCTCCTACCAGCCACAACTCAACCATCACCAAGCCCATTTCTCCTACCAGCCACAACTCCTTCACCACCATCAAGCCCATTTCTCCTCCCCCACCAACAAGTCCACATCTCCTACCAGCCACAACTCAACCACCACCAAGCCCATTTCTCCTCCCCCACCAACAAGCCCACATCTCTTCCCAGCCACAACTGCAAACAACAAGTCATATACAGATGGAATGGTTCCTGTAAAAGACCTTTCTTTGTGTGATGTTCCAAGACAAAAAGCTCTGCCGACTGTTAAGGCCTCGGTAAGCACTTAAAAGTATTAGCAGTGGCTCTGGTGAGGTTATACTGAAGCCATCCATGATTGATGGATATCATTTCAAAATGAACGGACGTGACAGAGTTGACCAGTGTGTGACTAGCTACGGCACAGAGTTGACCAGTGTGTGACTAGCTACGGCACTTTTACAAGACGGACCAGCAAGTGGTGGAAGAACATTTGTTATTTTGTGGATAACAGAAATCACGCAACTAAATCGTTATATTCTAAATGCCCTTACCAGGACATCAAATATAACCAAAAGTCCATTGCTCCGAGGCAGCTTATAAATGAATTGTCTGCTACTGCTGTAGAGGACATACAGACACAGCTGAAACCAGGCAAACCGATATAGCATCCTGTTAATCATCTTAGGGACACATCATGTTCTCACGAAACCAACTTCATCACGATGTCTTGTCTGTCTGCAGTACCCCCACAGCAGTAGTCAGACCATCATTCTACTGTCATGGATGTGCTGATAAACCATATCTTCCTCCTAATGCCTGCTTTGCTCAATTTCATTCACAAGAACATGTCACGTGATGATGGGGTGGCTCTACCTAATTTTCTCAAACAAAAAATCAGCTGGAAAATATGTTGTTTTTTTCATGTTGAAAGTGATATAATCCAAAAAATGCTATTTATGCTGCAAATTCACTGAAATTCATATCGATTGTTTTAATATGGTCAACCATTGAAAGTAAACCAGTTTTATAACTACACCAATCTTGGATATGGGATCAAAACACTGAGCAGTGCATGAGCTGCAGCAGTCAGCGACCCATAGCTGACAGCTAGCATCAGGGCCAGCGAACCAGAGCTGCCAAGACCCTTCTACACCTCCACGCAGTGATCCTGGATAACAGGCTGCAGCAGGGCAGACTGGCTAAGGAGAAGGGATAGAAGAGGGAAGGCAACCCGGTGCTCAAAATGCCTGCTGAAATCGGATGTGTTGGACTAAAAGATGCAAATATCGCAGTCAAGCTGTAAACTACAACAATGCATTCCATTCTCTGGACTACAATCTGCTAATTGCAAAGCCCTTTTCAGGGCTTGGTAACGGGAGATTGAGAACGAACGGAGAAAAATCATGGATATTGAAACTAAACCAATTGAATAGCTACAGCAATGTTGGATATATTATAATAATGTGGTAAGAGATGTATTTGACAGCCCACATACATCTGCATCTTTCTAAAACCAAGACCTGTTTTATCAGTGTCACGAAATAGAAATGTTATATCTGGACATTTTGTTTGATAAAATTTGCTTGAGCTGTAACAAATAAAGTTTTAGTGCAAAATATAACTCATAAAAATGTGGTTTTATTACGTGTCCACTAGAGTTAAAGAAAGGATTCTCTCACCGTTTCTGTCATTGTGGCCGAAAACAACATCGTCTGCCGCTGGCGTGCACATAAGCGAATGATTTCCTTCATCTGCTCAGCAAAGAATTCGTCCAACATCCTGGATAACAAGCACAGTATATTTAACAGCTAGATGAGGCATGCAACCAAGGACAACAGAGACTGTTGACCATCATCAGAATACAAGCACAACACACTGCAGAGTGCTAACTGTGGACGTACCCATTCGAGACTGTTGATCATCATCAGAATACAAGCACAACACACTGCAGAGTGCTAACTGTGGACGTACCCATTCGAGACTGTTGACCATCATCAGAATACAAGCACAACACACTGCAGAGTGCTAACTGTGGACGTACCCATTCGAGACTGTTGATCATCATCAGAATACAAGCACAACACACTGCAGAGTGCTAACTGTGGACGTACCCATTCGAGACTGTTGACCATCATGGTTCCTCCTCCGAGGCCAGATAAATGGAACACTTTCTACAGTACTTAACAACAACTAACAAATAATGTGCAGATATCATTTCAAGGCATTGGGCCAAAGGATGAGAGCCTGGATGCTGCTGGATCCATACAAATAACACGAAGCCTCATTTGAGTTCCTATTCTATTGGGCCCCTGTAAACCATGACTGGCAATTTGGGCCAAGAAGCAAGAGTTCAGACTTTATTCTCACCTGTCTGCCTCATCCAAGACTAGAATCAATTTGGGCCAAGAAGCAAGAGTTCAGACTTTATTCTCACCTGTCTGCCTCATCCAAGACTAGAATCAATTTGGGCCAAGAAGCAAGAGTTCAGACTTTATTCTCACCTCTCTGCCTCATCCAAGACTAGAATCAATTTGGGTCAAGAAGCAACAGCTCAGATGTCAGACTTTATTCTCACCTGTCTGCCTCGTCCAAGACTAGAATCTCAATACTGTTGAGAGTGAAGCTCATACTGTTGCGGAGGTGGTCAATCAGTCGACCTGGTGTTGCTATAACAATGTCTGGTCCAAGACGCAGCATGGCCTCCTGGGATTTGATGTCCAAGCCACCTGGAAGGACACGTGAACAAGATCAAACAATGGATGACATTTTCACAAGAGCAGGTGAACCATAAGCCCCGTCAGGAATGAAGAATGTTGTGAACACACGGGAATGTCAAGCATTCTTCACACATAACTTTGTTTAAGCTCAGCCCCCCAAATGGTTGCTTACACGTGACATGTCCCACCCACTACTAGTTGCTGAAACGCTCGGATATTTGCACAAGATGTTCATGTCTGACCAATACCCTTTTCTTGTTAAAACATTTTTTGTTGTGCATTTATTTATTCCTTGTGCCTTCCAAAAACGTATGTTATCACATGTCAACAAAATGAATGCTTTCCCATGTCAACAAAATGGATGTATGTACCCCATGTCAACAAAATGAATGTTACCAAATGTCAACAATATGGATGTTATCCCATGTCAACAAAATGGATGTTATCCCATGTCAACAAAATGAGTGCTTTCCCAACCAATTTAAGCTGGCTTTATTGAGGATCGGGTTTGTCTTCCCGCAGCGAACCCCATTTTCTTAGCCAGACTACACTAGTGCAGCTTGTTTCCAGGGCCACGCTCAAGGGTGAATTGGGTCTTGGTCAGCTGTGTTCCAGCTGCTGTCAACGCATTCACTGCTGACTGCTGTCAACTCAGTCACTGCTGGCTGCTGTCAACTCGTTCACGGCTGCTTTCAGCTCATTCACTGCTGGCTGCTGTCAACTCATTCACTGCTGGCTGCTGTCAACTCATTCACTGCTGGCTGCTGTCAACTCATTCACTGCTGTCAACTCATTCTCTGCTGGCTGCTGCCAACTCATTCACTGCTGGCTGCTGTCAACTCATTCACTGCTGGCTGCTGTCAACTCATTCACTTCTGGCTGCTGTCAACTCATTCACTGCTGGCTGCTGTCAACTCATTCACTGCTGGCTGCTGTCAACTCATTCACTTCTGGCTGCTGTCAACTCATTCACTTCTGGCTGCTGCCAACTCATTCACTGCTGGCTGCTGTCAACTCATTCACTGCTGGCTGCTGTCAACTCATTCACTTCTGGCTGCTGTCAACTCATTCACTGCTGGCTGCTGTCAACTCATTCACTGCTGTCAACTCAAGGACTGCTGCATCTTCGGCCCCAAATGAAAACAACCATTCTCCTGACAACAAAGGATACAATCAGCCACACCATCTTCTTGATGATTCCAAAACAATGCATGGACTGGTGACACAGATGACAGAACATGGACATATTGGTGTATGGACTGGTGAGACAGATGACAGAACATGGACATATTGGTGTATGGACTGGTGAGACAAACGACAGAACATGGACATATTGGTGTATGGACTGGTGAGACAGATGACAGAACATGGACATATTGGTGTATGGACTGGTGAGACAAACGACAGAACATGGACATATTGGTGTATGGACTGGTGAGACAAACGACAGAACATGGACATATTGGTGTATGGACTGGTGACACAGATGACAGAACATGGACATATTGGTGTATGGACTGGTGAGACAGATGACAGAACATGGACATATTGGTGTATGGACTGGTGAGACAAACGACAGAACATGGACATATTGGTGTATGGACTGGTGACACAGATGACAGAACATGGACATATTGGTGTATGGACTGGTGAGACAGATGACAGAACATGGACATATTGGTGTATGGACTGGTGAGACAAACGACAGAACATGGACATATTGGTGTATGGACTGGTGAGACAGATGACAGAACATGGACATATTGGTGTATGGACTGGTGAGACAAACGACAGAACATGGACATATTGGTGTATGGACTGGTGAGACAAACGACAGAACATGGACATATTGGTGTATGGACTGGTGAGACAAACGACAGAACATGGACATATTGGTGTATGGACTGGTGAGACAGATGACAGAACATGGACATATTGGTGTATGGACTGGTGAGACAGATGACAGAACATGGACATATTGGTGTATGGACTGGTGAGACAGATGACAGAACATGGACATATTGGTGTATGGACTGGTGAGACAAACGACAGAACATGGACATATTGGTGTATGGACTGGTGAGACAGATGACAGAACATGGACATATTGGTGTATGGACTGGTGAGACAGATGACAGAACATGGACATATTGGTGTATGGACTGGTGAGACAGATGACAGAACATGGACATTTTGGTGTATGGACTGGTGAGACAGATGACAGAACATGGACATATTGGTGTATGGACTGGTGAGACAGATGACAGAACATGGACATATTGGTGTATGGACTGGTGAGACAGATGACAGAACATGGACATATTGGTGTATGGACTGGTGAGACAGATGACAGAACATGGACATATTGGTGTATGGACTGGTGACACAGATGACAGAACATGGACATATTGGTGTATGGACTGGTGAGACAGATGACAGAACATGGACATATTGGTGTATGGACTGGTGAGACAAACGACAGAACATGGACATATTGGTGTATGGACTGGTGAGACAGATGACAGAACATGGACATATTGGTGTATGGACTGGTGAGACAGATGACAGAACATGGACATATTGGTGTATGGACTGGTGAGACAGATGACAGAACATGGACATATTGGTGTATGGACTGGTGACACAGATGACAGAACATGGACATATTGGTGTATGGACTGGTGAGACAAACGACAGAACATGGACATATTGGTGTATGGACTGGTGAGACAAACGACAGAACATGGACATATTGGTGTATGGACTGGTGAGACAAACGACAGAACATGGACATATTGGTGTATGGACTGGTGAGACAAACGACAGAACATGGACATATTGGTGTATGGACTGGTGAGACAGATGACAGAACATGGACATATTGGTGTATGGACTGGTGAGACAAACGACAGAACATGGACATATTGGTGTATGGACTGGTGAGACAGATGACAGAACATGGACATATTGGTGTATGGACTGGTGAGACAAACGACAGAACATGGACATATTGGTGTATGGACTGGTGAGACAAACGACAGAACATGGACATATTGGTGTATGGACTGGTGAGACAGATGACAGAACATGGACATATTGGTGTATGGACTGGTGAGACAGATGACAGAACATGGACATATTGGTGTATGGACTGGTGAGACAAACGACAGAACATGGACATATTGGTGTATGGACTGGTGAGACAAACGACAGAACATGGACATATTGGTGTATGGACTGGTGACACAGATGACAGAACATGGACATATTGGTGTATGGACTGGTGAGACAGATGACAGAACATGGACATATTGGTGTATGGACTGGTGAGACAAACGACAGAACATGGACATATTGGTGTATGGACTGGTGAGACAAACGACAGAACATGGACATATTGGTGTATGGACTGGTGACACAGATGACAGAACATGGACATATTGGTGTATGGACTGGTGAGACAGATGACAGAACATGGACATATTGGTGTATGGACTGGTGAGACAAACGACAGAACATGGACATATTGGTGTATGGACTGGTGACACAGATGACAGAACATGGACATATTGGTGTATGGACTGGTGAGACAGATGACAGAACATGGACATATTGGTGTATGGACTGGTGAGACAAACGACAGAACATGGACATATTGGTGTATGGACTGGTGAGACAGATGACAGAACATGGACATATTGGTGTATGGACTGGTGAGACAGATGACAGAACATGGACATATTGGTGTATGGACTGGTGACACAGATGACAGAACATGGACATATTGGTGTATGGACTGGTGAGACAGATGACAGAACATGGACATATTGGTGTATGGACTGGTGAGACAGATGACAGAACATGGACATATTGGTGTATGGACTGGTGACACAGATGACAGAACATGGACATATTGGTGTATGGACTGGTGACACAGATGACAGAACATGGACATATTGGTGTATGGACTGGTGACACAGATGACAGAACATGGACATATTGGTGTATGGACTGGTGAGACAGATGACAGAACATGGACATATTGGTGTATGGACTGGTGACACAGATGACAGAACATGGACATATTGGTGTATGGACTGGTGAGACAGATGACAGAACATGGACATATTGGTGTATGGACTGGTGAGACAGATGACAGAACATGGACATATTGGTGTATGGACTGGTGACACAGATGACAGAACATGGACATATTGGTGTATGGACTGGTGAGACAGATGACAGAACATGGACATATTGGTGTATGGACTGGTGAGACAAACGACAGAACATGGACATATTGGTGTATGGACTGGTGAGACAGATGACAGAACATGGACATATTGGTGTATGGACTGGTGAGACAGATGACAGAACATGGACATATTGGTGTATGGACTGGTGACACAGATGACAGAACATGGACATATTGGTGTATGGACTGGTGAGACAGATGACAGAACATGGACATATTGGTGTATGGACTGGTGAGACAGATGACAGAACATGGACATATTGGTGTATGGACTGGTGACACAGATGACAGAACATGGACATATTGGTGTATGGACTGGTGAGACAGATGACAGAACATGGACATATTGGTGTATGGACTGGTGAGACAAACGACAGAACATGGACATATTGGTGTATGGACTGGTGAGACAGATGACAGAACATGGACATATTGGTGTATGGACTGGTGACACAGATGACAGAACATGGACATATTGGTGTATGGACTGGTGACACAGATGACAGAACATGGACATATTGGTGTATGGACTGGTGACACAGATGACAGAACATGGACATATTGGTGTATGGACTGGTGACACAGATGACAGAACATGGACATATTGGTGTATGGACTGGTGACACAGATGACAGAACATGGACATATTGGTGTATGGACTGGTGACACAGATGACAGAACATGGACATATTGGTGTATGGACTGGTGAGACAGATGACAGAACATGGACATATTGGTGTATGGACTGGTGAGACAGATGACAGAACATGGACATATTGGTGTATGGACTGGTGAGACAGATGACAGAACATGGACATATTGGTGTATGGACTGGTGAGACAAACGACAGAACATGGACATATTGGTGTATGGACTGGTGAGACAAACGACAGAACATGGACATATTGGTGTATGGACTGGTGAGACAGATGACAGAACATGGACATATTGGTGTATGGACTGGTGAGACAGATGACAGAACATGGACATATTGGTGTATGGACTGGTGAGACAGATGACAGAACATGGACATTTTGGCACAAACAAGAAGAACCTCACCGGCTGCCAGACAAATGTCCATGTTTGAGTGCTGTGCCAGCTGCCTGGCCACTGTGTGGACCTGCACGGCCAGCTCCCTGGTTGGGACTAGAACCAGGACTCTGGTGGCTGCCGTGGCTCGTGGCCTGTACAGCAGACGTTCCATGATTGGTAACATGAAGGCAACAGTTTTACCTGTAGAGTGACTTCGAACATTACAGCTAGCAACAGGTTAGGTAAAACAGCGTCACAAACATCCTAATCTCTATGTTACCATATTGTATGTGATTAGGCTGTCGTATTCTCACAGCTGATGGTGCTGGATTTCACTATTATGTTGTATTTACACTGTCATGTTCTATTAACATTGTCATGTTGTATTTGCACTGTCATGCTGTATTTACACTATTATGTTGTATTTACACTGTCATGTTCTATTAACATTGTCATGTTGTATTTGCACTATCATGTTGTATTTGCACTATCATGTTGTATTTGCACTATTATGTTGTATTTCACTGATACAATAATTTGTTATCCCATCTCAAGATCAATTATAATCAAATTACACTCTCTGCAGCAAACACACAAGCAAAACAAGAACAATTTGCAAAAACATTCAAACTTACCAGAGCCGGTCACGGCACACGCACATATGTCACGGCCAAGCATTGCTATAGGTATACATGCAGCCTGTATGGGAGTTGGCTTCACGAAATCCATGGAGGACAAGCCCTGCATACAAACAACATCATAATGCAGTAGGCCAGTACTTGGAGACAATTACAATACTATTTGTATTAATGAATGTACAACCATAACAACTCAAAGACAAGCCCTGCATACAAACAACATCAGAATCGAGTATTCTACAGACACTTAAAACCCAGTTGTAGTTGATGTCTACTTAAAACCCAGTTGTAGTTGAGGTCTACTTAGAACCCAGTTGTAGTTGAGGTCTACTTAAAACCCAGTTGTAGTTGAAGTCTACTTAAAACCCAGTTGTAGTTGAAGTCTACTTAAAACCCAGTTGTAGTTGAGGTCTACTTAAAACCCAGTTGTAGTTGAGGTCTACTTAAAACCCAGTTGTAGTTGAGGTCTACTTAAAACCCAGTTGTAGTTGAGGTCTACTTAAAACCCAGTTGCAGTTGATGTGTACTTAGAACCCAGTTGTAGTTGAGGTCTACTTAAAACCCAGTTGTAGTTGAGGTCTACTTAAAACCCAGTTGTAGTTGAGGTCTACTTAGAACCCAGTTGTAGTTGAAGTCTACTTAAAACCCAGTTATAGTTGAGGTCTACTTAAAACCCAGTTGTAGTTGAGGTCTACTTAAAACCCAGTTGTAGTTGGAGTCTACTTAAAACCCAGTTGTAGTTGATGTCTACTTAGAACCCAGTTGTAGTTGAGGTCTACTTAAAACCCAGTTGTAGTTGAGGTCTACTTAAAACCCAGTTGTAGTTGAGGTCTACTTAAAACCCAGTTGTAGTTGAGGTCTACTTAGAACCCAGTTGTAGTTGAGGTCTACTTAAAACCCAGTTGTAGTTGAAGTCTACTTAAAACCCAGTTGTAGTTGAAGTCTACTTAAAACCCAGTTGTAGTTGAGGTCTACTTAAAACCCAGTTGTAGTTGAGGTCTACTTAAAACCCAGTTGTAGTTGAGGTCTACTTAAAACCCAGTTGTAGTTGAGGTCTACTTAAAACCCAGTTGCAGTTGATGTGTACTTAGAACCCAGTTGTAGTTGAGGTCTACTTAAAACCCAGTTGTAGTTGAGGTCTACTTAAAACCCAGTTGTAGTTGAGGTCTACTTAGAACCCAGTTGTAGTTGAAGTCTACTTAAAACCCAGTTATAGTTGAGGTCTACTTAAAACCCAGTTGTAGTTGAGGTCTACTTAAAACCCAGTTGTAGTTGGAGTCTACTTAAAACCCAGTTGTAGTTGATGTCTACTTAGAACCCAGTTGTAGTTGAGGTCTACTTAAAACCCAGTTGTAGTTGAGGTCTACTTAAAACCCAGTTGTAGTTGAGGTCTACTTAAAACCCAGTTGTAGTTGAGGTCTACTTAAAACCCAGTTGTAGTTGAGGTCTACTTAAAACCCAGTTGTAGTTGAGGTCTACTTAAAACCCAGTTGTAGTTGAGGTCTACTTAAAACCCAGTTGTAGTCGAGGTCTACTTAAAACCCAGTTGTAGTTGATGTCTACTTAAAACCCAGTTGTAGTTGAGGTCTACTTAAAACCCAGTTGTAGTTGAGGTCTACTTAAAACCCAGTTGTAGTTGAGGTCTACTTAAAACCCAGTTGTAGTGGAGGTCTACTTAGAACCCAGTTGTAGTTGAGGTCTACACTCTCAGTTAGCACTATTTCCATGATATAAATTGAGGAATTACTGCAATAGAGCACATTCATTCATGGATCAAAGATATTCAGCCAAGCAAGCATTGACACATTCATTCATGGATCAAAGATATTCAGCCAGGCGAGCATCAACACACATTGATGGATCAAAGATATTCAGCCAAGCAAGCATCAACACATTCATTCATGGATTGGTATCAGAAAATGATGATTGATCAAGTGCTGATAGTTTGTTTAAATAAAATGATAGTAGTTTATCAGGTTGTGAAGACATGCTTGGGCATCTCACCTGGCTGGGCCTAGTCCTAGTAGAGAAGCTACCAGAGGAACAAATCATGTTCCAATAACAAGTATCAATAAATATGCTAGTCTAAAACCAGTAACAGCAGCCAAGTATCAAAAGTAACTTCTTTAAATGAGCTTGTACAAACATGGTTTGTGAGCGCTTATACTGAGAGTTAGAAACTAAGACCATGACAAACAAATGACCTGGTACAAACGTGGTTTGTGAGCGCTTATACTGAGAATTAACAAACTAAGACCACGACAATGAAGTCATTGAACTTGCCTCAAGGTGATCTGAGGGTCAGACCACTGCTGCCATCTTCCTGTTATGACATATTGGAAAGAATATTGACAAGGCAACCCCAATGACTTTGTGGCTGTCCATAACCAACATAAGCAGTTGTTGTTACTACCAACAATAAGCAGTTGTTGTTACTACCACCAATAAGCAGTTGTTGTTACTACCACCAATAAGCAGTTGTTGTTACTACCACCAGAAAATGGTCTCTAGCAGGAACATCAAACACAAGTACAAATCTGTTACCACAACTGACCTTCAGCAAAGGTCGAGATAAATTCATGTCCTGAAATATGAGCTTTTCGTCATAGGTGTCCACACTTTCTGAGAACTGAACCTTAGCTTCCTGGAATGACAAGGTTAGGCTCAGTATCTAGGTCATTAGGCTCAGTATCTAGGTCACTAGGCTCAGTATCTAGGTCACTAGGCTCAGTATCTAGGTCATTAGGCCCAGTATCTAAGTCATTAGGCTCAGTATCTAAGTCATTAGGCTCAGTATCTAAGTCATTAGGCTCAGTATCTAGGTAATTAAGCTCAGTATCTAGGTCATTAGGCCCAGTATCTAAGTCATTAGGCTCAGTATCTAGGTCACTAGGCTCAGTATCTAGGTCACTAGGCTCAGTATCTAGGTCATTAGGCCCAGTATCTAAGTCATTAGGCTCAGTATCTAAGTCATTAGGCTCAGTATCTAAGTCATTAGGCTCAGTATCTAAGTCATTAGGCTCTGCATCTAGGTCACTAGGCTCAGTATCTAGGTCATTAGGCTCAGTATCTAGGTCACTGAGCTCAGTATTTAGATTATTAGACTCAGTATCTAGGTCATTAGGCCCAGTATCTAAGTCATTAGGCTCAGTATCTAGGTCACTGAGCTCAGTATTTAGATTATTAGGCTCAGTATCTAAGTCATTAGGCTCAGTATCTAGATTATTAGGCTCAGTATCTAAGTCATTAGGCTCAGTATCGAGATTATTAGGCTCAGTATCTAAGTCATTAGGCTCAGTATCTAAGTCATTAGGCTCGGGATCTAGGTAATTTAATTCTTAGACTGGACTGACTACTTCACCCTTAGTTAAACAGTGGACTGGCTACATCACCCTTAGTTAAACAGTGGACTGGCTACATCACCCTTAGTTAAACAGTGGATGCCTTCACCCTAGTTAAACTGGACTGACTACTTCACCCTTAGTTAAACAGTGGACTACTTCACCCTTAGTCAAACAGTGGACTGTTTCACCAATTCAAGTGTGCAGTCAAATGTGTGTACATTGTCTATATGAAGCATGTTTGTTCATGATTACCTAAAATTAAACTGACATTAAAGCTCAATCATTTTATATGTGAACTGTTTCTTGATTTCAAAGTAGTCATAAATTAGAGTTTGTCTTTTTATTTTGACTCATGACAATATTTCAAACAGAAGAAGATAAAACTCATGACAATATTTCCAACAGTGCATGAAACAATTCATGACAATATTCTCAACAGTACATGGTAAAACACATGGCAATATTTTAAATAGAAGATCAAATGTTAGAGAAACAAACATAAGATCCAAATGTTAGAGAAACACAAGATCAAATGTTAGAGAAACATAAGATCAAATGTTAGAGAAACACAAGATCAAATGTTAGAGAAACACAAGATCAAATGTTAGAGAAACACAAGATCAAATGTTAGAGAAACACAAGATCAAATGTTAGAGAAACACAAGATCAAATGTTAGAGAAACACAAGATCAAATGTTAGAGAAACACAAGATCCAAATGTTAGAGAAACACAAGATCAAATGTTAGAGAAACACAAGATCAAATGTAAGAGAAACACAAGATCAAATGTTAGAGAAACACAAGATCAAATGTAAGAGAAACACAAGATCAAATGTTAGAGAAACACAAGATCAAATGTAAGAGAAACACAAGATCAAATGTAAGAGAAACACAAGATCAAATGTAAGAGAAACACAAGATCAAATGTAAGAGAAACACAAGATCAAATGTTAGAGAAACACAAGATCCAAATGTTAGAGAAACACAAGATCAAATGTTAGAGAAACACAAGATCAAATGAAAGAGAAACACAAGATCAAATGTTAGAGAAACACAAGATCAAATGTTAGAGAAACACAAGATCCAAATGTAAGAGAAATACAAGATCAAATGTTAGAGAAACATAAGATCAAATGTTAGAGAAACACAAGATCAAATGTTAGAGAAACACAAGATCAAATGTTAGAGAAACACAAGATCAAATGTTAGAGAAACATAAGATCAAATGTTAGAGAAACATAAGATCAAATGTTAGAGAAACACAAGATCAAATGTTAGAGAAACACAAGATCCAAATGTTAAAGAAACACAAGATCAAATGTTAGAGAAACATAAGATCAAATGTTAGAGAAACACAAGATCAAATGTTAGAGAAACACAAGATCAAATGTTAGAGAAACATAAGATCAAATGTAAGAGAAACACAAGATCCAAATGTTAGAGAAACACAAGATCAAATGTTAGAGAAACATAAGATCAAATGTTAGAGAAACACAAGATCCAAATGTAAGAGAAACACAAGATACAAATGTTAGAGAAACACAAGATCAAATGTTAGAGAAACATAAGATCAAATGTTAGAGAAACACAAGATCCAAATGTTAGAGAAACACAAGATCAAATGTTAGAGAAACATAAGATCAAATGTAAGAGAAACACAAGATCCAAATGTAAGAGAAACACAAGATCAAATGTTAGAGAAACATAAGATCAAATGTAAGAGAAACACAAGATCCAAATGTTAAAGAAACACAAGATCAAATGTTAGAGAAACATAAGATCAAATGTAAGAGAAACACATGATCCAAATGTTAGAGAAACACAAGATCAAATGTAAGAGAAACACAAGATCCAAATGTTAGAGAAACACAAGATCAAATGTTAGAGAAACATAAGATCAAATGTTAGAGAAACACAAGATCAAATGTTAGAGAAACATAAGATCAAATGTTAGAGAAACATAAGATCAAATGTTAGAGAAACAAAAGATCAAATGTTAGAGAAACATAAGATCAAATGTTAGAGAAACAAACATAAGATCAAATGTTAGAGAAACATAAGATCAAATGTTAGAGAAACACAAGATCAAATGTTAGAGAAACAAACATAAGATCAAATGTTAGAGAAACACAAGATCAAATGTTAGAGAAACAAACATAAGATCAAATGTTAGAGAAACAAAAGATCAAATGTTAGAGAAACAAACATAAGATCAAATGTTAGAGAAACATAAGATCAAATGTTAGAGAAACACAAGATCAAATGTTAGAGAAACAAACATAAGATCAAATGTTAGAGAAACACAAGATCAAATGTTAGAGAAACAAACATAAGATCAAATGTTAGAGAAACACAAGATCAAATGTTAGAGAAACAAACATAAGATCAAATGTTAGAGAAACAAAAGATCAAATGTTAGAGAAACACAAGATCAAATGTTAGAGAAACAAACATAAGATCAAATGTTAGAGAAACAAAAGATCAAATGTTAGAGAAACAAACATAAGATCAAATGTTAGAGAAACATAAGATCAAATGTTAGAGAAACAAACATAAGATCAAATGTTAGAGAAACATAAGATCAAATGTTAGAGAAACATAAGATCAAATGAAAGGTGAAGAAATATCTAGGGTCTCCCATAGCAGATCCTGTTGGTGGGGACCCTGTTGGTGGGGACCAAGTGTTTAAGATCCCAGCTTTTGGCGATCTGTTCCATTACCTGCTGCTTTATCTTACATCACTGTCAGTCACAGACCCATATACAGCTGGGTATACTAGACCAGTGTTTGTATTTGAAAACATCCAATGTAGCAAGTGATATTTCATTGGAAGACAACAATACAACCAACAAGTAACAGCATGTACCTCTTCATCATCTCCTTTCTTTCTTTTCTTCTTTTTCTCCTTTGTTTTCACAGTATCTGAGTGACAGGAAAGAATATTCATTTTGTTTTGATCATTTGTAGAGCATGGCTGGAGCAGTTCCTAATGTTTGGTGGAGGCTGGCTGGAGCAGTTCCTAATGTTTGGTGGAGGCTGGCTGGAGCAGTTCCTAATGTTTGGTGGAGGCATGTTGTGGAGGCTGGCTGGAGCAGTTCCTAATGTTTGGTGGAGGCATGTTGTGGAGGCTGGCTGGGGCAGTTCCTAATATTTGGTGGAGGCATGTTGTGGAGGCTGGCTGGAGCAGTTCATAATGTTTAGTGGAGGCTGGCTGGAGCAGTTCCTAATGTTTGGTGGGGGCTGGCTGGGGCAGTTCCTAATGTTTGGCGGAGGCTGGCTGGGGCAGTTCTTAATATTTGGTGGAGGCATGTTGTGGAGGCTGGCTGGAGCAGTTCATAATGTTTAGTGGAGGCATGTTGTGGAGGCTGGCTGGGGCAGTTTCTAATGTTTGGTGGAGGCTGGCTGGGGCAGTTCCTAATGTTTGGTGGAGGCATGTTGTGGAGGCTGGCTGGGGCAGTTCTTAATATTTGGTGGAGGCATGTTGTGGAGGCTAGCTGGAGCAGTTCATAATGTTTAGTGGAGGCATGTTGTGGAGGCTGGCTGGGGCAGTTTCTAATGTTTGGTGGAGGCTGGCTGGGGCAGTTCCTAATGTTTGGTGGAGGCATGTTGTGGAGGCTGGCTGGGGCAGTTTCTAATGTTTGGTGGAGGCTGGCTGGGGCAGTTCTTAATATTTGGTGGAGGCATGTTGTGGAGGCTGGCTGGAGCAGTTCATAATGTTTAGTGGAGGCATGTTGTGGAGGCTGGCTGGGGCAGTTCCTAATGTTTGGTGGAGGCTGGCTGGGGCAGTTTCTAATGTTTGGTGGAGGCTGGCTGGGGCAGTTCTTAATATTTGGTGGAGGCATGTTGTGGAGGCTGGCTGGAGCAGTTCATAATGTTTAGTGGAGGCTGGCTGGGGCAGTTCTAATGTTTGGTGGAGGCTGGCTGGGGTAGATCCTAATGTTTGGTGGAGGCTGGCTGGGGCAGTTCTAATGTTTGGTGGAGGCTGGCTGGGGCAGTTCTAATGTTTGGTGGAGGCTGGCTGGGGTAGATCCTAATGTTTGGTGGAGGCTGGCTGGGGCAGTTCTTAATATTTGGTGGAGCAGTTCCTAATGTTTGGTGGGGGCATGTTGTGGAGGCTGGCTGGGGCAGTTCCTAATGTTTGGTGGAGGCTGGCTGGGGCAGTTCCTAATGTTTGGTGGAGGCTGCTGGAGCAGTTCCTAATGTTTGCTGGAGGCTAGCTGGAGCAGTTCCTAATGTTTGGTGGAGGCATGTTGTGGAGGCTGGCTGGGGCAGTTCCTAATGTTTGGTGGAGGCATGTTGTGGAGGCTGGCTGGGGCAGTTCCTAATGTTTGGTGGAGGCTGGCTGGGGCAGTTCTAATGTTTGGTGGAGGCTGGCTGGGGCAGTTCTAATGTTTGGTGGAGGCTGGCTGGGGCAGTTCCTAATGTTTGATGGAGGCATGTTGTGGAGGCTGGCTGGGGCAGTTCCTAATGTTTGATGGAGGTATGTTGTGTTCAGGTTTTTTGTGTGATAGATTGTTTCTGTGAATATTTTGTAATAGATTGTTTCTGTGATATGTTTGCGTAAGAATTTATGATAGATATGAAATCCCATTTTCCTAAGATCACTATGAGATACAGATGTAGAGACACAATTAGAAACAGAGGTAGGAACGAGAGAAAGATAACAAAGAGACATGGAATGAGAGAAAGATAACAAAGAGACATGGAACGAGAGAAAGATAACAAAGAGACATGGAACGAGAGAAAGATAACAAAGAGACATGGAACGAGAGAAAGATAACAAAGAGACATGGAACGAGAGAAAGATAACAAAGAGACATGGAACGAGAGAAAGATAACAAAGAGACATGGAACGAGAGAAAGATAACAAAGAGACATGGAACGAGAGAAAGATAACAAAGAGACATGGAACGAGAGAAAGATAACAAAGAGACATGGAACGAGAGAAAGATAACAAAGAGACATGGAACGAGAGAAAGATAACAAAGAGACATGGAATGAGGAAGTGAACTAGAGCCTTACCTGCTGTCATATTTTCTTCCTCTGAAGAATCATCTTCATCCACACTCACATCCATATCCTCTGCACCATTATCCTCTTTCCCATTTTTCAGTTTCTGAAATAATTGTACAAATATAAAATTAAAGACGACAAGAACTACCAGAAAAAAACATGACACATCCGTGACATAAGATATGAGACAACTGGTGCCATATGTCATCTCTGACTGTCACACACATACCTGATGCCATGTCATCTCTGACTGTCACACACATACCTGATGCCATCTGTCATCTCTGACTGTCACACACATACCTGATGCCATCTGTCATCTCTGACTGTCACACACACACCTGATGTCATCTCTGACTGTCACACAACTGGTGCCATCTGTCCTTTCTGACTGTCACACACATACCTGATGCCATCTGTCATCTCTGACTGTCACACACACACCTGATGCCATGCCATCTATGACTGTCACACACATACCTGATGCAATCTGTCATCTCTGACTGTCACACACAACTGGTGCCATCTGTCATCTCTGACTGTCACACACAACTGCTGTAGTCTATAAGGTACCATCTATTCAATAAACTGAAGATAGGTGATACTGACAAATGAACCTGTGGTACTGGGAAAATGGCCCTTGAACATCTACGACAAAATTGTCCGACATACGTTAACCAGAGAAAGCACGTGGCCATCACTAGACAAGCTGTACGGCAGTGTCCATAGGCTCAGGATGATAGCTGTTTTCTTTGAACAAATTCAATTCGATGCCTGACAGTGTACGAAGAAGAACATGATCATGTCTGAATGTGACAAATAACTCATGTGACCTCCATCAGACATATGAGACGAGCTACTTGGCCTACCATTTGATATCTCAGAATCGGTTTCCATTTTCACAATAGCAAGATGTGCCATGCTGTTGGTGCCAGACGCCCAAATTATTTTGTCATTTTTGTTTGGCATAACAGAAAGAGCCCAAACCTGTTAGAAGAAACCCACCAGTTTTTGTTGTCTAACTTTGGAGATTTTGTCATCTTTGTTTGGCATAACAGAAAGAGCCCAAACCTGTTAGAAGAAACCCACCAGTTTTTGTTGTCTAACTTTGGAGATTTTGTCATCTTTGTTTGGCATAACAGAAAGAGCCCAAACCTGTTAGAAGAAACCCACCAGTTTTTGTTGTCTAACTTTGGAGATTTTGTCGTCTAGGGATGAGATACTGGACATTCCCTTGGCCTTGAGGACACACGGAGTGAATGCTGGCAGCTGGCAAACAAAGAAATGGTATATACAGCATTTATGTGTGTGTGTACATACTTGCAGTATACTCTTGATATTATTTGTATTTTGTCAAAAGCATTGTTTTTTTTAAATGCTGCAATACATTTTCTCTGTAGCACATTTCAAACTCTCTATCAATGAAATCTCACAATTTTGATCTGTAATGTTTATCTTCAGAAATCATTTACCTGTATCAGTAGCAGAGAAGGTAGGACTGTTTTCAGATAAAATGGGTGATGCTATCAATATATTTGTTATATACACAGATACCTACTATTATTCTTGTTCTCTTTATAAATATCTTCTATTGTGGAAAAACTGATAACACACACAAAGGTTGCCAGTACTTGATGTTTATTATTAACATTGTGGCAGTGTAAGGCATTTATAAAGAGTTACGTAGTATTATCAAAGATATCCTGGTCACTTGGACCAAAATACGATATGTGGCAGAGTCTAGGTTTAGTTGAGTAGTTCACTTATCTAAAGAGTTACAGCATGTATCCACGACATGACTTCACACAGTAAATAACAGTCAACACTAGCTTGATCGTAAGACAAAACATTTTCGTTTAATAATTTTTAAAACAAAACAATATTAAAAAGTACATCTAAAATAAATAATCATAATATATATATATATATATAGAACTACAAGAGGAGGTTTTTAATCACTAGCTTTTGATGTTTCCCCCAAACTACATAACCCAGGCTCTTGCTGCTGCTCTCCCCTTATCTGCACAACACACACTCACAAACGCATCCTCACGGTTGGATTACGTACTCAGTTGAACTGTGCATTCACATACAATCAGATCACCTTCAATCAGTTGATCTGAGCATTCACATACAATCAGATCACCTTCAATCAGTTGATCTGAGCATTCACATACAATCAGATCACCTTCAATCAGTTGATCTGAGCATTCACATGTAATCAGATCACCTTCAATCAGTTGATCTGAGCATTCACATATAATCAGATCACCCTCAATCAGGTGATATGTGCATTCACATATAATCAGATCACCTTCAATCAGGTGATATGTGCATTCACATACAATACGATCACCCTCAATCAGGTGATCTGAGCATTCACATATAATCAGATCACCTTCAATCAGGTGATATGTGCATTCATATACAATCGGTCCACAAAGTGTCCTACACATATAACACACATTCAGATCTCGTACTGTTCACATGGTGTCCAAAATAGACACCTGTAGAGCAACTGGCCATAACTCGACATGTATGAAAGTACTGTCACCCTGCAAACTCACTCACGGACTACTGACAGCCTCTCTCCTAGTCAGTCCCCGAGTTAATCCTTGCAGAGTATTTTATAGTCTCAAGCAACAACACGGCTGTCCAATGGGCTTCTGTTGGTTGTCTGACTTAGCCATCACTAATTTGGAACTATCCCCAACTAATTGTTATTGGATGATTATCCACGAATCACTGTCACCAACTCCCCTCTACGCCAATTCGGAACACCAGAGTGGTCAGCTCCGAACACACACACACCCCCCCCCCCCCTACCAGACAAAGTCTCCCCCTAAACCCCTCGTTTCCATTGCCGACCTAGTGTCGAGACAGCGATTGACCTTGGCACACATTCAAGCCACCTTTGTTCTTAGAGTTGCCAGCTCAATCTCCCCTGACCTAAACGCCCATGCTCCAGCTGGAACTGTCACAACAAAACTAAAATGTCAACTTACATTACTTTATGTTTATTAAGAAAACCAAAATGGTCAACTTACATTACTTTCTCCATCAAACTGAAAACTGGAGCTGAAAACAGTCTGCTTCCGATTGTGCTTTCTCTTATGTTTTGAAACCTGCAAAATAGTCAACAATAGCAATGACAAACTGATGACAAGTTCACTTGTTTGACTGGCACTGCTGAGCCAAATGACAAGTTCACTTGTTTGACTGGCACTGCTGAGCCAAATGACAAGTTCACTTGTTTGACTGGCACTGCTGAGCCAAATGAATCCAATAATAATCACAATTAAGGTCAATAATTGTTAACAATTCTTTGAGTGGATCATGGGACCCGGTTTTGGCAAGAAAATGTTACCACTGTATCCTACCACGTATTTTTTTTAAATGTACAAGGAGCAAAAATGGGACCGAACCGGCTGGGGGTTAACTTTGCTCTGGTGTGTAAAATCATTATGGATGCCACCAGGCCACGGATTTGCCAATAGTCAACAACTTACTCGTGTCCATGGAAACATAGTGCTGTTTTCCAATCTGGACTAGTTCGTTGGTTCATTTTGGTGTGTTTTCTTCCTTCCAATTATCCTTGCAGGTACATCGGCTATATGAGCTAGTGCTACGATCAGCCTGTGTCATATTTTCAGTCTAGTGCACATGGTTGAATTCACAAGACTGACGCCCTTCAGCCTAGTCGCAAACAATGTCGATTTTGGTGCGACTGTGTAATATAGACACGGGACAAAAATGGACTTCCAACACATTGCGCGGGAGAGATTGGGCCCTACGCAACACACACACGCTGATTGGGGCCCTTACGACCTCTTGCGGTTATGGGAAAGGCACGGCACACAATGATAAACAGATGTTATTGAACTTTTCAATAAAGAATCTGGTCTAATGTTTGGTAGAGTGGCTGGAAGCGTATTATTACCAGTTACCGTATATATCATCATCTAGAGGCAAGTTCATTTTATATGAACACAATTGCTGTGATTTGGTGAATGTGAGGACTGTCTACCTCGTCCGTAATACTTATCATTCTTACATCATGTAGCGGCTCGTAGGCAAGGTGTGCGTTGGTTTACCTGCAACGATTGACTAAGTCTTAACTTGTCGATGGGATCAAGATGCTGAGCAGCACATGAGCTGCAGCAGTCAGCAACCCATAGCTCGTCAAGACCAGTGAACCAGAGCTGTCAAGACCCTTCTACACCTTCACAGGGTGATTCTGGATAACAGGCTGCAACAGAGCAGACTGGCCAAGGAGAAGGGATCGAAGAGGGAGGGCAACCCGGTACTCAATAATGCCTGAAGTCAGATGTGTTGGACCAAGAGGTGCAAATATCACAGTCAAGCTGTAAACTACGACAACACATTCCATTCTCTAGACTACATTCCGCCACTTCCAAAGCCATTTTCATGGCTTGGTAGCGGGAGATTGAGAACGAGCGAAGAAGAATTTGTCGACGCCATTGGTGAAATTGTTGCGGCTTGTATCTGTGGTTGGTGCACGTCGTAACAATTTGGCTGGACTACCTCTACTCCGTTCTGTGGTTGGTGCACGTTGGTGCAATGGTGGTCTCATGTTCCCATTTGAATTATTTTTTTGTTTACACCGTTTGTTCTCAAACTCTCGCTACCAAGTCCCGAAAAGGGCTTTCTAAGTAGAAGGATCTAGTCCGGTGAATGGAATGCGCTGTGTAGTAGTTTACAGCGCGACTGCGATATTTGTACCTTTCGGTTTCTCCTTAGCCAGTCTGCGCTGTTGTGGCCTATTATCCAGGATCACCATGGGGAGGTGAAGAAGGATCTTTGCAGCTCTGGTTCGCTGGCCCTGGCACTGCATTAGGTCGCTGACTGCTAAAGACTGTGCCCTGCTCAGTATCTTGACCCCGATCCCATTGCAATGAAAAAGAATGAATCTGTTGGCACAATCCTCTAGTTGACACCAGTGAGCAGAGCTATGTTAGTCCACAATCCTCTAGTTGACATCAGTGAGCAGAACTATGTTAGTCCACAATCCTCTAGTTGACATCAGTGAGCAGAGCTATGTTAGTCCACAATCCTCTAGTTGACATCAGTGAACAGAGCTATGTTAGTCCACAATCCTCTAGTTGACACCAGTGAGCAGAGCTATGTTAGTCCACAATCCTCTAGTTGACACCAGTGAGCAGAGCTATGTTAGTCCACAATCCTCTAGTTGACATCAGTGAGCAGAGCTATGTTAGTCCACAATCCTCTAGTTGACACCAGTGAGCAGAGCTATGTTAGTCCACAATCCTCTAGTTGACACCAGTGAGCAGAGCTATGTTAGTCCACAATCCTCTAGTTGACACCAGTGAGCAGAGCTATGTTAGTCCACAATCCTCTAGTTGACACCAGTGAGCAGAGCTATGTTAGTCCACAATCCTCTAGTTGACACCAGTGAGCAGAGCTATGTTAGTCCACAATCCTCTAGTTGACACCAGTGAGCAGAGCTATGTTAGTCCACAATCCTCTAGAGTTAGTTGACACCAGTGAGCAGAGCTATGTTAGTCCACAATCCTCTAGTTGACACCAGTGAGCAGAGCTATGTTAGTCCACAATCCTCTAGTTGACATCAGTGAGCAGAGCTATGTTAGTCCACAATCCTCTAGAGTTAGTTGACACCAGTGAGCAGAGCTATGTTAGTCCACAATCCTCTAGTTGACACCAGTGAGCAGAGCTATGTTAGTCCACAATCCTCTAGAGTTAGTTGACACCAGTGAGCAGAGCTATGTTAGTCCACAATCCTCTAGAGTTAGTTGACATCAGTGAGCAGAGCTATGTTAGTCCACAATCCTCTAGTTGACATCAGTGAGCAGAGCTATGTTAGTCCACAATCCTCTAGAGTTAGTTGACATCAGTGAGCAGAGCTATGTTAGTCCACAATCCTCTAGTTGACATCAGTGAGCAGAGCTATGTTAGTCCACAATCCTCTAGTTGACACCAGTGAGCAGAGCTATGTTTGTCCACAATCCTCTAGTTGACATCAGTGAGCAGAGCTATGTTAGTCCACAATCCTCTAGTTGACACCAGTGAGCAGAGCTATGTTTGTCCACAATCCTCTAGAGTTAGTTGACACCAGTGAGCAGAGCTATGTTAGTCCACAATCCTCTAGTTGACACCAGTGAGCAGAGCTATGTTAGTCCACAATCCTCTAGAGTTAGATGCCATCAGTGAGCAGAGCTATGATAGCCCACAATCCTCTAGTTGACACCAGTGAGCAGAGCTATGTTAGTCCACAATCCTCTAGAGTTAGTTGACACCAGTGAGCAGAGCTATGACCCATGTTAGCCCATAATAAGAAATGACTACTCACGTTTTAAAACAAATATTTCAATAGTTCATTTATGTATCAAGTGCATTTTTTGCACACGGCCCTTTAAAGAAAAAAGACGTTAGGATGGTATTCTAAAGCTAGCATGCAAAAAAAACTGTGTTTAATAAATCCAATATAACAAAGTCTAGTCATTAAGCTATAACATATTTTTTTTATGTATCCATTAAACAACATACTCCTCATTATTAGCACTCATACAGAATATATATGAAGATACAGTTAGTAGAGTGGTACATGAAGGAGCACTGTAGTTATCGCGGGTTGCGTCCTATGCAGCCAAGTGAGTTTGGAGTTTCTGTTTATTTGTTTATGCAAGGCGCAGCAAGGCATTGGTCATCTGCAAATAACAGCTCATATATAATGGAATTATAAACTGGATAGTGTGCCACAGGCTGATAGGCCTCTAAGCACAATTTTGTCAATTTAAATGTTAAAAAGCAGCGGGGACAGTACACATCCCTGATGCACACCCTTGGTGATTGGAAAAGTCTGTGTGACACTGTCCTTTTTACGCACCACACTCATTTTCCACGGTACAGAGCTCTCACATTGTCAAGCAACTGGCCTTGTATTCCGTACTCCTCCATCACTGTCCAGAGTTTATTTCTGTAGACTGTCAAAGGCTTTCTTTTGATCGATGAAAGTTGAGATACTTGCTGTATTCAATAGTTTTTTCACACATTTGCCATAGGGTGGATAAAACATCGGTGCATCCCTTGTCTTGTAGTGTACCTTTTCTTTTGATCTGTATGGCCGTGGAGATTTTGACCTCTTCCTTCTATCAGGCTATTCTTTTTATTGGCCCCTGCGGTGTCTTAGGGATTTAGTTTCATATAGTGACATACCTTGTGTTCGTCATTGTCAGTTTGAAAGAGGTCCATTGTTTTTTTAAATATTTATAGTGGTGGCATCTCCATGGAGTCTCAGTCTGATCTCGGAACTCTCAGTCTAGGCACATCGGAATTTACCTATTTCTATTTTTAGAAACAGGTTCCAGTTTAGCCGGTTTTTTAACTCAAAATGTGAAATGGCTACTGACCGATCTTGGCGTGACTCTTTAACGGATTATTTTATTTCTAGGTCAATCCCGTGATTTTTGGCCTGTATAAAAGTCAAACACGCTAGTTCAGTGACCCATTTCACCACTGACCACATGTGAACGACATTTTTTTCTAAATTTCGGAATTTCTGAGCTATTGACAAATACACGTAAGTTTGCATGCTATTTAGTGTGAACGGTAATTGTTCTGGGATATATAGTTTGTATTTAGTTAAATTCTGCATCCACTAATCTGTATCTTTTGTTATTTTTGACGTTACATCGTGACACTTAAGTCATGTAGTTTGAACTTAGCCGAGGCTAGTAATTTGTCCACACTGATCATTTCATGACGTCCGCCATTTCTGTCGTCTTTCGCTGCAGGTCTGATTACAATTAATCAATATAAGTAACTTATTACATTAGTAATTTTAAACACGATCATACTCGTATTATTTTAATGAATTGTATCACTACCATCAGGTTCTGCATTTATTTTGAATAAATATTGCGTATACTTATAATACCTAGTTAATGATAATCTGGCAATTTAAGAACCATATATTTCTAGTTCTACTCATTATTATTGTACTCAATGGCAGATTAGTATGGTTATACCAACTGAAGTAATCGTTTTTTTTACACAATGTCTATTTATTTAAATTCTGCATCCACTCTCTGTATGTTTTGTTATTTTTTATGTTAGATCACGGCATTTGAGTCATGTAGTTTGAACTTAGCAGAGGCTAGTAATTTCACCAAACTGATTATTTCATGACGTCCGCCATTTTTGTTGTCCTTCGCCATCAGCGGTTCTGATTACAATTAATCAAGTAACTCAGTACATTAATAACTTTAAATACGATTTTATATTGCTTAAACTAATATTTGGTTCAAACATTAATCTGTGTGTCTTGCAAATTTGTTTTAAAATTATTATATTTAACATTTTTTCAGAAATTCTAAGATCTACTGATCATCATCATGGCAAACAAGAAGTCAGCTGTTGACCTGAAGGCACATTTGGCATGCTTTGATCCAGTGTATCCACTCAGGAAAGGATACATTGCCCGACTGATAGGAGAAACAAGAGATAACAAAATCATTGCTCTGATACCTAAAGTCAAGGCGCTTGTTCCGACCACGTTTATAGAACAAGATAAGTGTGTAGATGAGATAAAGCTCAGCTGGGCTTTTAAGGTCTTGCAAAAAGAGCTCAAGTTGAAGAAATACAATTTGAGTACACACTGGGACTCACTTGTACATCTTTTTCAGCAGCAATTTCCTATACATCTAATACTGTTGTTTTGTTGCAGCCACAAGAGATTTCCTCTTCTACCGAAGTATCAAGTGTGTCAACTGCAACGATTGGGACACCATCCCCACCAATAACCAAGAAGTGTTTGCTGATCTGAAAGCACATTTAGCGCGCTTTGGGCCAGTGTATCCACTCAAGAAAGGGTACATTGTGCAGCTTTTTGTGGAAACACGAGATCCTTCAATTACTGCTTTGATATGGAAAATCAAGACACTTATTCCAACCACATCTGCAGAACAGGATAAGCGTGTTGATGAGATAAAGCTCTACAATGATCTGCATGCCTTGAAAAAAAATCTGAAGTTGGGACTCACTTGTACTACTTTGTCAGCAGCCCTTTCCTATATATTTTAAAGATGCCGCTAATACAGTTGTTTTGTTTCAGACACAAGAGATTGCCTCACCTACTGATGTATCAACTTTTTCAGCTGCAATGGTTGGGCCCCCATCCCCAAAGAAACTTCGTTATGATTGTCATAACTGTGTTACCAAGCAGCGCACACTCAATAATTTGAGAGAGACCATTGTCACATTGCGCAGGCTTTTGTTTGATCAAAAAAAACATCGTGCGCAAGAACTGGCACGTTTTGCTCCAAAGGTGATCAATCAGACCATTCGCAGGAAGGTAATAAGCCTAAGCTCTTCGAAAGCCAAATGCAAGAGTGCTTTGAGGAGTTACAAAATTGTAAATAATTCTTTAGAGAAGTATAAGGTGAAAAGTAATGCATTGAACGAGAAGCTGCGAGATTATGAGTTGAGACATGACAGCATCCAGAAACAGCTTGAAAAGATAGATAAGGATTTTAAATTATTACAGAATAAGTTTGCTCTTTTCCAGCGTCAGTCTAAGATGCACAAGAAACAAGTGAAAAGACAACATGAACGTCAGGTTGCTCACGCTAGAAAGAACTTGAGCTACCTAGAAGCATCCCATGAGAATCAGATGTCCATGTTACAAGAAAAGATAGATGACATCAACAACGAGTTTATACAGGTAAAGGTAGATGGTAAGACGTATGACGATGTATTCAGGAAATGCATGTATAAAAGTTTGATATGTAATGTCAGTGTTCAGCATTGTTGTGATATCCTTCACTATGGGGTATTCCTTCTGTGTGGTAAACAAATTTCAAGCAGACCTGTTCCATCCACTATAGCACAGATAGCTTATGAAATAGGTGTTCTGTCTCAAATTAAGACTGGATATATATTGCATGAGTCATCTTGCACTACTCTGTCATGGGATGCCACAAGTTTAAAAGGATCTCATATCAATGAAGTCCATGTGACTACTAATGTGAAAGACTCTTTATTTCAGACATTTGTCCTGGATATAGGTATGCTTCATGGAGGAACAACAAGTGATTACTATAAGCACGTCAGTCAAGCTTTACTTGATGTCATCCAGACATATTGTGTGTATCGTAATCTGTCAGAGATTGATGCTGTCAATGTCAAGAAAAGTGTTTTTAAAACCATTAAGAGCACAATCACCGACAGAGCACCGGTTAATCACTGTGTTGTCGAGGAAATGTCTTAATTTGTCAAATAGTAAAAGAAAAAGAAACATGCAACAACAAAATGCTGCACGACAAAAACAATTAACATATCAGACTTACCCAATAAAGACTGTAAATCCATATGTTTTGCTGTTTGTGACACTTGTTTAGAAAATACATCCATTTATGAATTAAACTGCATTTCATACGTGCCTCTTGTTATATTTGTATATTTTTTTTTCTGTTTATTAAATTGATTAGTTATTTCCAAATTTCCTGATATTTCAGCTTGTGTACTGAAAAATTGAATGATGTTCAGCTATGTGCATCAACTTTTGTTTTAACAGCAACACAAAGAAAACAAGTAATGTTTGGAGATGCCACATTTGACTAATCAACTGCAGCTTGTAAGTATGTTCCAGGGGGCCTTCTGTAAGTATATTCTTTTTATTTTTAACATTCATTTTAATTTCTAACAACTATGCATGTTTATTAATCTTGTAAACAAATTTTCGAGTAAAATTTGTGTAATAATTTGTTCTGTATACTATTTCTCCAAGCATTTTAATCAAATAACAGCAAACAATGAATATATTAATGCTCTTCTCAAAAAGACGATCAAAACGATATATTATATGTAGTGTATCATGAAGAAAACAAATATTACAACATTATTTTAGTTGAAAATTATGCAAATGAGGTCGCCATTTTGAATATTAATTAGTCCGTGCCTTTTTGAAAAGTCATGCAATTACCTTCATCGGTTGTATTTTGTTCTCCCGAATACAAAAATGTATGGTTTTACAGGTGTTCAATCACGAATAGCTGAGATAATCAATATATTGTGAACTGCACCTCCTTTTTGGAATCAACTTTGCCCAAGTCCCTAGTCTATATTTTTCTCTATAGCCCTATTGCGATTTTTTAAATAGAAAAAAAATCATAACTTTTTTCAGGAAAGACATAGAAACATGGTTGATATATCATTGGATTGCATTTTTCTTGGGCTTTCTAACAGTTGTATTTGTAATGCTGTAGAATCAATTTGAAATTTTTATCAAAGTGCCTATCTCAGTCTCATCATCATCATACACTTTGGTCACGATCGTAGTGTTTAAACCGACCCTGGCAGACTAGTCTTTCAAATGTTTGTAGATTCGTGATCTTCCTTCTATTCGCCTTTCAACTTTAAATAAATATATTTTTGAAACAAAATCCAAAGTGAAAACAAAATCCATTTTAACTTTTAAGTAGTAAAGAAACAAATGGCCTGCTTATCGAGTATTGAAAAAAAAACGTGTCATTGTTTTAACTGTTGTTTTTTAAATTTAGTACAGTCATTATACATTTTTTTTCACTACGACTTAAGAATAATCTCAAACCATTTCATCGCCGGAATCAGAGCTGTCTTCACTTGGTGGAACTTCATCATTTTCGTTGATTGTTTGGATCATGCCTAAACCCTTGAGCGTCGCCATTTTTAAATGTGCATGAAAAGCTATGCAGTTTAATGATTTACTCAGAATAAAAAAGTGTAACATATATAACAATATTAACATAGTATTAATGTAATAATGCGAGTCTCTAATAATATTTACGAACATAGATGAAAATGTTAGCATAGCTAAATGGAGATGGAATTATACGAAACTGAAGAAATGGAAACTTCGCGCGAAATTGAGTCCTTTTTGCTTTCACGTCAAGAAGATTGCTCGGCCGGTCTGGATAGTCGTTTGGACAATCTACTCTAACAGTAATCTCATATTTGTTTGTGTCAAACATCCCTCATCGATTGTTCTCTAGCATGGGAATTCAAGGCCTTACAAAACTTCTGGGAGACTATGCGCCAACATCTATGAAAGAAAATGAAATCAAGAACTTTTTCGGTAAGACGAGACCAGAATTGTGAGAACGGAGTTCATTGATTGTTTTTGTGATGATCATGATGAAGAAGGGCTGCTATCTGGTTCTCTTGATGTAGATTAGATTCTTTCACGTGGGATGGATGTTTACTGGAATAATGATCTTCTTAATCATCCAGGGTATATGATTCTGGTGGGTCCTAAGCATGAAGACCTAACGTCTAACCCGTGAGGTACTGACCGCAGCAGAGGAATATTCAGAGATACTCAGCTGGCTAACAATGAATGATGAGTTGGACTGAGGAGACTACTCAGATAGGTCACATGCCAGTGATGCAGCTTTTTCTTCTTAGAAATAAAATGACATTTCCATTTTGAGGGAGTGGTGCAAAAGTAGCAATCATTAAGTTGATTTGTCAGTTCCCTCTAGACCAAAGGAACACAGAGGGCACAGCTACAAAGTTGACTAAGGAGAGGTCCAGATTAGATATATTACTAGGAAGTGTTTTTTTAGCCAGAGAGTTGTGGTGAATGCTTGGAATGCATTGCCAAGTGAGGTGGTGGAGGCTGGGACGGTTAATGCATTTAAGAATAGATTGGATGCGTACAGCTTCTTGAGCAAGGTGATGTAAATGGAACTATACAGACTCTGCAGTCTTCTAAACTGTTGACAAAAAATACATTGATCATTCGTTTTGGTTCAACCACCATCGCAGATTCTTTATTGACAAGACAACATATGACGATATGTAGGGGCCCAATGATTCTTGATGCTGGTCCTGGTCACCAGTCTCACAACCAAAATACTCAAAGCTGTAAGCATCATTGATGTAATGAGTTGCCTTTGTGATAGCAAAGTTATTTGTTCGCAAAAGATAATAATCAGCACTGTTGTGCATTCATTCATGAGGCATAGTTTATCATGAACACATCGGCACTCACAAAATCAACAACACTCAGAAATGATGACGAGGGAGATGTGGTTGCAATGACCACAACAGATTGCATCATCCAACTGGCGCTCAGGACTATGTCCTCCTCTTGACCACATCCCCCCCCCCCCAAAATCTTGGAAACGAGTTCGAGGTTTTAAATTTCCTATTCATGACCAGCATGTCCAAATTAGTTAAAAATTGCTTCTTTTGTCTCTGATACATTTCTTATGCTGTCTAGTGTTATTTTATTGAAACTTGTCACTCCATAGCTTCGTTTCTATTGTTTCATTTTTGTCTGACCCTACTTCTTAATTTAATTCACAGGTAGGAAAGTTGCCATTGATGCTTCTATGAGTATCTATCAGTTTCTCATAGCTGTACGACAGGATGGCTCGCAGTTGACAAATGAAGAAGGGGAGACAACAAGGTGAGTGTAGACTCACAAGTCTGATTAGTTAGGCACCAGATATTGGCTGTACCCTTGGAGCAAGATGATGAGCAGTAGTGGTCAGCGATCCAAAGGTGATTGCTAGCATCAGGACCAGCAACCCAGAGCTGCCAAGACCTTTTTCCACCTCAATGGGGGTGATCCTGGGTAACAGGGTGGACTAGCTAAGGAGAATGGATCGAACAGGGAAGGTTAACCTGTTACAGGCTGCAACAGGGCAGACTAGCTAAGGAGAAGGGATCGAAGAGGGAAGGTTAACCTGGTACGCAGACTAGCTAAGGAGAATGGATCAAAAAGGGAAGGTTAACCTGGTACCCAGACTAGCTAAGGAGAAAGGATTGAAGAGGGAAGGTTAACCTGGTACCCAGACTGGCTAAGGAGAAGGGATCGAAGAGGGAAGGTTAACCTGGTACCCAAAAATGCCATGCTGAAGTCGGACCAAAAGGTGCAACTATCGCAGTCAAGCTGTAAACTACAACACAGCGCGTTTCGTTATCCTGCTACTTTCAAAGCCCATTTAGGGCATTATAAACTTCCAGTCGGGTGCCGCTAACACATCAGCTTCAGATATTCTGTGATATTTCAAATCTTCTTCCAAAACTTGAATGGTTTCAAGAAGTGTTTTATCGACAGAACACCTCATGAGGACTGTACTACAACTAGCATGTGTGAAATAAGATACACCTATTTGATAATGTGCCGTATTCTAGTTGTAGTCCAACTCTAAGCCTATCATCCCCTATTCCTGACAACACGCAAAATCGCTGGGTCGTGCAGGAAAAATGCACATGTACTCTTAAGACACCTTTCTGACACTCCGATGTATAGGGGTCACGTTACCACTAGAGGTGACAAGACGTCCTTATCAGTGAGAGACCCAAACAAACGCACGGAAAGAAAAGAGGCAGGAGAGGTGGTAAAAGAAATAGTAGAAATCCAAGAACAAGGAAAGCTTTTTTAGATCTGCCCTGATCAAGCTCAGCCAGCTAAGCAGGACACTCGTCATCAGGCTACCACGACAGCAAATGTGCTGAGCGGTGTGGACCACATAGAACACATGGCGAGGCACTTGGGCAGCTGTGATTATTCACTGCACCCGATTCCTTATCCAGTCGTCCTGACTTGTCTTGCCACTGGTTAAAGTTGGACTCGGGCGAGAGAGTGTGAACTGTGCAACCCTTCCCCGCTTGAATCATATTAATGGCTCAAGACATTCTCGTTTCATTTATCCAGTACTAACACAGTCGAGTCCTGTGATGACGGGTGAGCAGAGAGCGTAAGTCCACTGATAAGCTAAACTACAGTCTAAAAGCTGCGTCAGTTGCCAGACTACTGGCTGAGCAATAAAGCGGTTGGGATACATGGCTTTGCTGACAATTATGATCACCGTCTCGCAAAGCGAACTTTCCATGCTTTCACTGCCTGCGAGTATGCAGATCACAAATCGGACTCGTCAGCTATCTCCGCACACATCCACAACCCGAAGTTACAGAATACTCGACTGGAAGGACTGGCTAGGTGAAAAAAGATGAACGAGCAACAACATTCAGGGCTTGGTAGTGGGAGACTGAGAACATTCAGGGCTTGGTAGTGGGAGACAGAGAGCATTCAGGGCTTGGTAGTGGGAGACAGCATTCAGGGCTTGGTAGTGGGAGACAGAGCATTCAGGGCTTGGTAGTGGGAGACTGAGAGCATTCAGGGCTTGGTAGTGGGAGACTGAGAGCATTCAGGGCTTGGTAGTGGGAGACAGAGAGCATTCAGGGCTTGGTAGTGGGAGACAGAGAGCATTCAGGGCTTGGTAGTGGGAGACAGAGCATTCAGGGCTTGGTAGTGGGAGACAGAGAGCATTCAGGGCTTGGTAGTGGGAGACAGAGAGCATTCAGGGCTTGGTAGTGGGAGACAGAGAGCATTCAGGGCTTGGTAGTGGGAGACAGAGAGCATTCAGGGCTTGGTAGTGGGAGACAGAGCATTCAGGGCTTGGTAGTGGGAGACAGAGCATTCAGGGCTTGGTAGTGGGAGACTGAGAGCATTCAGGGCTTGGTAGTGGGAGACAGCATTCAGGGCTTGGTAGTGGGAGACAGAGAGCATTCAGGGCTTGGTAGTGGGAGACAGCATTCAGGGCTTGGTAGTGGGAGACTGAGAGCATTCAGGGCTTGGTAGTGGGAGACTGAGAGCATTCAGGGCTTGGTAGTGGGAGACTGAGAGCATTCAGGGCTTGGTAGTGGGAGACTGAGAGCATTCAGGGCTTGGTAGTGGGAGACTGAGAGCATTCAGGGCTTGGTAGTGGGAGACAGCATTCAGGGCTTGGTAGTGGGAGACAGAGAGCATTCAGGGCTTGGTAGTGGGAGACAGCATTCAGGGCTTGGTAGTGGGAGACAGAGCATTCAGGGCTTGGTAGTGGGAGACTGAGAGCATTCAGGGCTTGGTAGTGGGAGACAGAGCATTCAGGGCTTGGTAGTGGGAGACAGCATTCAGGGCTTGGTAGTGGGAGACAGCATTCAGGGCTTGGTAGTGGGAGACAGCATTCAGGGCTTGGTAGTGGGAGACAGAGCATTCAGGGCTTGATAGTGGGAGACTGAGAGCATTCAGGGCTTGGTAGTGGGAGACAGCATTCAGGGCTTGGTAGTGGGAGACAGAGAGCATTCAGGGCTTGGTAGTGGGAGACAGAGAGCATTCAGGGCTTGGTAGTGGGAGACAGAGAGCATTCAGGGCTTGGTAGTGGGAGACAGAGAGCATTCAGGGCTTGGTAGTGGGAGACAGCATTCAGGGCTTGGTAGTGGGAGACAGAGCATTCAGGGCTTGATAGTGGGAGACTGAGAGCATTCAGGGCTTGGTAGTGGGAGACAGCATTCAGGGCTTGGTAGTGGGAGACAGAGAGCATTCAGGGCTTGGTAGTGGGAGACAGAGAGCATTCAGGGCTTGGTAGTGGGAGACAGAGAGCATTCAGGGCTTGGTAGTGGGAGACAGCATTCAGGGCTTGGTAGTGGGAGACAGAGCATTCAGGGCTTGGTAGTGGGAGACTGAGAGCATTCAGGGCTTGGTAGTGGGAGACAGCATTCAGGGCTTGGTAGTGGGAGACAGAGAGCATTCAGGGCTTGGTAGTGGGAGACAGCATTCAGGGCTTGGTAGTGGGAGACAGAGAGCATTCAGGGCTTGGTAGTGGGAGACAGCATTCAGGGCTTGGTAGTGGGAGACAGAGCATTCAGGGCTTGGTAGTGGGAGACTGAGAGCATTCAGGGCTTGGTAGTGGGAGACAGCATTCAGGGCTTGGTAGTGGGAGACTGAGAGCATTCAGGGCTTGGTAGTGGGAGACAGCATTCAGGGCTTGGTAGTGGGAGACAGAGAGCATTCAGGGCTTGGTAGTGGGAGACAGCATTCAGGGCTTGGTAGTGGGAGACTGAGAGCATTCAGGGCGTGGTAGTGGGAGACAGAGCATTCAGGGCTTGGTAGTGGGAGACAGAGCATTCAGGGCTTGGTAGTGGGAGACAGCATTCAGGGCTTGGTAGTGGGAGACAGAGCATTCAGGGCTTGGTAGTGGGAGACAGAGAGCATTCAGGGCTTGGTAGTGGGAGACTGAGAGCATTCAGGGCGTGGTAGTGGGAGACAGAGCATTCCGGGCTTGGTAGTGGGAGACAGAGCATTCAGGGCTTGGTAGTGGGAGACTGAGAGCATTCAGGGCTTGGTAGTGGGAGACTGAGAGCATTCAGGGCTTGGTAGTGGGAGTTTGAGACCAATGAAGAAGAAGACCATGGTCATTCCATTTGTCAGTTCTGATGGACCACACCCATTTGTCAGTCTTGATGGATCACAGCCATCAGACATGACAGTAAAGTAAAATGTCTATTCCATTCAAACTAGAAATGAACTTCTTGATCCATCTTGGAAAGGACATTGTGTCATAGTTTACAGTGTCAGTGCTGCTCTGTTAAAGTGTTCATTGTTTCAGTCAATGTCTCATTCTCTGTTTCTTCTGACATCCAGTCATTTGATGGGAATGTTCTACCGAACTATCAGAATGGTGGAGAATGGCATTAAACCAGTCTATGTTTTTGATGGGAAACCACCAGAAATGAAATCAGGCGAGGTGGGTTGGTGCTCTTATTTCTTTGTTTGTGTATCTCATGAGATGTTATGTATTTGTTATGTATTTGTGTGTGGATGTATCTGAGATGTTATGTATTTGTGTGTGGATGTATCTGAGATGTTATGTATTTGTGTGTGGGTGTATCTGAGATGTTATGCATTTGTGTGTGGATGTATCTGAGATGTTATGCATTTGTGTGTGGATGTATATATGAGGCATGTTCAAATGAAACCTGACTAAACTGCAACAAGCGAACATACATACAATGTGCATGGTGACGTCACTTCTGGTGTAAACAGCACATAACAACCATCAAGTTTGCAAAATTTCATTACCCATGACTCAGTTTCCTCAGCAGACCGTTGAAAACATGGGGGGTGTGATATGGAATCCATCCGGAGTTGATCAGAAGCAGTGATTAAATTTCTAACAGCCGAAGGATGTCGACCAGTTGACATTTATCGCATAATGCAGGCAGTGTATGGTGAGAAAAGTGTGTTGAAGACATCAGTGAAGAACTGGACAAATATGTTAAAAGGAGGACGTAAGTTAAAATCTTCAGAGACCAAGTCAGGCTCATATTGTTTCATCAATTTCCTTTTTTTAAATTCGTTTTCCAGTTCATCACTATTGTCTTCAACACACTTTTATCACCATAGACTGCCTGCATACTGCGATGAATGTCAACTGGTCGACATCATTCAGCTGTTAAAAACCAAACCGCTGATCAACTCTGGAAGGATCCCGTATCACACCTGCCATGTTTTCAACGGTCTGCTGAGGAAACTATGAGTCGGAGGATAATGATATTTTCCTAACGAGACAGTTGGTATGTTCTGTTTACACCAGAAGTGATGTCATCATGCACATCGTACGCATGTTCACTTATTGCAGTTAAATCCGGTTTCATTTGAACACACCTCGTATGGATGTAGTCTGAATATGTGAATTCCATTATCTAGGAAGCTGTTATAATCTGTGGAGACATAACCCATCCAAATAATGTAGTTATTATAACCATTTCTGTGATTACCGTACTGAATATCTGATAACAATCTTGTGACTTTGGTGAGTAGCGTTCTGGCGTTGTTCAAAGGTCTCTAGCCATTCATAGATTGGTACCACTTTAGATGTTTGTACTGCAGTTTATAATTGACTTTAGATGTTTGTACTGCAGTTTATAATTGACTTTAGATGTTTGTACTGCAGTTTATAATTGACTTTAGATGTTTGTACTGCAGTTTATAATTGACTTTAGATGTTTGTACTGCAGTTTATAATTGACTTTAGCCTGCTGTCACCTGTTACTCATTATTCTTGGACTTACATTTTTCAAGCTGGCTAAACGTAAAGAAAAAAGAGATGAAGCCCAAAAAGAGCTGGAGAAAGCCGAGGAGGCAGGTTAGATAGGTTTTCTTATTGGTTAAAGGTCATCATTGTTTGGATTGAATGTCAATAATTGAGTGATCAGTTTTGTCCAATGTAATGTCGATAAATCGAATGATGTTTTGTCTTCTTCTTCTTCGTTCGTTCTCAATCTCCCACTACCAAACCCTGAAAGGGCTTTAGTAGCAGAATGTAGTCCAGAGAATGGAATGCGTTGTTTCATAGTTTACAGCTTGACTGCGATATTTGCACCTTTCAGTCCAACACATCTGACTTCAGCAAGCATTTTTTGAGTACCAGCTTAGCATTCTCTCTTCGATCCCTTCTCCTTAGCCAGTCTGCCCTGCTGCAGCCTGTTATCCAGGATCACCGCGTGGAGGTGTAGAAGGGTCTTGGCAGCTATGGTTCGCTGGCGCTAGCAGTCAGCTATGGGTCGCTGACCACTGCAGCTAATGTGCTGCTCAGCATCTTGATCCCGATGTTTTGTCTAATGTAATGTGGATAATCGAATGATCAGTTTTGTCCAATGTAATGTCAATTGCTTGGTAATAGTCTTAGTCAGCTGTTGCCAAGCTAAAAGTTATCACAAGAAATTGTTACCTCCTAGTGATACACATAAAGTATTTCTACCAAAATTAGAGAATGTCCCTTTTTTCACAATGGTTTGTAGATAATACAGTGCTGTAGATATATAATGCAACTAACAGTTATTGTCAACCAAACCCTACAAGAAACATGGGCAACATCTTTGAAAATGGATAGATCATATTGTTGCACGCCAAATTTATGGATAGATCATATTGTTGCACGCCAAATTTATACTTTGTTCATTCTCAATCTCCCACTACCAAGCCCTGAAAAGGGCTTTGCAAGTAGCAGGATGTTGTCCGGAGAACGAATATTGCTTTGTCATAGTTTACAGCTTTACTGGCCCTGGCGCTAGCAGTCAGCTCTGGGTGGCTGGCCCTGACGCTAGCAGTCAGCTCTTGATTGCTGGCGCTAGCAGTCAGCTCTTGATTGCTGGCCCTGTCGCTAGCAGTCAGCTCTGGTTCACTGGCCCTGGCGCTAGCAGTCAGCTCTGGGTGGCTGGCCCTGACGCTAGCAGTCAGCTCTTGATTGCTGGCCCTGGCGCTAGCAGTCAGCTCTGGTTCACTGGCCCTGGCGCTAGCAGTCAGCTCTGGGTGGCTGGCCCTGGCGCTAGCAGTCAGCTCTGGTTCACTGGCCCTGGCGCTAGCAGTCAGCTCTGGTTCACTGGCCCTGGCGCTAGCAGTCAGTTCTGGGTGGCTGGCCCTGACGCTAGCAGTCAGCTCTTGATTGCTGGCCCTGGCGCTAGCAGTCAGCTCTGGTTCACTGGCCCTGGCGCTAGCAGTCAGCTCTGGTTCACTGGCCCTGGCGCTAGCAGTCAGCTCTGGTTCACTGGCCCTGGCGCTAGCAGTCAGCTCTGGTTCACTGGCCCTGACGCTAGCAGTCAGCTCTTGATTGCTGGCCCTGGCGCTAGCAGTCAGCTCTGGTTCACTGGCCCTGGCGCTAGCAGTCAGCTCTGGTTCACTGGCCCTGGCGCTAGCAGTCAGCTCTGGTTCACTGGCCCTGGCGCTAGCAGTCAGCTCTGGTTCACTGGCCTTGTCGCTAGCAGTCAGCTCTTGATTGCTGACCCTGGCGCTAGCAGTCAGCTCTGGTTCACTGGCCCTGACGCTAGCAGTCAGCTCTGGTTCACTGGCCCTGACGCTAGCAGTCAGCTCTTGATTGCTGACCCTGGCGCTAGCAGTCAGCTCTGGTTCACTGGCCTTGACGCTAGCAGTCAGCTCTGGATCGCTGACTGCTGCAGCCCATGAACTGCTCATCATCTTGATTCGCACACCAAACTGCAGGTTGTATTTTGCTGATTTCTTACAATCTGCTTCACATGTCACAACACCGTGTCAAATAGTTTTTGTTAAAATAAAATAAATTCATATTTAAACTAATTGTGCTTAAAACTAAGATCTTAAGATCTCACATAATTCAATTATCTATGTGTACTCACCGGGGTTTCTGTTCATCTGCGTTAATATAACACTACCAGTCACTTTTCTTCTCTTTCTGAATCGGACGTATTGAATATCCACATGTAATCCAGATGGCCTGATCAAATAATGAGACATTTCTCTACCATTCTTCTTCTTCGTACGCTGTCAAAAACCTGTATTTTTTTCAAAAAAAGCAGCGGTCATCCTGAGGCTGTCCACACTGCCACTCTACCATTCAAATCATATCATCCTGAAAAATGCAAACAACTTTGAAAATTCATCTTATTTGTAAACATCTCCTCACAAAAATAACTACATTAAATGAAAGCTGCGCATGCACCAGCTTTAGGTTAGTCTAAATATGTCGCGATATGGTCTGCAAATCTAAGTGGCGAAACGCCGGCAAGATATACTGATTTTATGGGTGTTTTATTTGTGTGTTTGTAAAAAAAATGCCAGTTTTCCTGTTGTACTGCTCGGCTTTATTTGTCTTAAATGAATTAATTGATAAAAGCAAAGATTCAATTTCAGTGATATTGTACATTATGATTCTTTTCACTTGAAAGATGTTTGCATTATCATCCAAACATCTCATGTTTTTGCTCTTGAATTCTGCAGGAGATAACGAGAATGTGGACAAATTTAGTCGACGTCTGGTCAAAGTGACTAGAGAACACAATGACGATTGCAAGAAATTGCTTCATTTGATGGGCATTCCATTTGTTGAGGTCAGCATTACAGCAACCAGCATATATTTTACAGCTAGCAGCATATATATTTTACAGCTAGCAGCATATATATTTTACTGCAAGTAGCATATATTTTACTGCAAGTAGCATATATTTTACACCTAGCAGCATATATATTTTACAGCTAGTACTATATATATTCTAGTAGCATATATTTTACAGCTAGCAGCATATATATTTTACTGCAAGTAGCATGTATTTTACTGCTAGCAGCATATATTTTACAGCTATCAGCATATATTTTACAGCTAGCAGCATATATTTTATAGCTAGCAGCATATATTTTACTGCAAGTAGCATATATTTTACAGCTAGCAGCATATATTTTACACCTAGCAGCATATATATTTTACAGCTAGTACTGTATATATTCTAGTAGCATATATTTTACAGCTAGCAGCATATATATTTTACTGCAAGTAGCATATATTTTACTGCAAGTAGCATATATTTTACAGCTAGCAGCATATATTTTACATCTATCAGCATATATTTTACTGCAAGTAGCATATATTTTACAGCTATCAGCATATATTTTACAGCTAGCAGCATATATTTTACAGCTAGCAGCATATATTTTACAGCTATCAGCATATATTTTACAGCTAGCAGCATATATTTTACAGCTAGCAGCATATATTTTACAGCTAGCAGCATATATTTTACAGCTAGCAGCATATATTTTACAACATTCTTTCAGTCTACAAACTTTTCGACAATATTCTAATCACTCCCGTGGTGTTCAGCTAATCTCATTTCTGGAAATATTCATTCTTTAATTAATTCTCCATATCAGTTGATCATTAACTTAACTTCATTATACTGGTTTAGAAGGCTCTACAGAGTCTGTATACAACCTGTTTATTTCACTCCACGGATACCGAAAATACTGTGAGTATCCAATCTATTTTTGAATCCATTAACTGTCTCTGCTTCCACTACATCCTGCGGCAATGCATTCCAAGAATTTACCACTCTCTGAATAAAAAAAATACTTCCTAATATCTAATCTAGATCTGTCTTTAACCCATTCAATCCCAGCTGATCACATAACTCACAACTGAATTCCCAGGGCAAGGGGAATAACTCCGCAAAAATTAGACGTGCTTGTGCAATAAAATTAATAACAAATACAATTTTAAATTTATTTGTGTGATTCAAACTCCAGTTTACAGATAAATGGAAGAGGTGCTCTTCTGTGCACATGTCTGTGTCAATTTTGCTAATAAATCTTCAAGCGAAAAGCAATCTCCCTTGGTTCATTGCAACTAGTACATCTTTCATCTTCTTGTCTAATGTCTGACTTTCCAGTGTACATCTCAAAGTTATAGAGGTATCTAGTATGAGAATCTGCGGAACACCAAATTTTAATTTCTCCTGGATCCTTCTTCCTTAAAATTCTGATGCAGGCATATGCCTTGGTTTGCTCTGCCCAGTACTAAAAAAAGGTCTGAAGTAGAAATGATGAAAGTGAAAGGTAATCAAAAGCAGAGTAATCTGGATCTATGTCATCTGCAGGACCTGTTCCCTCACTAAATCCTTCAATAATGATATTACTCCGTTGCTTTGACCATTCTCAATCACCACTAGGGCTTGCCTGTGTGGCGGGTCACTTTGTCACCGTCTTCTACCAATAATTCGTCATCACTACCGAGGCCAGTGTCGCTACTTTCATCTTCTAAGTCCTGAACGTATTCCTCATCAACGTCCGATTCGTTCTCATTCTCTTCAACTCCATCAACAAATTCGCAACTACTATCGTCTGACTCATAAGTATCTTCAGTCCGCACCAAGTTTTGAAGAAAATTGAAGGTAATTTTAAAAAATCACGACTCGAACACCATACGTGATAGAAACGATCTGTAAACTGCAATGGGAGCCGCCATTACTGGTAGTCCCGTGAAGGCTAAATTTAGCGTGTCTATTCACAGGTAAAACGTAAGGAAAAATCATTTAAATCAGTATATCTACGGCGGCCGTCACCGCCCGGGCTGGTAGTGAGTCGATAGCGGCCGGCCGGGCTGAGATTGAATGGGTTAAACAATTTGTAGCTGTGTCCTCTTGTTCTTGTAGCTGTGGCCCTCTTGTTCTTGTAGCTGTGTCCTCTTGTTCTTGTAGCTGTGCCCTCTTGTTCTTGTAGCTGTGCCCTCTTGTTCTTGTAGCTGTGCCCTCTTGTTCTTGTAGCTGTGTCTTCTTGTAGATGTGGCCCTCTTGTTCTTGTAGCTGTGTCCTCTTGTTCTTGTAGATGTGGCCCTCTTGTTCTTGTAGCTGTGCCCTCTTGTTCTTGTAGCTGTGTCCTCTTGTTCTTGTAGCTGTGTCTTCTTGTAGATGTGGCCCTCTTGTTCTTGTAGCTGTGTCCTCTTGTTCTTGTAGATGTGGCCCTCTTGTTCTTGTAGCTGTGCCCTCTTGTTCTTGTAGCTGTGCCCTCTAGTTCTTGTAGATGTGCCCTCTAGTTCTTGTAGATGTGCCCTCTAGTTCTTGTAGATGTGCCCTCTTGTTCTTGTAGCTGTGCCCTCAAGTTCTTGTAGATGTGCCCTCTAGTTCTTGTAGATGTGCCCTCTAGTTCTTGTAGATGTGCCCTCTAGTTCTTGTAGATGTGCCCTCTTGTTCTTGTAGATGTGGCCCTCTTGTTCTTATAGCTGTGCCCTCTTGTTCTTGTAGCTGTGCCCTCTAGTTCTTGTAGATGTGCCCTCTAGTTCTTGTAGATGTGCCCTCTTGTTCTTGTAGCCGGTCGTACTTTGAAAAACTTGGTATAGTCTCATTTATCCTTTCCATTTATTAATTTATAAACTTATATTGTCACCGAATTCTTCTTTCTTCTGGCCATTGAAGACCACGTTTTTTTTTAGTCTTTCCTCATAACTATAATTCTGAAACCCCGAGATATTTTTGTAGCTCGTCTTTGTACCCTTTCCAGTATGTTTATATCCACTCTATTATATAGACTCCAGACCTGAACACAGTACTCTAATTTAGGTCTCACTAATGATTTATATAACTATTACTTCCTTGCTCTTATGTGAAATGTTTATTTTTATCATGCCCAACATGGCATTAGCCTTTTTCACTGCCACATGGACTTGCTGCCGCACCTTTCCTGAATGATCTATTATAACTCCTAGGTCTCTTTCCTTTTTCATTATCCTAATATTGTTCTCTCCCATCCTGTAATTATATTCATTATTGGATCTTCCAAAGTGGAGGACTGCACATTTTTCTACATTAAACTCCATCTGTCAGCTCTCAGACCATTTTTTAATCATATATAAATCCAATCTCAATAGAGCTACTTCTTTCGGAGAAGAGACCAGGCCGCATAATTTTGTGTCATCCACAAACTTTGCAATCTTGGATCTGATGTCAATGCCATTGATATATATTAAAAACAAAATTGGTGACAATACCGATCCACAATTATTTGTATGTTTTGCTGACTTTCTTCTTTCCTTGTGGGTTACACAGTAAGACATACTTAGCTACATTTTCATGTGCCCTGCCTAGAGTAAAGTCTTATTTGTGGTTCCTTCTAACATCAGGCCCCCTGTGAAGCAGAGGCACAGTGTGCTGCTATTGTCAAGGCTGGAAAGGCATTTGCTACAGGCACAGAAGACATGGATTCTCTGACATTTGGCTCCAGTGTTGTTCTTCGCCATCTTACCTTCAGTGAAGCAAGGTACAAATGTCAACTTTGACATCTTTCTATTTTCGTCTTTTTACTGTTATGTATTGTTTTGGGGTCTTTACTGTCTCCAGAATGTTTGTCTAACCTAGACAGCTAACAATGGATGAATAACTGTCTCCAGAATGTTTGTGTAACCTAGACAGCTAACAATGGATGAATAACTGTCTCCAGAATGTTTGTGTAACCTAGACAGCTAACAATGGATGAATAACTGTCTCCAGAATGTTTGTGTAACCTAGACAACTAACGATGGATGAATTACTGTCTCCAGAATGTTTGTGTAACCTAGACAACTAACGATGGATGAATTACTGTCTCCAGAATGTTTGTGTAACCTAGACAACTAACGATGGATGAATTACTGAAGCTGAATTATGGTTTAATGTACTTGATTATGCCTGTGCAAGTCTCCTATCTTTTTCTAGAACAGAACTGGCCCCGGAGATCGGTATCAGTCAGGTGTTGACTTTGCTATGAGATTGCGCTTAGTTAGTGGGCACCCCTATGCTCCAAATGGGATTAATAACCATTTAATGGTGGTAAGGATTGCCTTGATCGGAAACAAACAAGCATCTCATCAGTGCATATGCACCAACTATGAGTAACTCAGAAGTCACCAAAGAAAAGTTCAATCAAAATTTGGAGACACTAATCAGCGCTGAACCAAAGAACCGAGTTTGGCATAGTCAGGCTGCCTGAGATGGACCATAACTGGTTGTCTGATGGACTTTAACTGGTTGTCTGATGGACGTTAACTAGTTGTCTGATGAAAGATAAGGACAATCTGCAGTGGCAAATGTGATATCCAACATTTTTTGTAAATGTCCGTATTTTCACATGAATAACTCTGAGATGGCTCCTCTAGGCCAGTCATCAATTACGATGGACGAACGACAGCCAGGTATGGGAAGACAAGAATGGGTTCTCTGAGCATGTCATGGATGTTGACTTTATTGTGTTGGGAATAATAGTGCTAGCAACCATATCATGTTGTAGAAAGTACCACAGAAACCATCACAGCTAGAACACATGAAAGCAGTTTTGTTGTAGCCATTCTGACAGTGCAGTGTTGTCCCAAGGCTTTTGCTGGAGTGAAGACAAAAGAGTCCTATTTGATAAGTTGATCTCAACCAAAGAAACTGAAATAATTATCTCTTCAATTAATATCAAATTTCTACATCTTGTGACATTTGGTAGAAATCACCAGTTTGTAACCAGAAAACTATTTTGGGTTCAAAGTGCTGAAAGATATTTGTTTGAAATTGCCAGGAAGCTGCCAATCAAGGAATACCAACTGGCAAGGGTTCTCGAAGAGCTGAATCTTTCACAAGATGAGGCAAGTTTTGCTTGTGGGTTGTGCTGCAAGTTTTGTTTGTGGGCTGTGCTGCAAGTTTTGTTGGTGGGCTGTGCTGCAAGTTTTGCTTGTGGGCTTGCTGCAAGTTTTGCTTGTGGGCTGTGCTGCAAACTTTGTTTGTGGGCTATGCTGCAAGCTTTGTTTGTGGACTGCAATTCTCTGTGTAATGTCCTATTCTCTGTGTAATGTCCTATTCTCTGTGTAATGTCCTATTCTCTGTGTAATGTCCTATCCTATTCTGTGTAATGTCCTATTCTCTGTGTAATGTCCTATTCATACACTTGACATTTGTTCTTACCTTGAATGAGCAACTCTTGCGCTTCCTGTTTGCTCTCATGTACTTGCATGTAACAAATGCATATAAGAACTAAAAGTAGGGACACACTACATCAGTAAAAGTGGCTGGCATAGGACACCAGGTGATCCCCAACCTCCTTACAGGCAGGATGGAGCTGCCTACCAGATATGGCACTTTTTCAGCTCCGTCTGATCTAAGAGATTTATTTTGTGTGCATGTGTACAATATTATTGCTGTTTCTCTGTCAGTTTATAGATCTGTGTATATTGTGTACAAAATGTATTGCCCTTTTTTCTACCAGTTTATTGATCTGTGTATATTGTGTACAAAATGTATTCCCCTTTTTTCTACCAGTTTATTGATCTGTGTATATTGTGTACAAAATGTATTCCCCTTTTTTCTACCAGTTTATTGATCTGTGTATATTGTGTACAAAATGTATTCCCCTTTTTTCTACCAGTTTATAGATCTGTGTATATTGTGTACAAAATGTATTCCCCTTTTTTCTACCAGTTTATTGATCTGTGTATATTGTGTACAAAATGTATTCCCCTTTTTTCTACCAGTTTATTGATCTGTGTATACTGCTGGGTTGTGATTATTGCGACTCCATCAGAGGTATCGGACCCAAGCGAGCCATGGAACTTATCAAACAGCACAGAAACATTGATGAAATTATTCAACACTTGGACAAGAAGGTTGGGATGCGTCTGCTGTCTGTTATAATACATTAAGCTCTCCGTATGTCTGGTTATGTCCAATAGAATTGTCTAGATCTGGAGAGTTGTCTGTCAGGTTTTATTTGCATGTCAAGTGTATTATTCCTTCATTTGTCTGCCATGTGTTCAGTGAATTATTCCCTCGTTTGTCGGCCATGTGTCCAGTGTATTATTCCTTCATTTGTCTACCATATTTCCAGTGTATTATTCCCTCGTTTGTCTGCCATGTGTCCAGTGTATTATTCCTTCATTTGTCTGCCATATTTCCAGTGTATTATTTCCTCGTTTGTCTGCCATGTGTCAAGTTTATTATTCCCTCGTTTGTCTGCCATATGTCAAGTTTATTATTCCCTCGTTTGTCTGCCATATGTCAAGTGTATTATTCCCTCGTTTGTCTGCCATGTGTCAAGTGTATTATTCCCTCGTTTGTCTGCCATATGTCAAGTTTATTATTCCCTCGTTTGTCTGCCATGTGTCAAGTTTATTATTCCCTCGTTTGTCTGCCATGTGTCAAGTGTATTATTCCCCTCTTTTGTCTGCCATGTGTCAAGTGTATTATTCCCCTCGTTTGTCTGTCATGTGTACAGTGTATTATTCCTTCAGTTGTCTGTCAAATTGTAACTGCTAAGATTTCAACTGTTTTGTGTCCAGGGTTTGAACTTCTCATACGACAAACTAATACATGCTCTTATTTTCTGTATATATATATGGTCTCTTATTTTCTGTATATATATATATATATGGTCTCTTATTTTCTGTATATATATGTGGTCTCTTATTTTCTGTATATATATATGTGGTCTCTTCTTTCTGTGTATATATATGGTCTCTTATTTTCTGTATATATATATATATATATGGTCTCTTATTTTCTGTATATATATGTGGTCTCTTATTTTCTGTATATATATGTGGTCTCTTCTTTCTGTGTATATATATGGTCTCTTATTTTCTGTATGTGGTCTCTTATTTTCTGTATATATATGTGGTCTCTTATTTTCTGTATATATGTGATGTATCTTATTTTCTGTATATATATGTGGTCTCATATTTTCTGTATATATATATGTGGTCTCTTATTTTCTGTATATATATATGTGGTCTCTTATTTTCTGTATATATATGTGGTCTCTTATTTTCTGTATATATATATGTGGTCTCTTATTTTCTGTATATATATGTGGTCTCTTATTTTCTGTATATATATATATATATGTGGTCTCTTATTTTCTGTATATATATATGTGGTCTCTTATTTTCTGTATATATATATGGTCTCTTATTTTCTGTATATATATATGTGGTCTCTTATTTTCTGTATATGTAGTCTCTTATTTTCTGTATATATATGTGGTCTCTTATTTTCTGTGTATATATATGTGGTCTCTTATTTTCTGTATATATATATGGTCTCTTATTTTCTGTATATATATATATATATGTGGTCTCTTATTTTCTGTGTATATATATATGTGGTCTCTTATTTTCTGTATATATATATATGTGGTCTCTTATTTTCTGTATATATATATGGTCTATGATTTTCTGTATATATATGTGGTCTCTTATTTTCTGTATATATATGTGGTCTCTTATTTTCTGTATATATATGTGGTCTCTTTTTTTCTGTATATATATATATGTGGTCTATGATTTTCTGTATATATATGTGGTCTCTTATTTTCTGTATATATATGTGGTCTCTTATTTTCTGTATATATATGTGGTCTCTTATTTTCTGTATATATATGTGGTCTCTTATTTTCTGTGTATATATATGTGGTCTCTTTTTCTGTGTATATATATGTGGTCTCTTATTTTCTGTATATGTGGTCTCTTATTTTCTGTATATATATATATGTGGTCTCTTATTTTCTGAATATATATATATGTGGTCTCTTATTTTCTGTATATATATATGTGGTCTCTTATTTTCTGTATATATATATATATGTGGTCTCTTATTTTCTGTATATATATATATGTGGTCTCTTATTTTCTGTATATATATATGGTCTCTTATTTTCTGTATATATATATATATGTGGTCTCTTATTTTCTGTATATAATGTGGTCTCTTATTTTCTGTATATATATATATATGTGGTCTCTTATTTTCTGTATATATATATGTGGTCTCTTATTTTCTGTATATATATATATATATATGTGGTCTCTTATTTTCTGTATATATATATATATATATGTGGTCTCTTATTTTCTGTATATATATGTGATCTCTTATTTTCTGTGTATATATATGTGGTCTCTTATTTTCTGTGTATATATATGTGGTCTCTTATTTTCTGTGTATATATATGTGGTCTCTTATTTTCTGTATATATATATATATGTGGTCTCTTATTTTCTGTATATATATGTGGTCTCTTATTTTCTGTATATATATGTGGTCTCTTATTTTCTGTATATATATGTGGTCTCTTATTTTCTGTGTATATATATGTGGTCTCTTATTTTCTGTGTATATATATGTGGTCTCTTATTTTCTGTATATATATATATGGTCTCTTATTTTCTGTATATATATATATGTGGTCTCTTATTTTCTGTATATATATATATATATATATATGGTCTCTTATTTTCTGTATATATATATGTGGTCTCTTATTTTCTGTGTATATATATATATATGTGGTCTCTTATTTTCTGTATATTTATGTGATCTCTTATTTTCTGTATATATATATATATATATATGGTCTCTTATTTTCTGAATATATATATATATGGTCTCTTATTTTCTGTATATATGTGGTCTCTTATTTTCTGTATATATGTAGTCTCTTATTTTCAGTATATATATATGTGGTCTCTTATTTTCTGTATATAATGTGGTCTCTTATTTTCTGTATATATATATGTGGTCTCTTATTTTCTGTATATATATATATATATGTGGTCTCTTATTTTCTGTATATATATATATATATGTGGTCTCTTATTTTCTGTATATATATGTGATCTCTTATTTTCTGTGTATATATATGTGGTCTCTTATTTTCTGTGTATATATATGTGGTCTCTTATTTTCTGTGTATATATATGTGGTCTCTTATTTTCTGTATATATATATATATGTGGTCTCTTATTTTCTGTATATATATGTGGTCTCTTATTTTCTGTATATATATGTGGTCTCTTATTTTCTGTGTATATATATATGGTCTCTTATTTTCTGTATATATATACATATATATATATGTGGTCTCTTATTTTCTGTATATATATATATATATATGTGGTCTCTTATTTTCTGTATATATATGTGGTCTCTTATTTTCTGTATATATATGTGGTCTCTTATTTTCTGTATATATATGTGGTCTCTTATTTTCTGTGTATATATATGTGGTCTCTTATTTTCTGTGTATATATATGTGGTCTCTTATTTTCTGTATATATATATATGGTCTCTTATTTTCTGTATATATATATATGTGGTCTCTTATTTTCTGTATATATATATATATATATATATATGGTCTCTTATTTTCTGTATATATATATGTGGTCTCTTATTTTCTGTGTATATATATATATATGTGGTCTCTTATTTTCTGTATATATATGTGATCTCTTATTTTCTGTATATATATATATATATATGGTCTCTTATTTTCTGTATATATATATATATGGTCTCTTATTTTCTGTATATATGTGGTCTCTTATTTTCTGTATATATGTAGTCTCTTATTTTCAGTATATATATATGTGGTCTCTTATTTTCTGTATATAATGTGGTCTCTTATTTTCTGTATATATATATGTGGTCTCTTATTTTCTGTATATATATATATATATGTGGTCTCTTATTTTCTGTATATATATATATGTGGTCTCTTATTTTCTGTATATATATGTGGTCTCTTATTTTCTGTATATATATATGTGGTCTCTTATTTTCTGTATATATATATATATGTGGTCTCTTATTTTCTGTATATATATATGTGGTCTCTTATTTTCTGTATATATATATATATGTGGTCTCTTATTTTCTGTATATAATATATGTGGTCTCTTATTTTCTGTATATATATGTGGTCTCTTATTTTCTGTATATATATGTGGTCTCTTATTTTCTGTATATATATATATATGTGGTCTCTTATTTTCTGTATATATATATATGTGGTCTCTTATTTTCTGTATATATATATGTGGTCTCTTATTTTCTGTATATATATGTGGTCTCTTATTTTCTGTATATATATGTGGTTGGGTGTGTTGGGTTGTTGGTCTTAATGTCAAAAACATCTGAAATATCTTCACTTTTGTTTTTCGTCCCATCTTCAGAAGTACACAATTCCTGAGGACTGGATGTACAAAGTAAGTGATCTTCTATTATTCTAACCTTACTATGTGAATGCTGACACCCCTGTCTTATGTCAGAAGCTAAAGAAGCAGCTATATTGTGTGAAAGAAATGGCAATAAATAAGCAAGCTTTGCTGCAGGAATATCAAGGTGCTTACAGAGGAATGGTCGCAGACTAAACCAAATGGACGGAGCTAAACAATTGTCTTTGGGCCTTGTTGCCAAAGATCCTAGCAGCAGGCGGGAAATGCAGACTGTAATTGATAGTTCAGTGGGCATTAGGCAAATTTGCAAGAATGCCTAAGGCAGACATGTCTCAACCGGAGCCTTGACATAACACAAAAGAGTACTGAAGCGAGAGATGTCTCAAACGAGGCTCATCCTTTACAGAATTTCTTGATTTGAATGGCCGCAAGTCATTCTTATAAATCAGCTTCCCTGAGCAATTAGCTCTAGAGGACTCTAGATAATAATGCTGGGGATTCCGTGGTTTTCTCCCCAACCAAGACAGAAACCAGAAGTGTGTCCAACTCCTTCCCATCCAAGGCAGAAACCTGGCGGACTTTCTGTATCCACCAAGATACAGAACCTTGTGAGAGAGAGTTTCATGTCCATCAGTTCAACAATGTGTCAGCTTTGCAATAGGGCATGGGACACATTCCTCACAGTTTAGCACACTCAGCATGGGACACATTCCTCGCAGTTTAGCACACTCAGCATGGGACACATTCCTCACAGTTTAGCACACTCAGCATGGGACACACTCAGCATGGGACACATTCCTTGCAGTTTAGCACACTCAGCATGGGACACATTCCTCACAGTTTAGCACACTCAGCAGGGGACACATTCCTCACAGTTTAGCACACTCAGCATGGGACACATTCCTCACAGTTTAGCACACTCAGCATGGGACACATTCCTGACAGTTTAGCACACTCAGCATGGGACACATTCCTCACAGTTTAGCACACTCAGCATGGGACACATTCCTCACAGTTTAGCACACTCAGCATGGGACACATTCCTCACAGTTTAGCACACTCAGCATGGGACACATTCCTCACAGTTTAGCACACTCAGCATGGGACACATTCCTCACAGTTTAGCACACTCAGCATGGGACACATTCCTCACAGTTTAGCACACTCAGCATGGGACACATTCCTCACAGTTTAGCACACTCAGCATGGGACACATTCCTCACAGTTTAGCACACTCAGCATGGGACACATTCCTGACAGTTTAGCACACTCAGCATGGGACACATTCCTCACAGTTTAGCACACTCAGCATGGGACACATTCCTCACAGTTTAGCACACTCAGCATGGGACACATTCCTGACAGTTTAGCACACTCAGCATGGGACACATTCCTCACAGTTTAGCACACTTAGCATGGGACACACTCAGCACTAGCAATGCCAATCTGTTACCTGAGCCCAAGAGAGAGTCCCGGCCATGCCACGTACCATCAACATTTGAGAGCACAGACACAGTACCATCAACATTTTTCCAATGACAGCATACTGCGAAACATGGCTCCGGAACCTTGGACAGTTATTGGAACCTCAAGGAAGAGAATTGAGTCCTTCAAGTCAAAATGTTCTAGAAAGGTCCTCAGAATACCATGGACTGGAAAAGAAAAAAATTAATGCTGACATTAGACACGAGTTGGGCATAGAGGTGAGCTGAGCATAGAGGTGAGCTGGGCATAGAGGTGAGATGGGCATAGAGGTGAGCTGGGCATAGAGGTGAGCTGGTTCATCAATGTCATCATGGACAGAAAATTTAAATACTTTGGCCACATTAAAAGACAGCGTCTTGAGAGAACGGTAATGGAAGGTATGGTGCCGGGCAAGAGAGACAGACCAAGAAGGCAATGGCACCAAGATGTCAAGGAATGCTTGGACTTGACTCTGGAGAAGGATGTAGATTTAACAAGAGAGACGGAGACAGACCAAGAAGGCAATGGCACCAAGATGTCAAGGAATGCTTGGGCTTGACTCTGGAGATCGAGTTTCTTTTAGACGGACTGATGGTAGCGACGTTCTGCAAGCTACATGATGATGATTCAAGTAAGGTCGTGTGATCTAAGATCAGATACCCCCACACTGCAAGCACTCAATCAGAGAAAACAGAAAGTCCAACCATCCGGACTGTCGTCGCTTTCCAAACAATGGTAGCAGCTACCACCGAGTTAATCAGCAACCTCCTAATAGTGAGAAAAACATGTACATGCCACTACTTGACAGCAACAACAAGAGTCATCAATACACGTCCATTGATCAGATCAGATAGTCTATTGTTAGCTTGACAAGAGTCATCAACTCACGTCCATTGATCAGATCAGATAGTCAATTGCTTTACGTCCATTGATGAGATCAGATAGTCAATTGCTTTACGTCTATTGATGAGATCAGATAGTCAATTGCTTTACGTCCATTGATGAGATCAGATAGTCAATTGCTTTACGTCCATTGATGAGATCAGATAGTCAATTGCTTTACGTCCATTGATGAGATCAGATAGTCAATTGCTTTACGTCCATTGATGAGATCAGATAGTCAATTGCTTTACGTCCATTGATGAGATCAGATAGTCAATTGCTTTACGTCCATTGATGAGATCAGATAGTCAATTGCTTTACGTCCATTGATGAGATCAGATAGTCAATTGCTTTACGTCCATTGATGAGATCAGATAGTCAATTGCTTTACGTCCATTGATGAGATCAGATAGTCAATTGCTAGCTTGACAGAATATGATCACGGTTGCCACATTGGCACAAAGAAACTCATATGTTTGAACATATTGTCCTGCAAATTCAGTTTTTATTTCATCTTTGTCCAGGAAGCCAGAGCATTGTTCCAGGAACCAGATGTTACTGACCCAGAGACTCTTGATGTAAGTTTACTTGTCAGATATCATTTGTTGGAGTTGACGTTTGGGTGTTGTAAATCTCAGAAATAGGTTGTTGGAGTTGACGTTTGGGTGTTGTAAATCTCAGAAATAGGTTGTTGGAGTTGACGTTTGGGTGGGGGAGTCTCAAAAATAGGTTGTTGGAGTTGACGTTTGGGTGGGGGAGTCTCAAAAATAGGTTGTTGGAGTTGACATTTGGGTGTTGTAAATCTCAGAAATAGGTTGTTGGAGTTGATGTTAGGAAAGTGATTCATAGACTGCCATACTGGAAAACGTATTTTGTTGAGCAGGCCATGTTTACATATTTCGACTGGCCTAAAGATGGCTGACTAATATATGCACAGCTTTCGTTTATTGTAGTTATGCTCATGAGCCTGGTATTTATGAGTTTTCAAATGTGTCACATTTTGCGCAATGGGAATATGATTTTGATGGCAGACAAATGACTTATAATTTGATGGCAGACAAATGACTTATAATTTGATGGCAGACAAATGACTTATAATTTGATCATGCATCTGGATTGTATGTGGATATTCAAGTGCCATCCAGACTCTGTCCGGAACACAGAAGAAAAGTGACCCTAGCAGTGCTATTTATTGAGGAGTTAACGCACACGTGTAGCTGGTGTTCTGGGCTACCCCTTTACTTTATGTTCTGGATAATTGATGCATTTTGTGGGGGGCTGATATATTGAGTTGCTGCACTCGTTGTGATGATGTTTGAGCAAGAATAGGGATGAGACAGGACAATTGATCAAGAATAGAGATGAGACAAGACAATTGATCAAGAATAGAGACGGGACAAAACAATTTGTGACTAGATGCAGTTTTAAAAGAAGCTAAGACTGGATAATCAAAATGTTTGCACACCGGATCAGTTGTTTGTTCCACTTACAGTTGAAATGGTCTGATCCAGACGAAGAAGGGCTGGTTGAATTTATGGTTACACAGAAAAGTTTCAAGTAAGTGTTGGTCTGCTCAAACATTTTCTATTCTATATTGTATTTTAAACTGTTAGTACGGGATCAAGATGCTGAGCAGCGCATGAGCTGCAGTGGTCAGCCCCCATAGCTGACTGCTAGCATCACGGCCAGCACACCAGAGCTGCCAAGACCCTTTTACACCTCCACGTGGTGATCCTGGATAACAGGCTGCAGCAGGGCAGACTGGCTAAGGAGAAGGGATCGAAAAGGGAATGCTAACCCGGCACTAAAAAAATGCTTGCTGAAGTCGGATGTTTTTGGACCGAAAGGTGCAAATATCGCAGTCAAGCTGTAAACTATGACACAACGCATTCCATTATCTATACTACATTCTGCTACCTAATCCCTTTTGGTTTTTGGTAGTCGGAGATTGAGAATGAACCAAGCCAAGCAATATCTATATTGTATTTGAAACTGTTTGTACTGTCTTATATCTATATTGTATTTGAAACTGTTTGTACTGTCTTATATCTATATTGTATTTGAAACTGTTTGTACTGTCTTATATCTATATTGTATTTGAAACTGTTTGTACTGTCTTATATCTATATTGTATTTGAAACTGTTTGTACTGTCTTATATCTATATTGTATTTGAAACTGTTTGTACTGTCTTATATCTATATTGTATTTGAAACTGTTAGTACTGTCTTATATCTATATTGTATTTGAAACTGTTTGTACTGTCTTATATCTATATTGTATTTGAAACTGTTTGTACTGTCTTATATCTATATTGTATTTTAAACTGTTTGATATTGTCATGTCCTCTATTATCTAGTGAAGACCGGATCAGAAATGGGGCCAAGAAACTGTTAAAATCACGACAAGGGACTACTCAAGGAAGAATGGACTCATTTTTTTCTGTTCTGTCATCATCAAAGACAACAAAACGCAAGGTCAGATTACTGTTTGCAACATGGCTGTTTAATAGGTCAGGGTCATTAGGTTCATATGCCAGATAGGCCATGCTTGTATTTATTTCATCATCATATTATTAATCTGGAACATGTCACAATGGATATCTGGAACATAAGGTCACAACAGATGATCTCTGTGACATAAGGTCACAACGGACGAGTTCTGGAACATAAGGTCACAGCGGATGATCTCTGGAACATAAGGTCACAGCGGATGATCTCTGACATAAGGTCACACCGGATGATCTCTGGAACATAAGGTCACAACTGATGATGTCTGTGCCATAAGGTCACAACTGATGATGTCTGTGCCATAAGGTCACAACAGATGATGTCTGTGCCATAAGGTCACAACAGATGATGTCTGTGACATAAGGTCACAACGGGTGATCTCTGTGACATGATGGATGTTGTCCATCTAGTCCCTCATCTGAGTTGAGGCCACGAGACTCCAGCTGTACTGGACTCTTCTTTTATTCCCTGTGAGTCTGTCACCCTAAGCCTCCGCTGTTTTGGTCGTTCTCCTGTTTGCTATGGCCAATCAACAGAAAGTATGCAACGGATGCCGTAATAGCCTGGCCACTAGTTGCTTGCTGAGAGAGATATCGGTTTACTCACAACGGTTGATCTTAATGCATATCCACCTGTTTCCTTATCTGTTACTGATAGCTAGGGTGTTTGAGGTATTCAGATAAGGTAACCATTACATTGATCCCAGTTACATGATTAGTTATCATTTTGTGTGCATTTGTGGTATTCAAATAACGATAACCTCAGTTGCACGATTAGTTATATGTGCCCCTAATTCAAATCACCATAACACCTGTCCTCCCAGCTATGTGTGCCCCTAATTCAGACGACCTGTCCTCCCAGCTATATGTGCCCCTAATTCAGACGACCTGTCCTCCCAGCTATATGTGCCCCTAATTCAGACGACCTGTCCTCCCAGCTATATGTGCCCCTAATTCAGACAACCTGTCCTCCCAGCTATATGTGCCCCTAATTCAGATGACCTGTCCTCCCAGCTATATGTGCCCCTAATTCAGATGACCTGTCCTCCCAGCTATATGTGCCCCTAATTCAGACGACCTGTCCTCCCAGCTATATGTGCCCCTAATTCAGACGACCTGTCCTCCCAGCTATATGTGCCCCTAATTCAGATGACCTGTCCTCCCAGCTATATGTGCCCCTAATTCAGATGACCTGTCCTCCCAGCTATATGTGCCCCTAATTCAGACCACCTGTCCTGCCAGTTATATGTGCCCCTAATTCAGACCACCTGTCCTGCCAGTTATACGTCTACCCCCTATCACTGACTACATGTGATTATTCTACAACAGGCTGAAGAAACCAAAGGACCTCAGAAGAAAAAAGGCAAAGGACCAATCAAAAGAGGCAGATAGTTTCAATTGTTGAACTTTTTTAAATCAAGAAATAGAAATCACCTGAACTTGGATTATGGCCTGGCCATTTCTGTACTAAATCTATATGGGGCATTAATACATTGTGTTCATAAATGTGGTTTTGTGGTTTATGTCAAGAATGTGCTACAATTGTCAATCATTATCAACACATAGATCTAGACTGGAGATCACACAATTAAACCTGTCCAGTTTATGTCAAGAATGTGCTACAATTGTCAATCATTATCAACACATAGATCTAGACTGGAGACCACACAATTAACCCTGTCCAGTTTAGGATCATTTCATCTTTCTGTCCGGGCCAAGTACCAGAATTCTGTGTTTTATTCCAAATAAAATTAATTAGCATTAAACAAATTGAGCTAAAATTACAATCTAAATATGGTAGGACACATAACTAAACTATCTATGACGTGAAGTAATCATAATAAAGATGACATGTCAGTATGAAGTTTTCTATGACATGAATGTCGACGTTGCAGAGGAAACATGTTGTTGGTACTTACCATGTCTGTTTCCCTGGTACATCCATAAATTCTGTTACACATACCTTTCTTATTGTGTACACCAGGCAAAGTGGATTAGGCCTGTGTTGAATATCCACAAGTAATCCAGATGGATGATCATTGGTCTGATCAAGTAAATCATTTCTCAGGTCTTGAAGTGCAACTTTCCTCATAATAAATGTAATAACTTTCCCAAATCTATGCCCATCGGAAACAACTGGACATTAAACATTAGTTGTGCGTGGACACATGTCTGTGTGTTCAGGCACATGTCAGTGCAGGTATGTGCCCAATTCTTGAATCTGTTGAACAGATTATAGGTGTTTCCAGTCTCAATATACAACTTGTCACATTGAGTTTTCTTGTTAGCTGTGGTCTGTAAATTGTTGTCTACTGGTTGTAGTTTACTTGACAAATAAATGTGACCTTCTTTCACAATGTGTTTTGTATTTGTTTCTTAGAATGAGATCCTGTGTGTGTGGGAAAATTATGTTAGAAGTCACTTCTATCAAACTTGTTTGATAACAATTGTGACCAGACAACACAAAAGGTTGAATGTAAGTTTTCGGTAAAAGCTGTCAACCAATACATGTCTTTTACAGGGACTGGACCAAACGAATCAACCAAGCTCAATGAGCAATTTGAGCTGGTTAAACTAAACAAAACATTTAGCTAAACAAAGTCGTAGGTGCTAGAGAATATGAGATCTTTCATCTCATTTATTTGGACCACAATTATTTCTTATTCAGCTCCTTCCTCGTTCATCTTCAGACCTCAACTTCAATGACTCTAACGAAGGCAGCGATCGACTCAAGATTCTGTACACTTCCGTACAGCTTCTCGTGGAAGGACACTGGCTGTTGCCAAATGCTACTTCTTTTGTCGGTATACAGTGGACAGGACTGCAAAATATGTTCTGCCTTCATAGGGGCTGTGCCGCAGGCACAAAGGTCTGTAGTGCCAATCTTGAAATTGTACAGATGGCATCCAAGTCTGTTGTGACCTGTGCTTAGCCGGAGAAGGATCACCTGAAGAGTTGATGGTAGGCATCATTTTCTATGTGGCCAGTTTTCCATTTTGCACTGTACGTTGCCCTGATGAATGCTTTTGTCTCATTGTATGTGATTTCTGAATCACTCTGCTGCAGCATTCCTCCCTCTCTGGCGAGTCTGTCTGCCTCCTCTTTGCCTGGAATGTTGCTGTGGGCTGGTATCCACTGGACCATGCTTTTTTTTTTAAGCACTGGGACAGGCGTTCGAGCGAGTCTGCCAGAGCACAGAGTTCATTTTTGTGCTGGTTCTTGAGCACCTTTAACACTGCAAGGGCGTTCCTTTTCTGCCTGCTCCTTATGGTCTATAAGGGTTTCAGCTGCTTGTCTCATGGCACTCGCTTCGGCACTGAAGTTGATGCGTCTCCCAGTAGCAAATGCTGCTGAGTAGACTTTGCTTTTTAGTTTTATAGTGATGCCTCCTCCCCCGTTTCCGATGGCATCTTTGGCTGAGCCATCCGTATAGGCGTGCGTCCAGCCTGTTTGCGGAAATTTTTGGTTGATGTAATTTGTAACTGTTTTTTTTTCTTCAGTTTCTTTGTTTTTGTCTTCGATGTTGGGGATATTGCAAATAATATCAGGGAATGGTCTTCCTTTCCAGAGGCAGCGGATGGAGCATGCTGTTATTTTTTCGTTTAAGAGTGCAGCATTGTTTTTAATCTTTTCTTTTGCCCGGACTGTAAAACGTTTCCTTTTTAGCCTGCCGCGTCCCAACCCATTTAGTCTGTAGTACATCGTGTGGTCCATGATTCTTTTGAATTTTTCCGCTTGCTGTAGGATTCTGCAGTCTTGGCGGTCTTCCATTGGCTGTAGCCCAGTCATGGCTTCCAGGTCTTTTATTTGGGTGGACTTCAGGGCACCTGTTATGATACGGGCTGCTTGGTTCTGGGTGCGCCCTGTTTTGTCAAAGTTTGATTTGGATGCCGTGGACCAAGCTGCAATGCTGTATTACAAAACTGGTCTCACTCTACCTGTGTATAATTTCTTTAGTGTGTTTCCGTCAGCACCTCATGTAGTACCAGCAAGTTTCCGTCAGGAACCCAAGCAGTACCAGCAAGTTTCCGTCAGGACCCCAAGCAGTACCAGCAAGTTTCTTCATGATGGACATGCGTAGCCTCGGCCTCAGCTGGGTCTTTAAAATTTGCATTTTCCAGGTCAGACGTCGGTTTAAGGAAACTCCTAAGAAGGTTGGAGCCTCATCTAGCCGTATCTCCTTTCCATTAAGTTGGAGTTTTACTTGCTGCCGTATATTTGACAGGGAGAAGTTATTATGTGTCATTTGTTGTTCATTTATTTTTAGTAGCCAGGTCTTGGACCATCTTTCAAGGGCTGCCACAGAACCTTGCATTCGTGTGCTGGCTGTAGTGATGTGTTTTTCAGTAGTCCACATCGCCAGGTCATCAGCGAAGAGAGAAAAGGGGGTACTTTTGTGGAGGTTGTTGGCGATGTCATTTATGTAAATAAGGAAGAGTGTAGGGAAGAGGACACCACCCTGGGGAACACCTTGTTCCATTGTTTCCTTTGTGCATTCAGCTCCTTCTAAAATCATTTCCCTCACAAACTTGGCAGTTCAGACTTCTCCAATAGCCTGCCTGGCTCCACCAAAACCTGAGCAAGCGATCAGATCTGAGACATTTGTTGACAAGAAACCCACAATGTGCTTGCTGTCCACGACCACGCTGTCCATGTTGCACCAATCTCAGACTATTTCAGACACATATTGTTCAGCTCAGACTATTTCAGACACATATTGTTCAGCTTAGACTATTTCAGACACATATTGTTCAGCTTAGACTATTTCAGACACATATTGTTCAGCTTAGACTATTTCAGACACATATTGTTCAGCTCAGACTATTTCAGACACATATTGTTCAGCTTAGACTATTTCAGACACATATTGTTCAGCTTAGACTATTTCAGACACATATTGTTCAGCTTAGACTATTTCAGACACATATTGTTCAGCTCAGACTATTTCAGACACATTGTTCAGCTTAGACTATTTCAGACACATATTGTTCAGCTTAGACTATTTCAGACACATATTGTTCAGCTTAGACTATTTCAGACACATATTGTTCAGCTTAGACTATTTCAGACACATATTGTTCAGCTTAGACTATTTCAGACACATATTGTTCAGCTTAGACTATTTCAGACACATATTGTTCAGCTTAGACTATTTCAGACACATATTGTTCAGCTTAGACTATTTCAGACACATATTGTTCAGCTTAGACAATTTCAGACACATATTGTTCAGCTTAGACTATTTCAGACACATATCGTTCAGCTCAGACTATTTCAGACACATATTGTTCAGCTTAGACTATTTCAGACACATATTGTTCAGCTCAGACTATTTCAGACACATATTGTTCAGCTTAGACTATTTCAGACACATATTGTTCAGCTTAGACTATTTCAGACACATATTGTTCAGCTTAGACTATTTCAGACACATATTGTTCAGCTTAGACTATTTCAGACACATATTGTTCAGCTTAGACTATTTCAGACACATATTGTTCAGCTTAGACAATTTCAGACACATATTGTTCAGCTTAGACTATTTCAGACACATATCGTTCAGCTCAGACTATTTCAGACACATATTGTTCAGCTTAGACTATTTCAGACACATATTGTTCAGCTCAGACTATTTCAGACACATATTGTTCAGCTTAGACTATTTCAGACACATATTGTTCAGCTTAGACTATTTCAGACACATTGTTCAGCTTAGACTATTTCAGACACATATCGTTCAGCTTAGACTATTTCAGGCACATATTGTTCAGCTTAGACTATTTCAGGCACATATTGTTCAGCTTAGACTATTTCAGACACATATTGTTCAGCTTAGACTATTTCAGACACATATTGTTCAGCTTAGACTATTTCAGACACATATTGTTCAGCTTAGACTATTTCAGACACATATTGTTCAGCTTAGACTATTTCAGACACATATTGTTCAGCTCAGACTATTTCAGACATATTGTTCAGCTTAGACTATTTCAGACACATATTGTTCAGCTTAGACTATTTCAGACACATATTGTTCAGCTTAGACTATTTCAGACACATATTGTTCAGCTTAGACTATTTCAGACACATATTGTTCAGCTTAGACTATTTCAGATACATATTGTTCAGCTTAGACTATTTCAGACACATATTGTTCAGCTTAGACTATTTCAGACACATATTGTTCAGCTTAGACTATTTCAGACACATATTGTTCAGCTTAGACTATTTCAGACACATATTGTTCAGCTTATACTATTTCAGACACATATTGTTCAGCTTAGACTATTTCAGACACATATTGTTCAGCTCAGACTATTTCAGACACATATTGTTCAGCTTAGACTATTTCAGACACATTGTTCAGCTTAGACTATTTCAGACACATATTGTTCAGCTTAGACTATTTCAGACACATATTGTTCAGCTTAGACTATTTCAGACACATATTGTTCAGCTCAGACTATTTCAGACACATATTGTTCAGCTTAGACTATTTCAGACACATGTTCAGCTTAGACTATTTCAGACACATATTGTTCAGCTTAGACTATTTCAGACACATATTGTTCAGCTCAGACTATTTCAGACACATATTGTTCAGCTCAGACTATTTCAGACACATATTGTTCAGCTTAGACTATTTCAGACACATATTGTTCAGCTTAGACTATTTCAGACACATATTGTTCAGCTTAGACTATTTCAGACACATATTGTTCAGCTTAGACTATTTCAGACACATATTGTTCAGCTCAGACTATTTCAGACATATTGTTCAGCTTAGACTATTTCAGACACATATTGTTCAGCTTAGACTATTTCAGACACATATTGTTCAGCTTAGACTATTTCAGACACATATTGTTCAGCTTAGACTATTTCAGACACATATTGTTCAGCTTAGACTATTTCAGATACATATTGTTCAGCTTAGACTATTTCAGACACATATTGTTCAGCTTAGACTATTTCAGACACATATTGTTCAGCTTAGACTATTTCAGACACATATTGTTCAGCTTAGACTATTTCAGACACATATTGTTCAGCTTATACTATTTCAGACACATATTGTTCAGCTTAGACTATTTCAGACACATATTGTTCAGCTCAGACTATTTCAGACACATATTGTTCAGCTTAGACTATTTCAGACACATTGTTCAGCTTAGACTATTTCAGACACATATTGTTCAGCTTAGACTATTTCAGACACATATTGTTCAGCTTAGACTATTTCAGACACATATTGTTCAGCTCAGACTATTTCAGACACATATTGTTCAGCTTAGACTATTTCAGACACATGTTCAGCTTAGACTATTTCAGACACATATTGTTCAGCTTAGACTATTTCAGACACATATTGTTCAGCTCAGACTATTTCAGACACATATTGTTCAGCTCAGACTATTTCAGACACATATTGTTCAGCTTAGACTATTTCAGACACATATTGTTCAGCTTAGACTATTTCAGACACATATTGTTCAGCTTAGACAGATTAATACCATATTTCAAATCAGTATTATATCTGTTTATACCATATATGTTGTAGTTGGCAAAAACAAAAGCATTCAAATTTCACAGCCGACTTATAGACCAGCTTTCTCTCACAGCCAACTTATAGACCAGCTTTCTCTCACAGCCGAGTTATAGACCAGCTTTCTCTCACAGCCAGCTTATAGACCAGCTTTCTCTCACAGCCAACTTATAGACCAGCTTTTTCTCACAGCCAACTTATAGACCAGCTTTCTCTCACAGCCAACTTATAGACCAGCTTTCTCTCACAGCCAACTTATAGACCAGCTTTCTCTCACAGCCGACTTATAGACCAGCTTTCTCTCACAGCCAGCTTATAGACCAGCTTTCTCTCACAGCCAACTTATAGACCAGCTTTCTCTCACAGCCAGCTTATAGACCAGCTTTCTCTCACAGCCAACTTATAGACCAGCTTTCTCTCACAGCCAACTTATAGACCAGCTTTCTCTCACAGCCAACTTATAGACCAGCTTTCTCTCACAGCCAACTTATAGACCAGGCTTTCTCTCACAGCCAACTTATAGACCAGCTTTCTCTCACAGCCAGCTTATAGACCAGCTTTCTCTCACAGCCAACTTATAGACCAGCTTTCTCTCACAGCCGAGTTATAGACCAGCTTTCTCTCACAGCCAGCTTATAGACCAGCTTTCTCTCACAGCCAACTTATAGACCAGCTTTCTCTCACAGCCAACTTATAGACCAGCTTTCTCTCACAGCCAACTTATAGACCAGCTTTCTCTCACAGCCAACTTATAGACCAGCTTTCTTTCACAGCCGACTTATAGACCAGCTTTCTCTCACAGCCAGCTTATAGACCAGCTTTCTCTCACAGCCAACTTATAGACCAGCTTTCTCTCACAGCCGAGTTATAGACCAGCTTTCTCTCACAGCCGAGTTATAGACCAGCTTTCTCTCACAGCCAGCTTATAGACCAGCTTTCTCTCACAGCCAACTTATAGACCAGCTTTCTCTCACAGCCAACTTATAGACCAGCTTTCTCTCACAGCCAACTTATAGACCAGCTTTCTCTCACAGCCAACTTATAGACCAGCTTTCTCTCACAGCCGACTTATAGACCAGCTTTCTCTCACAGCCAACTTATAGACCAGCTTTCTCTCACATCCAGCTTATATCCTGACATGGCCAGCTTTCTCTTACAGCCAACTTATAGACCAGCTTTCTCTCACAGCCAACTTATAGACCAGTTTTCTCTCAGCCAATTTATAGACCAGCTTTCTCTCACAGCCAACTTATAGACCAGCTTTCTCTCACAGCCAACTTATAGACCAGCTTTCTCTCAGCCAATTTATGGACCAGCTTTCTCTCACAGCCAACTTATAGACCAGCTTTCTCTCACAGCCAACTTATAGACCAGCTTTCTCTCACAGCCAGCTTATAGACCAGTTTTCTCTCACAGCCAACTTATAGACCAGCTTTCTCTCACAGCCAGCTTATAGACCAGCTTTCTCTTACAGCTAACTTATAGACCAGCTTTCTCTTACAGCCAACTTATCGACCAGCTTTCTCTCACAGCCAGCTTATATCCTGACATGGCCAGCTTTCTCTCACAGCCAACTTATAGACCAGCTTTCTCTCACAGCCGACTTATAGACCAGCTTTCTCTCACAGCCAACTTATAGACCAGCTTTCTCTCACAGCCAACTTATAGACCAGCTTTCTCTCACAGCCAACTTATAGACCAGTTTTCTCTCAGCCAATTTATAGACCAGCTTTCTCTCACAGTCAACTTATAGACCATCTTTCTCTGACTATATCCTGACATGGCCAGCTTTCTCTCACAGCCGTCTGCTAGAAATGACAACCAAATCCCGTCCAGATAAAATGGTCGACTTTATATTTAAAAAGTTCAAGGAGAAAACATGAACGTGTGACGAGACCAGGTATCAATGTGACAAGTCTGATGAGACCAGCTATTGATGTGCCAAGTCTGACGAGGCCAGGTGTGACTAGATTCTGTAGATCATAAGAAACCGTTCAGCATATCATGTGACAGTGGTGGCGACCTCTGTTTACTGCAAACCTCGACAATCTCCGTAGCAGGAGAGTAAATCCCTTGTGATTCTGTTTTCAGAGACCAAAAGTTGCATTGATCATCCAGCCAATTTGGCACATACTTTTGACATCCTATCTGGCATCATTTATTGGCACTAAAACACTGATTTGCTACAAGAAAGTCTTCAAACATCATCATGTAGCATGTCCTTAATAGAAAGTCACGCCCATCACAGTCTGTCTGAAAGAAACTCGTTCCCTTGCCAAAATTCCACCACTGTCAAACCTAGGCATTCCTGGATATCTTGGTGCCATCGTCTTCTTGATCTACCCCTTCCTCTTTTACCTGGCACCATACCTTTTCAAACATACAAAAATAAATATGTAGGCACCAATTGAAACTGCTGAGCCTAGACTAAGAAACTGATATCACAAAAGTGAAGTCTTACACCCACAGAGTTGGGGGGCTTGGATCAGAGCAGTGTCTTACACCAACAGAGTTGGGGGGCTTGGATCAGAGCAGTGTCTTACACCAACAGAGTTGGGGGGCTTGGATCAGAGCAGTGTCTTACACCAACAGAGTTGGGGGGCTTGGATCAGAGCAGTGTCTTACACCAACAGAGTTGGGGGGCTTGGATCAGAGCAGTGTCTTACACCAACAGAGTTGGGGGCTTGGATCAGAGCAGTGTCTTACACCCACAGAGTTGGGGGGCTTGGATCAGAGCAGTGTCTTACACCCACAGAGTTGGGGGCTTGGATCAGAGCAGTGTCTTACACCCACAGAGTTGGGGGGCTTGGGTCAGAGCAGTGTCTTACACCAACAGAGTTAGGGGGCTTGGATCAGAGTTGGGGGCTTGGATCAGAGCAGTGTCTTACACCCACAGAGTTGGGGGGCTTGGATCAGAGTTGGGGGCTTGGATCAGAGCAGTGTCTTACACCCACAGAGTTGGGGGGCTTGGATCAGAGCAGTGTCTTACACCCACAGAGTTGGGGGGGCTTGGATCAGAGCAGTGTCTTACACCCACAGAGTTGGGGGGCTTGGATCAGAGCAGTGTCTTACACCAACAGAGTTGGGGGGCTTGGTCAGAGTTGGGGGCTTGGATCAGAGCAGTGTCTTACACCCACAGAGTTGTGGGGGGGGCTTGGATCAGAGCAGTGTCTTACACCCACAGAGTTGGGGGGCTTGGATCAGAGTTGGGGGCTTTGATCAGAGCAGTGTCTTACACCAACAGAGTTGGGGGGCTTGGATCAGAGTTGGGGGCTTGGATCAGAGCAGTGTCTTACACCCACAGAGTTGGGGGGCTTGGATCAGAGTTGGGGGGCTTGGATCAGAGTTGGGGCTTGGATCAGAGTTGGGGGCTTGGATCAGAGCAGTGTCTTACACGAACAGAGTTGGGGGGCTTGGATCAGAGTTGGGGGCTTGGATCAGAGCAGTGTCTTACACCCACAGAGTTGGGGGGCTTGGATCAGAGTTGGGGGGCTTGGATCAGAGTTGGGGGGCTTGGATCAGAGCAGTGTCTTACACCCACAGAGTTGGGGGGGGGGGGCTTGGATCAGAGTTGGGGGCTTGGATCAGAGCAGTGTCTTACACCCACAGAGTTGGGGGGCTTGGATCAGAGTTGGGGTTCTTGGATCAGAGTTGGGGGCTTGGATCAGAGCAGTGTCTTACACCCACAGAGTTGGGGGGCTTGGATCAGAGCAGTGTCTTACACCCACAGAGTTGGGGGGCTTGGATCAGAGCAGTGTCTTACACCAACAGAGTTGGGGGGCTTGGATCAGAGCAGTGTCTTACACCAACAGAGTTGAGGGGCTTGGATCAGAGTTGGGGGCTTGGATCAGAGCAGTGTCTTACACCCACAGAGTTGGGGGGCTTGGATCAGAGTTGGGGGCTTTGATCAGAGCAGTGTCTTACACCAACAGAGTTGGGGGGCTTGGATCAGAGCAGTGTCTTACACCCACAGAGTTGGGGGGCTTGGATCAGAGTTGGGGAGCTTGGATCAGAGTTGGGGGCTTGGATCAGAGCAGTGTCTTACACCCACAGAGTTGGGGGGCTTCGATCAGAGCAGTGTCTTACACCCACAGAGTTGGGGGGCTTGGATCAGAGCAGTGTCTTACACCCACAGAGTTGGGCTTGGATCAGAGTTGGGGGGCTTGGATCAGAGTTGGGGCTTGGATCAGAGTTGGGGGCTTGGATCAGAGCAGTGTCTTACACCCACAGAGTTGGGGGGCTTGGATCAGAGTTGGGGGCTTGGATCAGAGCAGTGTCTTACACCCACAGAGTTGGGGGGCTTGGATCAGAGCAGTGTCTTACACCCACAGAGTTGGGGGGCTTGGATCAGAGTTGGGGGCTTGGATCAGAGCAGTGTCTTACACCCACAGAGTTGGGGGGCTTGGATCAGAGTTGGGGTGCTTGGATCAGAGTTGGGGGCTTGGATCAGAGCAGTGTCTTACACCCACAGAGTTGGGGGGGGCTTGGATCAGAGCAGTGTCTTACACCCACAGAGTTGGGGGGCTTGGATCAGAGCAGTGTCTTACACCCACAGAGTTGGGGGGCTTGGATCAGAGTAGTGTCTTACACCCACAGAGTTGGGGGGCTTGGATCAGAGTTGGGGGCTTGGATCAGAGCAGTGTCTTACACCCACAGAGTTGGGGGGGGGGGGGTGCTTGGATCAGTCAGAGCAGTGTCTTACACCTACAGAGTTGGGGGCTTGGATCAGACCAGTGTCTTACACCCACAGAGTTGGGGGGCTTGGGTCAGTCAGACCAGTGTCTTACACCTACAGAGTTGGGGGCTTGGATCAGTCAGAGCAGTGTCTTACACCCACAGAGTTGGGGGCTTGGATCAGACCAGTGTCTTACACTCACAGAGTTGGGGGCTTGGATCACAGTCAGAGCAGCTTATATTTGTAACAGTTATTATTTGCTTGTCCGAGAACCTGTGAGAGTCACAAACTTGCAAGTTTAAATGTTCGCAAACAGTCGAGGACATAGATTTTGCCAATTAGAAAGTATATATTTTCTGTCCTTTTTCCTGGAATAAAATGATTTGTCTATTTTCTGTCTCCAATCCTGGAATGATTGATCTGTCTATTTGTTGTTCCCTTTCCTGGAATGATGATTGAGGAAGCACACGGCCACCACTAAGTCCCGGTCCCTGGACTAACGGTTGAGGAAGCACACGGCCACCACTAAGTCTCGGTCCCTGGACTAACGGTTGAGGAAGCACACGGCCACCACTAAGTCTCGGTCCCTGGACCAACGGTTGAGGAAGCACACGGCCACCACTAAGTCCCGGGACTTACGGTTGAGGAAGCACACGGCAAGCTGACATGTACAGAAAGTCTATATCCAAATATTAATAGTCATAGTTTGACATGATATTTCTATCTCCATGGACAACCTTCTTTAGACAATTTTTATGACATTATGGTGGGCCTATCTTTCTATGACATTATGGTGGGCCTATCTTTTCAATCCCTGGAATTAGTTATCTTTCCCCGAGTGAAAAAGTAAGGTTTCCCTATCCTTCGTTCTTCTAGAAACTCGATACAAGACCTCATCAGATCAGGTTTCCCTTTCCTCCGTTCTTCTAGAAACTCCATACAAGACCTCATCAGTTAATCTTACTGCCATCTTATTTATCAAACTGCATACAAGACCTCATGAGAATACCCCTGTACAAACTGCATACAAGACCTCATGAGAACACCCCTGTACAAACTCCATACAAGACCTCATGAGAACACCCCTGTACAAACTCCATACAAGACCTCATGAGAACACCCCTGTACAAACTCCATACAAGACCTCATGAGAACACCCCTGTACAAACTGCATACAAGACCTCTTGAGAACACCTGTGTACAAACTCCATACAAGACCTCTTGAGAACACCCCTGTACAAACTCCATACAAGACCTCTTGAGAACACCCGTGTACAAACTCCATACAAGACCTCTTGAGAACACCCGTGTACAGAAAATGTCCCAGACAAGTGTACTTTGGATGAATGTGACCAAATTCTGGGTAAGTGATCTCCAGTTTATATGTTACACAAAACACTTTTCGGACAAGACAATAATCAGGACTTTTCTGACAATAACAATTTCACCGGTTCAATTATCTACAAGAACAATTGTTCATTGGATGTTCTAATAGTCAAGCCGCCCCTCATCAACTTATCACAGTCGTATTGGCTCATTCATTAGTGTTTGAATCGCTAGAAGCTACAGTACTCTCACCACTAAAAGCTACAGTACTCTCACCACTAAAAGCTACAGTACTCTCACCACTACAGTACTCTCACCACTAAAAGCTACAGTACTCTCACCACTAAAAGCTACAGTACTCTCACCACTACAGTACTCTCATCACTAGAAGCTACAGTACTCTCACCACTACAAGCTACAGTACTCTCACCACTAGAAGCTACAGTACTCTCACCACTAGAAGCTACAGAGATGTAGTCTTGGAGAATGTTAGATGAACTCTCTAAACATGATGGCTCCAATTTAGGACACATAAAACCTTGAGGACAGACTATGGATGGGCTGTATGCAAGCTAGACATAGGAAAGTTGTATATGGGGTTTGCAACCTCAACATGTAAATAAAACAGTGCCAGCAGCGAGAGAGCACTTGTTTTCATATCAATTACCTATAAGGATGAAAGTTAGTTGTGATGTTATTAGATGAAGTTAGTTATAATGTTATTAGATGAAGTTAGTTTAATGTTATTAGATGAAGTTAGTTGTGATGTTATTAGATGAAGTTAAAATGATGATGAAAATAGAGATACAAGATCAGCCTGCATCTCCTACCAGCTGCCTGGACATACAGAGCTCTAACCTCTCCACCACTCATCGGATGCCTAGCAGACACATGGATGTGCTGGGTGCTCCCAACAGCAGACAATCAGTTTAACAAGTCAAGCACAGACATTCCAAAGAAGGGTGGATGTCAGACAATCATCTCTAGCTGGACAAGATGTTCCACAACCAACATAATCACAACAGTCACATGACTTTTAGTGTCAACAATCATCTTCAACAACCATCTAAACATGGACATCTGTATACATAAATGTCCATTAATAATAAACTGCAGTTGAGAGCATCTCAGCAGACTCTGACTAGCTCAAGGATGTGGTACTTAGTGGCTTCCTTGTAGTGATAAACCTGACAAGTCACCGTCGTGCAGTCATAAACCTGACAAGTCACCACCATGCAGTCATAAACTTGACAAGTCACCACCGTGCAGTCATAAACTTGACAAGTCACCACCATGCAGTCATAAACCTGACAAGTTACCACCATGCAGTCATAAACCTGAGATGAATGGTCATATGTCTACTAGTGTTATAATACTGGGAGTCGCATGCTTCTGTAAGACCATCTGTGATTGGTCAGAGCTGAAGGTCACAAACACAGAAATACTGTTCAAATTGTATATCCCAGGATAGGCTAAGCCTGCCTTCAGGGTCAAGTGTGAGCTTTGACCTTTGGCCAAGGTCAGGGTAGTCTGCGTGAGGCCAACCCACCTAACAGTCTGAGGGGACAAGGTCAGAGGTTGTAACAGTTCAGTACTGCCGGAGCTGAGGCTTTCTGGCGACTTGCAGGTGTCTATCATGACACCCACCTCCCTGTCTGTGTGGTTCTGTACAGCAAGCCCAACTGGCACAATGCACATGCCCTTGGCAAACCTGTGTTCTCTCTGGTGGCAGTGGTAGAGGGAGTACGACACTAAGCGTGTAGTGATGGCCAAGACTGGTGGGGGCGCATCATCTGCATCCTGCACAAACTGAGTGGCTGCAGCGTCGGCCAGAGCTGGAGGGGTGAGGCAGGAGACTGATGGCACATGAAGCTGGTCCACGTGCACGTGGTGCTGGCCCTCGACTATTTTAATCTGTCCGTTCTCCTGGACCACATGGGCCTTCCAGAAAAACACCAGAGAGAGTTTGAGAAGGACAGCAGAGTCTAGCGATGGTGACTCGGACACCTGCGTCTTGGCACCTGGGCTAGGCGTGACATTCACACCTGAGCAACTGTTGACGCGGCCCTGATGCTGGAGCCAGCTACGTACAAAGAAGTCCGAGCAAGGGCTGCACGAGCTGTTGACTTGCTCTGTCTCAAAAGCTATCTCACTAAACACAAGATCTTTGGAATCTGAAAATAGATTTAGAGTATATAATCTGACTTTAAAATAGATTCTTGGCATATATTCTAGATCTGAAGACAAGAAATATGAGATCAAACTTCATAACTCAGTTTTCAAGGTTACAGAAAATGGCAACATTCTTCTATGACTGATATTCAATGCCCTATGTCCAATAACTGATATTCAATGCCTGATGTCCAATAATTGATATTCAATGTCTGATGTCCAATGCCCTATGTCCAATGACTGATATTCAATGCCTGATGTCCAATAACTGATATTCAATGCCTGATGTCCAATAATTGATATTCAATGTCTGATGTCCAATGCCCTATGTCCAATGACTGATATTCAATGTCTGATGTCCAATAATTGATATTCAATGTCTGATGTCCAATAACTGATACTCAATGTCTGTCCAATGACTGATATCCAATGCCCTATGTCCAATGAATAATATTCAATGCCTGATGTTCAATAACCGATATTCAATATCTGTACAATAACTGATATTCAATACACAATGTCTGTCCAATGAATGATATTCAATGTCTGTCCAATGACTGATATTCAATGTCTGTCCAATGACTGATATTCAATGCCCTATGTCCAATAACTGATATTCAATGCCCTATGTCCAATAACTGATATTCAATGCCCTATGTCCAATGACTGATATTCAATGCCCTATGTCCAATAACTGATATTCAATGCCCTATGTCCAATAACTGATATTCAATGCCCTATGTCCAATAACTGATATTCAATGCCCTATGTCCAATGACTGATATTCAATGCCCTATGTCCAATGACTTATATTCAATGCCCTATGTCCAATAACTGATATTCAATGCCCTATGTCCAATAGCTGATATTCAATGCCCTATGTCTAATAACTGATATTCAATGCTCTATGTCCAATAACTGATATTCAATGCCCTATGTCCAATGACTGATATTCAATGCCCTATGTCCAATAACTGATATTCAATGCCCTATGTCCAATAACTGATATTTAATGCCCTTATTTCCAATAACTGATATTCAATGCCCTATGCCCAATGACTGATATTCAATGCCCTATGTCCAATAACTGATCATCATTGAAGGTTGTATCACTTAATGATTACCTGTTGTTACAACTATATCTGTACGAGCAAGTCACCAATAATTACAACTAACACAATGTAACAGAGTTACAAGGGTCCCACACGCCAGGGTCAGGGAACCCCTGAAGACACTATCCACACATAACTCGAGAACCCTGCCCAGGAGAGATCATTCAAATGGACAATGTCCGTAGCCCTCACCAGCGATCGATCGAAGAGGGTAGCAATGCAAAGTATCAGTTCTCATGGACACCTATTCTTATTCGTACGCTGTCAAAGGTCAACCTGCATTTTTTCGAAAAAAGCAGCGGTCATAACTTAACTTAACGTCTTTATACTGGTTTAGAAGACCCTGCAGAGTCTGTATACAACCAGTTACATTTACATCACCTTGCTCTAAAAGCTATGCGCATCACGTTTATTCTTAAATGCATTAACTGTCCCTGCCTCCACTACCTCCCCTGGCAATGCATTCCAAGCAGACACCACTCTCTGACTACAAAAATATTTCCTAATATCTAACCTGGACCTCTCTTTAGTCAGCTTGTAGCTATGCCCTCGTGTTGTTGTAGGTGGCTGTATTTTAAAAAACTTGTTATAGTCTAATTTATCGATTCCTCTGATCATCTTATAAACCTGTATTAAGTCACCACGAATTCTTCTCTCTTCGAGACACTGTAGGCCGGTTTTTCTGAGTCGTTCCTCATAACTGTAATTCTGGAATCCCACTATCATCTTTGTCGCTCTTTTTTGTATCCTTTCTAGCATGTTTATGTCCCCTCTATGATAAGGACTCCACACCTGTACACAGTACTCCAATCTAGGTCTAACTAAAGCTTTATACAGTTTGACGATCACTTCCTTGCTCCTATGTTTAATATTTCTTTTTATCATACCTAACATTGCATTTGCCTTTTTCACTGCTACCTTAACTTGCTCACTCACCTTTCCTGTATGATCTATTATAACCCCTAGGTCGCTTTCTTTATCTATCTTTCTAATATTGTTTTCTCCCATTCTGTAATTATGTTCCATATTGGATCTACCCATGTGGATGACTGTACATTTATCTACATTAAACTCCATTTGCCAGCTTACAGACCATTCTCGAATTTTATCTAAATCCGACATCAATATATCCACTTCTGCTTTAGATGAGACACTACTGCATAGTTTTGTGTCATCAGCAAATTTTGCAATCATGGATCTCATATCAATGTCCAAATCATTTATATATATCAAGAACAAAATTGGTCCCAAAACCGAGCCCTGTGGCACTCCACTTTTCACTTCACACCACTCAGAGTACTCCTTATTTATGCCCACCCTCTGCCTTCTTCCCATTAACCAATTTTCAATCCATTTGGCAACTTCCCCACCTATTCCATGTGATTTTAACTTTCGAAATAATCTTTGATGAGGTACTCTATCAAAGGCCTTTGCAAAGTCTAGATAAATAACATCCACTGGCTCCCCTTTATCTATGATTTTAGTAACCTCCTCCATGAATTCTAATAGATTTGTTAAGCATGATCTCCCTCTAGTAAACCCATGCTGACTATTTCTAATTAGATTAAATTTGTCTAAATGCATTACAATGTTTTCTTTGATTATTGACTCTAACAATTTACAGACTATGCTTGTTAAACTCACCGGTCTATAATTTGCTGGATCTGATTTTTTGCCTTTTTTGAACAAGGGGATCACTCCTGCATCTTTCCAATCCCGTGGAACAATCCCTTTTGTAAGTGATTGAGAACATAATATAGCCAATGGTTTTGCTAGTTGGTCTCTAATTTCATACAGAAATTTTGGGTGAATACCATCTTGACCTGGACATTTATTCACTTTCAACCCCTCCAATTTTTTAAAAACCATTTCCTCTGTAATACAGATTGATCCTAATCCCGCTGTATCCATGTCTCTTTGAAAAATATCTATAGGCTCTGGGATCTCGGAGCAGTCCTCCTTTGTGAAGACTGTGCCAAAGTACTGATTGAGCAGATTAGCAGCCTCCCTATTCTCACTTATTATTCTCCCTGTACTGTCTATGAGAGGGCCTACTTTGTCTTTCGTTCTTTGTTTATTCCTAACATAAGAGAAGAAGCTTTTACTGTCAGTCTTGATCCTCTGAGCAAGTTTTTTTTCAAAGTCTATTTTTGCTGTTTTATTCGCTTTCTGAGATATGTTCTGCTTGTCCAAATATTTTACATATGTTTCTTTTGATTTACCTGCCTCTATATATTTTTTCCATGCTTTATTTTTTGCTCTTCTACATTTCACTACAAATCTAGTTATCCACTTTTTACGCTTAGGGTTTACCTCCCTACATGGAACACATTCCTCTTTTAGCGTTTCTAGAACTGTTTTAAAACTTTCCCACTCCTGTTCAACATCTGTTCCTACAAGAATATCTTTCCAGATTATGTGGTTCCTGAGGCTGTCAACACTGCCATAGAGCTTGTCTCGTGTTGCCACTGGTGATGGCCACATTTGCTTTCTCTGGTCCTCGTATTTCGGGCAGTTTTGCAGCAGATGTTCAGCTGTCATTTTCCCTGTACCACAGGTGCATTCATCAGTGCCACCTATCTTCAGCTTATTGAATAGGTGGTACCTCAGTCTGTTGTGGCCTGTGCGCAGTCTGAAGACCACGACCTGCTCTCTTCTGTTCAACTGGTAGTAGGCATCGTTTTTTGGGACACCTATTCTAAAACGGTTACGGAAATCCTACGACCTTTCAGGTCAAGATGAAGAATTCCAGACATGGTGTCCAAGCTTTTAGCGGCACAACCGGTCGCGACAGAAAACTAGACAAAGATTGAATACTTGAACCCAAACAGGGAAAGTAATGTATATCAGCTGGGGGATAAGGGTATTTTGGATGGACCACAGGAGACTAGCAAGCAGTTGGTAGGTAGCTAGGACAGAGCGAGAAATTGAGTAGTTAGAACAGAGAGATATAACAGCTCTAGAACATCTCTGAAGGGATATGCAAATGAAGAGATGGGCCAAACACTATTGTGTCTTGTACACCTGTAATAATGTAGTGGCAGACTCTACTCTGTCTTGTACACTTGTAACAATGTAGTGGCGGACTCTACTCTCAAGATGGGCCGAACACTATACTGTCTTGTTAGACCTAGATTGGAGTACTGTGTACAGGTGTGGAGTCCTTATCATACAGGGGATATAAACATGCTAGAAAGAATACAAAAAAGAGCGACAAAGATGATAGTGGGATTCCAGAATTACAGTTATGAGGAACGACTCAGAAAAACCGGCCTACAGTGTCTCGAAGAGAGAAGAATTCGTGGTGACTTAATACAGGTTTATAAGATGATCAGAGGAATGGATAAATTAGACCATAACAAGTTTTTTAAAATACAGCCACCTACAATAACACGAGGGCATAGCTACAAGCTGATTAAAGAGAGGTCGAGATTAGATATTAGGAAATATTTTTTTAGTCAGAGTGGTGTCTGCTTGGAATGCATTGCCAGGGGAGGTAGTGGAGGCAGGGACAGTTAATGCATTTAAGAATAAACTGGATGCGCATAGCTTTTAGAGCAAGGTGATGTAAATGTAACTGGTTGTATACAGACTCTGCAGGGTCTTCTAAACCAGTATAAAGACGTTAAGTTAAGTTAAGTTAATTGAGTACATCTGTACTGGCTACCTTTTTTAGTTTAATTCTATAAGAAACAACGAATGGCTACTGACTATCCATGCTCCCACTCTTTCTAACTGTAATCAAACATGTCTAAAATCATATCCCTAATAAATCTACACAGTTAAGATCTGTTACATCCCTATTCTGACTTATTATTTTCCCTGTACTGTCTATGAACTAAACTTAACTTAACGTCTTTATACTGGTTTAGAAGACTCTGCAGAGAGGGCCTACTTTGTCTTTCATTATTTGCTTATTTCTAATATAAGAAAAAAAGCTTTTACTATTAGTCTTGATCCTATGAGCAAGTTTTTTTGGTCAATTTTTGCTGCTGTATTCACTTTCTGAGCTATGTTTTGCTTGTCCAAATATGTTATGTTTCTTTTGATTTAACTGCCTCTATATGTTTTTTCCATGCTTTATGTTTAGCTCTTCTACATTTCACTACAAATCTAGTTATCCACTTTTTATGCTTGGGATTTACCTCCCTACATGGAACACATTCCTCTTTTATCGTTTCTAGAACTGTTTTAAAACTTTCCCACTATTGTACAACATCTGTTCCTCTGACACTATCTTTCCAGATTATGTGGCTAACTGCCTCTTTCATTTCAACATCTGCCTTAGAGTAGTTGTATGTTCGCATGTTTATGTTTACTTCTTTCCCTGTTATAAGATCCCAATGGATGATTTGATGGTCACTTGAGCCAAACAGTTCCCCAGCGGTAACGTTTTCAATCATATTTTCCTCTGTAGTAAAAACTAGGCCGAGTGTGTTTTTGCCTCTGCTGGCTGCTTCTACATGTTGAATTTAAAAATTGTCATTTATGCACTTAACAAAAGGTGTTGACTCTACAAGTGCTTCTGTCATATCCCATTTTATTTCTGGTCATGTTAGATATGAACACCTGCAACTGTGAGGAACTTGCCAAGGCAGACTCGGCTGGAGGCAGGCTTGGCTGGAGGCAGGCTCGGCCGGAGGCAGGCTCGGCTGGAGGCAGGCTCGGCTGGAGGCAGGCTCGGCTGGAGGCAGGCTCGGCTGGAGGCAATCGGCCGGAGGCAGACTCGGCTGGAGGCAGGCTCGGCCGGAGGCAGACTCGGCTGGAGGCAGGCTCGGCCTGAGGCAGACCCGGCTGGAGGCAGGCTTTGTGTGTTGGTCTGCAGGCAGGGAAAGACAAGATGCATCAAGATGCAGACTCCGTAGTGTGCGGTGAAAGCAATGGAAGTCCATTTTCTCGAGACTGACAGGATGCTAATCAAGAATAACTGAAAATAATTACAGCTAATACATCTCCATCACAAACAGCAACATTGCCCACGTGGTACATACTTTCCTCCTGGTCGTGTTTGACTCCCTTCATGACCAACTGAAGAGTTTCTCCGCTCCCAAGACGAACACCTGGAATAGTTGAAACGTACATCATTGGCATAAACACTACATTTCTCATATCTGAAACATACACATCAGCAAGTTATACTTGTGGCCAGCTGGTCTAGTAGGTATAGTTGGTCTAGTAGGTATAGTTGGTCTAGTAGGTATAGTTGGTCCAGTAGGTATAGTTGGTCCAGTAGGTATAGTTGGTTCAGTAGGTCCAGTTGGTATAGTTGGTCCAGTAGGTATAGTTGGTTCAGTAGGTCCAGTTGGTATAGTTGGTCTAGTAGGTATAGTTGGTTCAGTAGGTATAGTTGGACTAGTTGGTTCAGTAGGTCCAGTTGGTATAGTTGGTCTAGTAGGTATAGTTGGTTCAGTAGGTATAGTTGGTCTAGTTGGTCCAGTAGGTATAGTTGGTTCAGTAGGTATAGTTGGTCTAGTAGGTATAGTTGGTCTAGTTGGTATAGTTGGTCTAGTAGGTATAGTTGGTCCAGTAGGTATAGTTGGTCCAGTAGGTATAGTTGGTTCAGTAGGTACAGTTGGTCTAGTTGGTCCAGTAGGTATAGTTGGTTCAGTAGGTATAGTTAGTCCAGTTGGTATAGTAGGTATAGTTGGTCCAGTAGGTATAGTTGGTCCAGTTGATCCAGTGGGTATAGTTGGTCCAGTAGGTATAGTTGGTCCAGTAGGTATAGTTGGTCCAGTAGTTATAGTTGGTCCAGTAGGTATAATTGGTCTAGTAGGTATAATTGGTCTAGTTGGTCCAGTTGGTATAGGTGGTCTAGTTGGTCCAGTGGGTATAATTGGTCTAGTTGGTCCAGTAGCTGTAGTTGGCCCAGTAGGTCTAGTTGGTCCAGTAGGTATAATTGGTCTAGTAGGTATAATTGGTCCAGTTGGTATAGGTGGTCTAGTTGGTCCAGTGGGTATAATTGGTCTAGTTGGTCCAGTAGCTGTAGTTGGCCCAGTAGGTCTAGTTGGTCCAGTAGGTATAATTGGTCTAGTTGGTCCAGTTGGTATAGTTGGTCTAGTTGGTCCAGTGGGTATAATTGGTCTAGTTGGTCCAGTGGGTATAATTGGTCTAGTTGGTCCAGTAGGTATAGTTGGTCTAGTTGGCCCAGTAGGTATAGTTGGTCCAGTAGGTATAGTTGGTCTAGTTGGTCCAGTAGGTATAGTTGGTTCAGTAGGTATAGATAGTCCAGTTGGTCCAGTAGGTATAGTTGGTCCAGTAGGTATAGTTGGTTCAGTACGTATAGTTGGTCCAGTAGGTATAGTTGGTCTAGTTGGTATAGTTGGTCCAGTAGGTATAGTTGTCCAGTAGGTATAGTTGGTCTAGTTGGCCCAGTAGGTATAGTTGGTCCAGTAGGTATAGTTGGTCCAGTAGGTATAGTTGGTCCAGTTGGTATAGTAGGTATAGTTGGTCCAGTAGGTATAGTTGGTCCAGTAGGTATAGTTGGTCTAGTAGGTATAGTTGGTCTAGTAGGTATAGTTGGTCTAGTAGGTATAGTTGGTCTAGTAGGTATAGTTGGTCTAGTAGATATAGTTGGTCCAGTAGGTATAGTTGGTCTAGTAGGTATAGTAGGTGTCCAAGCCTCCTAAACCTGACTTAAGGTGGTCGCCCCACCTCCACCACTGGCTGTGGTAGCGACCTTCCTGCCTTTACAGATGATACTTCCTGCTACAAGGCTGTAAAGGTGGATGAGAAAGAATGATAGTGAAGTGTGTACCTGCTTGGTGTTTGGCCCTAGTACTGACAAGAGTCCAGTGGGGGCTGATGCACGAGACCTGGGCGACCTGCAGCTCCTGGGCATGAGGTGTCTGGCCCTGTGCCTGTCACATGAGAGAACACTCAATTGTTTACACATAATTACACATGATTTCACATAATTACATATGGCTACATATGATAACACATGGCTACACATAATCACACATACTTAGACATAATTATATATGATTACAAATGACTACACATAATTACACATGATTACATATGTTTACACATGACAACACATGATTACACATGGCTACACATGATTATTTATGATTACACATGACTACACATTACACATGGCTACATATGATTACACATTATTACAATGATTACACATGATTGCACCCTTTCATTCCACCGTCCGTGTCTTTCTGATACCACCTTTTCTTGTTGTACCCTGTAACACTAGATAAAGCCAACTTGAAATGTAGCCACTGTTCCTCTACTGTACCATACTTTCATATTTCAGTTTTATCTTCTGTTTGACTTGTTCCCGTACTAACACACCTGTCAGCCCCCCCCCCCCCCCCCCCAACACACCTGTCAGCCTCCCCCGTACTAACACACCTGTCAGCCTCCCCCGTACTAACACACCTGTCAGCCTCCCCTGTACTAACACACCTGTCAGCCTCCCCCGTACTAACACACCTGTCAGCCTCCCCCGTACTAACACACCTGTCAGCCTCCCCTGTACTAACACACCTGTCAGCCTCCCCCGTACTAACACACCTGTCAGCCTCCCCCGTACTAACACACCTGTCAGCCTCCCCCGTACTAACACACCTGTCAGCCTCCCCCGTACTAACACACCTGTCAGCCTTCTTGTATTAACTACGTCATTGAGGCAGGTGCAGTGTTTAGTATGTTGTTTACTCTGATGAAGGTAAAGTACAACTGGACGATGGTCAGTATCTATACTCAGACTGGGAATCACCTTGCAATCTGAGACACATTGACGATTGCATATTCTGAATAGAATTAAATCTATTTGAAGTGACGACTTCATATCGCCCCATTGATACCATGTCTGCGTGTGACTGTGCCGATGCTTGACAAAAGTATTTGTAATAAATAAGCCAAGCTCCATACAAAGGTCTAACAATTGTTCGCCATTAACCCATTCAATCCCAGACCGGCCGGCGACGGCCACTATCGACTTGTTCCCAGACCGGCAGGCGACGGCCATAGTGGATATACTGATTTAAATTATTTTTTATTACGTTTTACCTGTGAATAGACACGCTAAATTTAGCCTTCGCGTGACCACCGGTAATGGCGGCTCCCATTGCAGTTTACAGATCGTTTCTATCACGTATGGTGTTCAAGCCATGTATTTTTTTAAATGATCTTCAATTTTCTTCAAAACTTGGTGTGAACTGAAGATACTTATGAGTCAGACGATAGTGGTTGCGAATTTGTTGATGAAGTTGAAGAGAATGAGAACGAATCGAACGTTGATGAGGAATAAGTTCAGGACTTAGAAGATGAAAGTAGCGACACTGGCCTCGGTAGTGATGATGAATTATCGGTAGAAGACGGTGACAAAGGGACACGCCACACAGGCAGGCTCTAGTGGTGATAGAGAATGGTCAAAGCAACGGAGTAATATCATTATTGAAGGATTTAGTGAGGGAACAGGTTCTGCAGATGACATAGGTCCAGATTACTCTGCTTTTGATTACTTTTCACTTTCATCGTTTCTACTTCAGACCTTTTTTGAGTACTGGGCAGAGCAAACCAATGCATATGCCTGCATCAGCATTTTAGGGGGAAAAGATCCTTGAGGAATTAAAATTTGGTGTGCCGCAGATCCTCATACTAGATACCTCTATAACTTTGAGGTGTACACTGGAAAGTCAGACATTGGACAAGAATATGAAAGATGTACTAGTTGCAATGAACCAAGGGAGATTGCTTGAACATTTATTAGCAAAATTGACAAGAGTGAAACAGACATTTTATATTGACACTTTTTTTTTTCTTCACTTGTTTAATTTTTTGCATCCAACATAAATGACACTCACAAAATACATGTGCACAGAAGAGCACCTCTTCCATTTATCTGTAAACTGGAGTTTGAATCACACAAATAAATTTAAAATTGTATTTGTTATTCATTTTATTGCGCAAGCACGTCTAATTTTTGCTGAGTTATTCCCCTTGTCCTGGGAATTCAGTTGAGAGTTTTTCTGATCAGCTGGGATTGAATGGGTTAACGTCAAACCCTCCTGTGGTCCAACATACAACTCCCAAGAACCATTAACGTCAAACCCTCCTGTGGTATCACTATGTGGTCCAACATGCAACTCTCAAGGACCATTAACGTCAAACCCTCCTGTGGTCCAACATGCAACTCCCAAGACCCATTAACGTCAAACCCTCTTGTGGTCCAACATACAACTCCCAAGGACTATTAACATCAAACCCTCTTGTGGTCCAACATGCAACTCCCAAGACCCATTAACGTCAAACCCTCTTGTGGTCCAACATACAACTCCCAAGGACTATTAACATCAAACCCTCCTCTGGTATCACTATGTGGTCCAACATGCAACTCCCAAGGACCATTAACATCAAACCCTCCTGTGGTCCAACATACAACTCCCAAGGACCATTAACGTCAAACCCTCCTCTGGTATCACTATGTGGTCCAACATACAACTCCTAAGGATTCCTGCAGCCCACAACCTCTCAAGAAGACGGTCCGCTATCAGACAATACGACAATATTTCAAAGCCCAGCTCTTGCAGACTCAGGTAGGACAATCTCAGTGTCAGGGGTTTGGACATGTCTCCAGAATGAAGGAAGATCGACTACCTCGACAAACATCGGAAGCAAAGAGTCAAGGACCCAGAGGACAACCCAAAGTCTGCAAGGAAGATCGACTACCTCGACAAACATCGGAAGCAAAGAGTCAAGGACCCAGAGGACAACCCAAAGTCTGCAAGGAAGATCGACTACCTCGACAATCATTGAAAGCAAAGAGTCAAGGACCCCGAGGACAACCCAAAGTCTGCAAGGAAGATCGACTACCTCGACAATCATTGGAAGCAAAGAGTCAAGGACCCCGAGGACAACCCATAGTCTGCAAGGAAGATCGACTACCTCGACAATCATTGGAAGCAAAGAGTCAAGGACCCCGAGGACAACCCAAAGTCTGCTGGGGTGACAACATAATATTATAAGAGTTTGTGGACTAGACTTGACCCAGGCCAAGAGGAAGACAGTGGACAGAATGTTCTGGCAAACCTCTACACCAATGGTAGAAGAGGCGCGACTAAATCAATAAGGTAGAAGACTCTACACCCCAGACTATAAGAGGAGCGACTAAGTAAGTTGAACAGATATCCGGGATCAAGACGCTGAGCAGCGTCAGGGTCAGCGAACCAGAGCTGCCAAGACCTACACCTCCACGCGGTGATCCTGGATAACAGGCTGCAGCAGGGCAGACTGGCTAAGTAGAAGGGATCGAAGAGGGAGGGCAACCCGGTACTCAAAAATGCCTGCTGGAGTCGGATGTGTTGGACAGAAAGGTACAAATATCGCAGTCAAGCTGTAAACCACGACACAACACATTCCTTTCTCTGGATTACATTCTGCTATTTGCAAAGCTTTTTTCAGGGCTTGGTAGCGGGGGATTGAGAGCGAACAAAGAAGAAGGAGAAGAAGAACAGATAACTCAAAATGTGAATGTGTAAATCTGTGAGTAGAATTTTGTTGTTGTGAATAAATAGATGTTTGACAACTGGGCCAGCCATGAAAGAGATCTACGGAGCTCGACTAACCAACAACTGGGCCAGACATCAAAGAGATCTACGGAGCTCGACTAACCAACAACTGGGCCAGACATCAAAGAGATCTACGGAGCTCGACTAACCAACAACTGGGCCAGACATCAAAGAGATCTACGGAGCTCGACTAACCAACAACTGGGCCAGACATCAAAGAGATCTACGGAGCTCGACTAACCAACAACTGGGCCAGACATCAAAGAGATCTACGGAGCTCGACTAACCAACAACTGTGGAGCTCAAGTAACCAACAACTGTGGAGATTGACTAACCAACAACTACGGAGCTTAACTAACCAACAACTGTGGAGATTGACTAACCAACAACTGTGGAGCTCAACTAACCAACAACTGTGGAGCTCAACTAACCAACAACTGTGGAGCTCAACTAACCAACAACTGCGGAGCTTAACTAACCAACAACTGTGGAGATTGACTAACCAACAACTGCGGAGCTTAACTAACCAACAACTGTGGAGCTCAACTAACCAACAACTGTGGAGCTCAACTAACCAACAACTGCGGAGCTTAACTAACCAACAACTGTGGAGATTGACTAACCAACAACTGTGGAGCTCAACTAACCAACAACTGCGGAGCTTAACTAACCAACAACTGTGGAGATTGACTAACCAACAACTGTGGAGATTGACTAACCACCAACTGTGGAGATTGACTAATCAACAACTGTGGAGCTCAACTAACCAACAACTGTGGAGCTCAACTAACCAACAACTGTGGAGATTGACTAACCAACAACTGTGGAGCTCAACTAACCAACAACTGTGGAGCTCAACTAACCAACAACTGTGGAGCTCAACTAACCAACAACTGCGGAGCTTAACTAACCAACAACTGTGGAGATTGACTAACCAACAACTGTGGAGCTCAACTAACCAACAACTGCGGAGCTTAACTAACCAACAACTGTGGAGATTGACTAACCAACAACTGTGGAGATTGACTAACCAACAACTGTGGAGCTCAACTAACCAACAACTGCGGAGCTTAACTAACATACAACTGTGGAGATTGACTAACCAACAACTGTGGAACTCAACTAACCAACAACTGCGGAGCTTAACTAACCAACAACTGTGGAGATTGACTAACCAACAACTGTGGAGATTGACTAACCAACAACTGTGGAGATTGACTAACCAACAACTGTGGAGATTGACTAACCAACAACTGTGGAGATTGACTAACCAACAACTGTGGAGATTGACTAACCAACAACTGTGGAGATTGACTAACCACCAACTGTGGAGATTGACTAACCACCAACTGTGGAGATTGACTAACCACCAACTGTGGAGATTGACTAACCACCAACTGTGGAGATTGACTAACCAACAACTGTGGAGATTGACTAACCAACAACTGTGGAGATTGACTAACCACCAACTGTGGAGATTGACTAACCAACAACTGTGGAGCTCAACTAACCAACAACTGTGGAGATCGACTAACCAGACTCAAGTGTTCCAGCTCACATGCAAATATACAAGAGTTGAGCTCTTGGCCCTGAACAGAACCCATCCGCGCAGCCGGGCGTGTGACTGTTGTCCGCACGCTCAATGACTCCACTGTGGTGAACACTCTCCTGTGACGTACGACTCGATGCCTGTGGTAACAAAGAAACCAATACTATACATGTGAACGTAAGCGATGGATGAAAAACACAAACAAGTTCCAATGTAATATTACATGACCTCCGACCCAATTATCATGTCCAGCTCATTAAAAACTAGAACACAGTGGTCAGCCTAGGTTGGGAACAATAATTAGTCTGAGTGGGAACAATAATTAGTCTGAGTGGGAATGATAATTAGTCTGAGTGGGAACAATAATTAGTCTGAGTGGGAACAATAATTAGTCTGAGTGGGAACAATAATTAGTCTGGCTGGGAACAATAATTAGTCTGAGTGGGAATGATAATTAGTCTGAGTGGGAACAATAATTAGTCTGAGTGGGAACAATAATTAGTCTGAGTGGGAATGATAATTAGTCTGGCTGGGAACAATAATTAGTCTGAGTGGGAACAATAAACTCTGCCTAGATAAGGCTAAACAACACAGAAACAGCCTGTCCTTCTCAAGGCTACTGGACCAGACAAAGGTAAATAATTACTCTATAATGAAATAGAAACAGTCACACCAGAACAAAACCTAGACTGGTTGTCACACCAGAACAAAACCTAGACTGGTTGTCACACCAGAACAAAACCTAGACTGGTTGTCACATCACAACGCAGGTTATATAATGGTAGAGAAGAGCACTGACCTGACACTGACCTGAGTAGAGAAGAACACTGACCTGACACTGACCTGAGTAGAGAAGAGCACTGACCTGAGTAGAGAAGAACACTGACCTGAGTAGAGAAGAGCACTGACCTGAATAGAGAAGAACACTGACCTGACACTGACCTGAGTAGAGAAGAGCACTGACCTGACCTGAGTAGAGAAGAGCACTGACCTGAGTAGAGAAGAACAATGACCTGACACTGACCTGAGTAGAGAAGAACACTGACCTGAGTAGAGAAGAACACTGACCTGAGTAGAGAAGAACACTGACCTGAGTAGAGAAGAACAATGACCTGACACTGACCTGAGTAGAGAAGAACACTGACCTGAGTAGAGAAGAGCACTGACCTGAGTAGAGAAGAACAATGACCTGACCTGAGTAGAGAAGAACACTGACCTAAGTAGAGAAGAACACTGCCCTAAGTAGAGAAGAACACTGACCTAAGTAGAGAAGAGCACTGACCTAAGTAGAGAAGAGCACTGACCTGAGTAGAGAAGAGCACTGACCTGAGTAGAGAAGAACACTGACCTGAGTAGAGAAGAACACTGACCTGAGTAGAGAAGAGCACTGACCTGACACTGACCTGAGTAGAGAAGAGCACTGACCTGAGTAGAGAAGAGCACTGACCTGACACTGACCTGAGTAGAGAAGAGCACTGACCTGAGTAGAGAAGAACACTGACCTGAGTAGAGAAGAACACTGACCTGAGTAGAGAAGAGCACTGACCTGAGTAGAGAAGAGCACTGACCTAAGTAGAGAAGAGCACTGACCTGAGTAGAGAAGAACACTGACCTGACACTGACCTGAGTAGAGAAGAGCACTGACCTGAGTAGAGAAGAGCAGTGACCTGAGTAGAGAAGAACACTGACCTGACACTGACCTGAGTAGAGAAGAGCACTGACCTGAGTAGAGAAGAGCACTGACCTGAGTAGAGAAGAGCACTGACCTGACACTGACCTGAGTAGAGAAGAGCACTAACCCGACACTGACCTGAGTAGAGAAGAGCACTGACCTGAGTAGAGAAGAACACTGACCTGACACTGATTTGAGTAGAGAAGAACACTGACCTAAGTAGAGAAGAACACTGACCTAAGTAGAGAAGAGCACTGACCTAAGTAGAGAAGAGCACTGACCTGACACTGATTTGAGTAGAGAAGAACACTGACCTAAGTAGAGAAGAGCACTGACCTAAGTAGAGAAGAACACTGACCTAAGTAGAGAAGAGCACTGACCTGAGTAGAGAAGAGCACTGACCTAAGTAGAGAAGAGCACTGACCTGAGTAGAGAAGAGCACTGACCTGACACTGACCTGAGTAGAGAAGAACACTGACCTGAGTAGAGAAGAACACTAACCTAAGTAGAGAAGAGCACTGACCTGAGTAGAGAAGAACACTGATCTGACACTGACCTGAGTAGAGAAGAACACTGACCTGAGTAGAGAAGAGCACTGACCTGAGTAGAGAAGAACAATGACCTGACACTGACCTGAGTAGAGAAGAACACTGACCGAAGTAGAGAAGAGCACTGACCTGAGTAGAGAAGAGCACTGACCTGAGTAGAGAAGAGCACTGACCTGAGTACAGAAGAGCACTGACCTAAGTAGAGAAGAGCACTGACCTGAGTAGAGAAGAACAATGACACTGACCTGAGTAGAGAAGAGCACTGACCTGAGTAGAGAAGAACACTGACCTGAGTAGAGAAGAACACTGACCTAAGTAGAGAAGAGCACTGACCTGAGTAGAGAAGAACAATGACACTGACCTAAGTAGAGAAGAGCACTGACCTGAGTAGAGAAGAACACTGACCTGAGTAGAGAAGAGCACTGACTAGACACTGACCTGAGTAGAGAAGAGCACTGACCTGACACTGTCCTGAGTAGAGAAGAACACTGACCTAAGTAGAGAAGAGCACTGACCTGAGTAGAGAAGAACACTGACCTGAGTAGAGAAGAACACTGACCTGAGTAGAGAAGAGCACTGACCTGAGTAGAGAAGAGCACTGACCTGAGTAGAGAAGAACACTGACCTGACACTGACCTGAGTAGAGAAGAACACTGACCTGAGTAGAGAAGAGCACTGACCTGACACTGGTAGACTGCTTGAGCGGCTCATAATAAAACATGAAGTCCACTTCATGGATGCCTCCAAAGTCATCGGCCCGCAGCCACATGGGAAGGGTTATTGTCTGCCCTGGCTGCAGCTCGTCTTTGGCGAGAGGAATGTTGAGGACATCTGACAGCGACAGGAACTCCTCTCTGCCAGTCACAGTACTGCTGAGGGTGGAGCTTGCGGAGCTTCCCTGGGAGACCCACATCTGGTACACATCTGGGTACTTTGGTAGTTGAGAGTTCCGGCCAAACGTGAACAATCTCGGGTGAGTTGAGGCCATTCTTAGTGATTTGAGGCCAGTTTGTCCTGCATTGGTGAACTCGATTTGGACACATTGTACCTGGCCACACAACAAGCTCTCTGGGAAACCTTGCACAACTACCTGCATGATGAGGGAACAACGGCCAGACTAGTTAATACAGAGGTATAGACAGAGGATAGAGGAGACATGATACAGAGGTATGGATGGGGCAGACATGATACAGAGGTATGGATGGGGGAGACATGATACAGAGGTATGGATAGGGCAGACCTGATACAGAGGTATGGATGGGGGAGACATGATACAGAGGTATGGATGGGAGAGACATGATACAGAGGTATGGATGGGGGAGACATGATACAGAGGTATGGATAGGGCAGACATGATACAGAGGTATGGATGGGGGAGACATGATACAGAGGTATGGATAGGGGAGACATGATACAGAGGTATGGATGGAGAGACATGATACACATGTATGGATGGAGAGACATGATACACATGTATGGATGAAGAGACATGATACACATGTATGGATGGAGAGACATGATACACATGTATGGATGGGGGAGACATGATACACATGTATGGATGGGGGAGACATGATACACATGTATGGATGGGGGAGACATGATACACATGTATGGATGGAGAGACATGATACACAGGTATGGATGGAGAGACATGATACACATGTATGGATGGAGAGACATGATACACATGTATGGATGGAGAGACATAATACACATGTATGGATGGGGGAGACATGATACACATGTATGGATGGAGAGACATGATACACATGTATGGATGGAGAGACATGATACACATGTATGGATAGGGGAGACATGATACAGAGGTATGGATGGAGAGACATGATACACATGTATGGATGGGGGAGACATGATACAGAGGTATGGATGGAGAGACATGATACACATGTATGGATGGGGGAGACATGATACAGAGGTATGGATGGAGAGACATGATACACATGTATGGATGGGGAGACATGATACAGAGGTATGGATGGAGAGACATGATACACATGTATGGATGGGGGAGACATGATACAGAGGTATGGATGGAGAGACATGATACACATGTATGGATGGGGTAGACATGATACAGAGGTATGGATGGAGAGACATGATAAACATGTATGGATGGGGGAGACATGATACAGAGGTATGGATGGAGAGACATGATACACATGTATGGATGGGGGAGACATGATACACATGTATGGATGGGAGAGACATGATACACATGTATGGATGGGGGAGACATGATACACATGATACACATGATACACAGGTATGGATGGAGAGACATGATACACGTGTATGGATGGGGGAAACATGATACACATGATACACAGGTATGGATGGAGAGACATGATACACAGGTATGGATGGAGAGACATGATACACAGGTATGGATGGAGAGACAAGATACACAGGTATGGATGGAGAGACATGATACACATGATACACACGATACACAAGATACACATGATACACATGATACAGTCACAGAAAGTTGTATGTGAATCTGGCTGTGACTGGCAATGTGTTAGTCACAGAAAGTTGTATGTGAATCTGGCTGTGACTGGCAATGTGTTAGTCACAGAAAGTTGTATGTGAATCTGGCTGTGACTGACAATGTGTTAGTCACAGAAAGTTGTATGTGAATCTGGCTGTGACTGGCAATGTGTTAGTCACAGAAAGTTGTATGTGAATCTGGCTGTGACTGGCAATGTGTTAGTCACAGAAAGTTGTATGTGAATCTGGCTGTGACTGGCAATGTGTTAGTCACAGAAAGTTGTATGTGAATCTGGCTGTGACTGGCAATGTGTTAGTCACAGAAAGTTGTATGTGAATCTGGCTGTGACTGGCAATGTGTTAGTCACAGAATGTTGTATGTGAATCTGGCTGTGACTGGCAATGTGTTAGTCACAGAATGTTGTATGTGAATCTGGCTGTGACTGGCAATGTGTTAGTCACAGAAAGTTGTATGTGAATCTGGCTGTGACTGGCAATGTGTTAGTCACAGAAAGTTGTATGTGAATCTGGCTGTGACTGGCAATGTGTTAGTCACAGAAAGTTATATGTGAATCTGGCTGTGACTGGCAATGTGTTAGTCACAGAATGTTGTACATGCAACAATCCTGGCAGATTCGTCAACTGAAGAAAAAGTATTAAAATACTCTAATAATAGATATGTGACGTTTCTACATAGCTTTTGATGAAGTCATGCTAGGTGCTAAGCTACTTTCTAATCGGATGTCAGGAGTCACCCAAAACTAAAAGCTGTAGGTCAGGTCTCCCATCCTGTGTTAAGGCTTGAAGGCATCAGATAACCACATTGTTCACACGCTCCCAGGTCACCTCAATTTGCCATCTTAGTTGGTATTCTTGTCCAGCTCCCTCTTGAAGTACATAAGGGGCCCACTGAAGATGGCTCCTTCTGGCAATCGATGGCTCCTTCCTAGCACTCGATGGCTCCTTCCTGGCACTAGATGGCTCCTTTCTGGCACTAGATGGCTCCTTCCTTGCACTCAATGGCTCCTTCCTGGCATTTGATGGCTCCTTCCTGGCACTCGATGGCTCCTTCCTGGCACTCAATGGCTCCTTCCTGGCACTCAATGGCTCCTTCCTGGCACTCGATGGCTCCTTCCTGGCACTCAATGGCTCCTTCCTGGCACTCGATGGCTCCTTCCTGGCACTCGATAACTCCTTCCTGGCACTCAATGGCTCCTTCCTGGCACTCAATGGCTCCTTCCTGGCACTCAATGGCTCCTTCCTGGCACTCGATGGCTCATTCCTGGCACTCGATGGCTCCTTCCTGGCACTCGATGGCTCCTTCCTGGCACTCGATGGCTCCTTCCTGGCACTCGATGGCTCCTTCCTGGCACTCGATGGCTCCTTCCTGGCACTCAATGGCTCCTTCCTGGCACTCAATGGCTCCTTCCTGGCACTCAATGGCTCCTTCCTGGCACTCGATGGCTCATTCCTGGCACTCGATGGCTCCTTCCTGGCACTCGATGGCTCCTTCCTGGCACTCGATGGCTCCTTCCTGGCACTCAATGGCTCCTTCCTGGCACTCGATGGCTCCTTCCTGGCACTCGATAGCTCCTTCCTGGCACTCAATGGCTCCTTCCTGGCACTCAATGGCTCCTTCCTGGCACTCGATGGCTCCTTCCTGGCACTCGATGGCTCCTTCCTGGCACTCGATGGCTCCTTCCTGGCACTCAATGGCTCCTTCCTGGCACTCAATGGCTCCTTCCTGGCACTCGATGGCTCCTTCCTGGCACTCGATGGCTCCTTCCTGGCACTAGATGGCTCCTTCCTGGCACTCAATGGCTCCTTCCTGGCACTCGATGGCTCCTTCCTGGCACTCAATGGCTCCTTCCTGGCACTAGATGGCTCCTTCCTGGCACTCGATGGCTCCTTCCTGGCACTAGATGGCTCCTTCCTGGCACTCAATGGCTCCTTCCTGGCACTCGATGGCTCCTTCCTGGCACTCAATGGCTCCTTCCTGGCACTAGATGGCTCCTTCCTGGCACTCGATGGCTCCTTCCTGGCACTCGATGGCTCCTTCCTGGCACTCGATGGCTCCTTCCTGGCACTCGATGGCTCCTTCCTGGCACTCGATGGCAGTCTACATGATAACACTTAGTGTACTCCTGAATGGTAGATCTATTTACTGGTGCTAGCACCATGCACAACCATATTTAGTCAACATTTACAAGAAGCATGCTATTAGAGTGAACCTATTCATTCCTCACCAGCAAATGCAAAGTTTAGGTATCAATCAATCAACCAACCAATCAACCAGCCAATCAACCAGCCAATCAACCAACCAATCAGCCAACCAATCAATCAACCAACCAATCAATCAATCAGCCAATCAATCAACCGACCAATCTTCTTCTTCGTACGCTATCAGACGTCAACCTGTATTTTTTCGAAAAAAGCAGCGGTCATCCTGAGGCTGTCGACACTGCCATAGAGCTTGTCTAGTGTTGCCACTGGTGATGGCCATATCTGCTATCTCTGATCCTCGTATGTCGGGCAGTTTTGCAGCAAATGTTCCCGGGTTAGGGTTAGGGTTAATGTTCCATTTTCCCGGTACCACACGAGCATTCGTCAGTGCCACCTATCTTCAATTTGTTGAATATTTGTTGAATAGGTCAGTCTATTGTGGCCAGTGCGAAGTCTGAAGACCACGACCTGCTCTCTTCTGTTCAACTGGTAATAGGCATCGTTTTTGGTGTAGCCAGTATGTTCTGTTTCCCATTTGGTCATGTATCTAGCTCTAATAAGCTGTTTTGACTCTTCGTATGTCACACTAGTATCAACCAACCAATCAATCAACCAATCAATCAATTAAATCATAACCTTTCCAACTTGAGCATAAAAAAACACACACACTGTCATGAAATGTTGACCTGTCTACATCTATTGAAGTTTTGTGACTTCAACTTTCTACGCAATTGAATAGCCAGCGCCATGCTAAACCCTCCTTATTGTAACAGTTCCAGTTCTATGTGCAGCACAAGCGTGTGGGGTTGAGCTGGTGACTTTTCTCTAGGAATTAAAGAATTGCCTGAATAGTAGTTAGTGAGCGCAGCACAGGTCAACCTGGGTCACCACGCCAGACCGAAGCGCAGACCGAAGCGCAGACCGAAGCGAGAGGTGGACATTTAATACAACTGGAAAACTTGGCTAGTTTTGGGGGTAGGTCTCAGATTGACCATTCTGGTACCAGACATAAGTGGAGGGGGGGGGGGGGGAGGTTGACCATTCTGGTACCAGACATAAGTTTAGGGGGGGGGGAGGTTGACCATTCTGGTACCAGACATAAGTGGAGGGGGGGGGGGGGGGCAGGTTGACCATTCTGGTACCAGACATAAGTTTAGGGGGGGCGGGGGGAGGTTGACCATTCTGGTACCAGACATAAGTTTAGGGGGGGGGGGAGGTTGACCATTCTGGTACCAGACATAAGTTTAGGGGGGGGGGGGAGGTTGACCATTCTGGTACCAGACATAAGTTTAGGGGGGGGGGGGGGGAGGTTGACCATTCTGGTACCAGACATAAGTGGAGGGGGGGGGGGCAGGTTGACCATTCTGGTACCAGACATAAGTGGAGGGGGGGGGGGCAGGTTGACCATTCTGGTACCAGACATAAGTGGAGGGGGGGGGGGGGGCAGGTTGACCATTCTGGTACCAGACATAAGCGTGGGGGGGGGGGGAAGGTTGGAAACAAGGACTCGCACACAGGCTGTCACATTTAGAATGACAGTGACTTGTAAATATTTCAGCCAATAAGATAATAGATGGGTGGGACCAAGTTAGATGGATGGCTAACCAGCCAACTGAGGAGGACCACTCGACAGTCATGTTTATAAAGTTTAAAGAGGCTATAAAAAACAATATTGAGGCAAATTAAGGAGATTCGGAGAGAGAGAGAGAGTTTAAGGGGTGGTTATCCCATCATACACCTAGAGCCTTGCATTCACGCTCAAAGGTGCCAATGATGGACACCCTGTAAGCAATAAGAGAACGAGATCTGATCACATGCGAGTGTGAAGGTTTGCCTGGGTACGAGAACTGATCACATAGAGTAGATTGTGAAGGGCTGACCTAGAGACCTAGAGAAGATGGTGACAGACTGACCTAGAGAAGATGGTGACAGACTGATCTAGAGAAGGTGTGACAGACTGACCTAGAGATGATTGTGACAGACTGACCTAGAGATGATTGTGACGAACTGACCTAGATAGATTTGATGGACTGACCTGGAGAAGATTGTGACAGACTGACCTAGAGAAGATTGTGACGGACTGACCTAGAGAAGATTGTGACGGACTGACCTAGAGAAGATTGTGACGGACTGACCAGAGAAGATTGTGACAGACTGACCTAGAGAAGATTGTGACGGACTGACCTAGAGAAGATTGTGACAGACTGACCTAGAGAAGATTGTGACGGACTGACCTAGAGAAGATTGCGACAGACTGACCTAGAGAAGATTGTGACGGACTGACCTAGAGAAGATTGTGACAGACTGACCTAGAGAAGATTGTGACAGACTGACCTAGAGAAGATTGTGACGGACTGACCTAAAGAAGATTGTGACGGACTGACCTAGAGAAGATTGTGACGGGCTGACCTAGAGAAGATTGTGACGGCTGACCTAGAGAAGATTGTGATGGGTTGACCTAGAGAAGATTGTGACGGGCTGACCTAGAGAAGATTGTGATGGACTGACATGGAAAAGATTGTGACAGACTGACCTGGAAAAGATTGTGACAGACTGACCTGTAGTTTAGGCATCTCCTCATGCACCAGAAGGTCCAGGCGTCTGTCAGGCCCATACAGCTGGTGTGTACGCTCCTCCTTGCTACTGTTTAGCCTAGGACCCTGAGGCTCTAGGTTCTGCTTGCCTCTGACCAGGACACTGTTTGTATAGCTTGGCTTGTGTTGGTTCCCCAGCGGCTGGACAGAGTCCAGTAGGGAGGAATTCTGGGCCAGTGAGCTTGTTCCCAAGTTGTATGCAAGACCCACAACTCTCAGTTGACCTGGCTGCCTCGGAGTAAGAGTTAGCTGGATCTGAAATGTGGAATCCATTACACCATACGACCCAGAACAAGAACATCCATCCCCTAATGGTAGATAAGCCTGTTGTGATAACTCTCTTGGGCATACCTGTGCCATTTCTTAAATAACCACAACTGAATATCTGAATACATTAAAAAATACCAATGGTCGGTTTCATTATACAGACAAACGGATGCACCATTAGAACCATATAACCATTGGACAAAATGGGAAACAAAGAAAAAATGAATTTCATAAAATATTGACTGTGATTTTTCAAATATATTTTCTACACATATTATATCTGACTGGATATTTCTACAACCTTGACATGTCTGACTGGACATTTCTACAACCTTGACATGTCTGACTGGACATTTCTACAACCTTGACATGTCTGACTGGACATTTCTACCTACAAACTTGACACGTCTGACTGGACATTTCTACAACCTTGACATTTCTGACTGGACATTTCTACCTACAACCTTGACATTTTTACCTACAACCTTGACATGTCTGACTGGACATTTCTACAACCTTGACATGTCTGACTGGACATTTCTACAACCTTGACATGTCTGACTGGACATTTCTACAACCTTGACATGTCTGACTGGACATTTCTACCTACAAACTTGACACGTCTGACTGGACATTTCTACAACCTTGACATGTCTGACTGGACATTTCTACAACCTTGACATGTCTGACTGGACATTTCTACAACCCTGACATGTCTGACTGGACATTTCTACAACCTTGACATGTCTGACTGGACATTTCTACCTACAAACTTGACACGTCTGACTGGACATTTCTACAACCTTGACATGTCTGACTGGACATTTCTACCTACAACCTTGACATTTCTACCTACAACCTTGACATGTCTGACTGGACATTTCTACAACCTTGACACGTCTGACTGGACATTTCTACAACCCTGACATGACTGACTGGACATTTCTACAATTTTGACATGTCTGACTGGACATTTCTACAACCTTGACATGTCTGACTGGACATTTCTACAACCATGACATATCTGACTGGACATTTCTACAACCTTGACACGTCTGACTGGACATTTCTACAACCTTGACATGTCTGACTGGACATTTCTACAACCTTGACATATCTGACTGGACATTTCTACAACCTTGACATGTCTGACTGGACATTTCTACAACCTTGACACGTCTGACTGGACATTTCTACCTACAACCTTGACATTTTTACCTACAACCTTGACATGTCTGACTGGACATTTCTACAACCTTGACATGTCTGACTGGACATTTCTAAAACCTTGACATTTTTGACTGGACATTTCTACAACCTTGATACGTCTGACTAGACATTTCTACAACCTTGACTTGTCTGACTGGACATTTCTACCTACAACCTTGACAAAAACATCAAATGACATTGCCCCTTGCACAAATGGACAGAAATCAATTAACATCCTCACATTAGAACACAGGCTTTCCCCCCTATGCTGGGGAATGAACTAGTCTGTGGTTCTCTGAAGCAGGTCTTTCAGAAACAGTTGGATCCCCCAATATTTGATGTCATTCTAGACTCTTGCTGTCAAAGTCTCTCCAGTAGTGACAGGTGAAAAGACAGATGGTTAGAGGCAGGTGAATGTTTACTCGCACACGGGGGAAGATCACCATCATTTCCGAGCTGGCTGAGTGGTTTCACAGACGTAGCTCTTACACTGGAGCAAATTCTCAGCAGTTTTACAGAAGTCAAGCAGTTATCAAAGTAAATGCCGTGATATTTATCAAGGTAATCAGCTGTATTTTTTATTATAGCTTATGTCATACTGCAACGGCTCATTTATGTTTCCAGTGTACAACCTAAAGTTGTAGCCAGTCTTGGCTTCCATAACACACCAGACTTTGATTCCTCATGTAGCCAGACTTTGATTCCTTATGTAGCCAGTCTTGGCTTCCATAACACACCAGACTTTGATTCCTCATGTAGCCCGACTTTGATTCCTTATGTAGCCAGACTTGGCTTCCATAACACACCAGACTTTGATTCCTCATGTAGCCAGACTTTGATTGCTTATGTAGCCAGACTTTGATTCCTCATGTAGCCATTCATAACATGCTAGACTTTGATTCCTCATGTAGCCAGACTCTGATCCTTTGTGTAGCCAGTCATAACATGCCAGACTTTGATTCCTCATGTAGCCAGACTTTGATTCCTTGTGAAGCCAGACTTTGATTCCTCAACATTAGCCCCTGACAACCTCACCCAACATTAACCTTGACAACCTCACCCAACATTAACCCCTGACAGCTCCACTCAACATTAACCCCTGACAACCCCACTCAACATTAACCCCTGCCATGACAACCCCATGCAACATTAACTCCTGACAACCTCACTCAACATTAACCCCTACAACCTCACTCAACATTAACCCATGACAGCCCCACTCAACATTAACCCCTGACAGCCCCACTCAACATTAACCCCTGACAACCTCACTCAACATTAACCCCTGACAGCCTCACTCAACATTAACCCCTGACAACCCCACTCAACATTAACCCACGACAGCCTCACTCAACATTAACCCCTGACAACCCCACTCAACATTAACCCCTGACAACCTCACTCAACATAAACCCCTGACAACCTCACTCAACATTAACCCCTGACAGCCCCATTCAACATTAACCCCTGACAACTCCACTCAACATTAACCCCTGACAACTCCACTCAACATTAACCCCTGACAACCTCCCTCAACATTAACCCCTGACAATCCCACTCAACATTAACCCCTGATAACCTCACTCAACATTAACCCCTGACAACCTCACTGAACATTAACCCCTGACAACCTTACTCAACATTAACCCCTAACAACCTCACTCAACATTAACCCCTGACAACCTCACTCAACATTAACCCCTGACAACCTCACTCAACATTTACGCATGACAACCTCACTCAACATTAACCCCTGACAATCCCACTCAACAGTAACTACATCTTATAAATAAGATAGGTGTCAATGTTTTGTGTGCGTAGACAGACATGCACAATCTTACATATTCACTCTCCGTGCCCTGAATAATGACCTCCTTGATGGTTGACGTATGGACAATCTCATCTGCCAATTTGTTCTGTGGAGAGATTCAGGAATTAATAATGCATTCATAGCTATAGTGCATTACACAACTCATGCCGTCAGATTTGATCTAATATCTCCAGAGCCCTTGCATGTATCACCAAAACTCATGCCGTCAGATTTGATCTAATATCTCCAGAGCCCTTGCATGTATCACCAAAACTCATGCCTTCAGATTTGATCTAATATCTCCAGAGCCCTTGCATGTATCACCAAAACTCATGCTGTCAGATTTTATCTAATATCTCCAGAGCCATTGCATGCATCACCTGTCAGATTTGATCTAATATCTCCAGAGCCCTTGCATGCATCACCTGTCAGATCTGATCTAATATCCCCAGAGCCCTTGCATGCATCACCAAAACTCATGCTGTCAGATTTGATCTAATATCCCCAGAGCCCTTGCATGTATCACCAAAACTCATGCTGTCAGATTTGATCTAATATCTCCAGAGCCCTTGCATGCATCACCTGTCAGATTTGATCTAATATCTCCAGAGCCCTTGCATGCATCACCTGTCAGATTTGATCTAATATCTCCAGAGCCCTTGCATGCATCACCTGTCAGATCTGATCTAATATCCCCAGAGCCCTTGCATGCATCACCAAAACTCATGCTGTCAGATTTGATCTAATATCCCCAGAGCCCTTGCATGCATCACTAAAACTCATGCTGTCAGATCTGATCTAATATCCCCAGAGCCCTTGCATGTATCACTATGAATGTTTGCATGTGGTCTTACATTTCTCATGACATTTCGTACGCTGTCAGACGTCAACTTGAACTTGTTCGAAGAAAGCAGCTGTCATCCTGAGGCTGTCGACACTGCCATAGAGCATGTCTAGTGTTGGCACTGGTGATGGCCACATGTCCTTTCTCTGGTCCTCGTATGTCGGCCAATTTTGCAGCAGATGTTCAGGGGACATTTTCCCTGTACCACAGGTGCATTCGTCAGTATTTACATTTTCTTAAACTAACAAACTTCATATTGGTCTTCATGATTTTATCCCTAACAAATATCTTGTACAGCAGTTGAACAAATTATTCCTTTCTGAGGAGTCTTTGCTGTATTGCCCAACATACTGACCAGGACGTCGCGTCAGGGTCAGGCCCAACATACTGACCAGGACGTCGCATCAGAGTCAGGCCCAGTACACTGACCAAGACCCCAATCTCTCTTCCATGTATCGTTCCCTGGAAACAGGCTGTTTTCAGGGTAGCCTAGCTGACGAGATGTGGATCGATGTGATCCCCATAGTAGTGAGTGTCACGCATTTGAAGCCAAGCATAGCACAACCGCCTGGAGGATCACGGCCCACCTTCATCAGCATGCTCGGGATGTGAGGAAAGCTACTACAACCCGCCACTTTTAAGGGCCCACAAAAGAGTAAACTTACTCATTGTGAGCATTCAACAAGAGCCCACAATGTGAGTACCGAATCATACATTTTAATCCCCTCTTGTTCACGTATTTTTAAGAAAAAATGATTATTGTGATGGAAATTTATCGCAAACGGCCCATGGGCAGACCCAGCATCTAAAAATCAAATGAAGTAAAAGAATGTGTTTACATGAACAAACATTTGATAGAATAAAGTCAAGTCAAGTCACCCATAGCATTACTGCCGTAGGGGTGTGAGGTGTTAGCGATCTCACATTTCAAAGGCTCGGCTATATGAGGGCGGTAGCCATCTCCTCTCCCTCGCCGCTTTTACTTCCCGGACTGAACCGGTACCCATTTAAGGCTGGGTCGACCTGGGAGCCGTTGCAGTCTGAAAAAACATTAGTGCCTCAACTGGGGAATGAACCCAGGACCACTCAGATGCGAAGCCAGCGCGCTAACCACCCCATTACGCGGCTCCCCGTAGAAAGGAATGGTACCGAATAAATAGGTCAGTTCTGCGATCAATCTTCTTGATGTACTGGCTAGTACTGAAAAGGACCTGTTTTAAAAGATGATAATAAATTCTGGTATGAAAATGTATTCTTCTGCTTCTTCTTCGTTCGTTCTCAATCTCCCACTACCAAACCCTGAAAGGGTAAGTAGCAGAATGTAGTCCAGAGAACGGAATGCGTTGTGTTGTAGTTTACAGCTTGGCTGCGATATTTGCACCTTTTGGTCCAACACATCCGACTTCAACAAGCATTTTTTGAGTACCGGGTTTGCATTTCCTCTTCGATCCCTTCTCCTTAGCCAGTCTGCTCTGTTGCAGCCTGTTATCCAGGATCACCGCGTGGAGGTGTAGAAGGGTCTTGGCAGCTATGGTTTGCTGGCCCTGACGCTAGCAGTCAGCTATGGGTCGCTGACCACTGCAGCTGATCCGCTGCTCAGCATCTTGATACCAGAAAATGTATTCAACATTACACATCGTCTTGCCCATACATTTCTTGGTCGAATGTTTCCGGGTCAAAGTACATGTAATCTATATGTCAACTTATTCAGAGTCAGGCGAGTCTAACATATTGATGGCATCTCGTGGTTGTATGAAACATAAACCAACATGTTCTCCAATAGTTTTCGTCCTATTGTACGACATGGTCCTCACATATAGCCCAATAATCCTTGTCTATCTTTGAGAGGGAGGCATATGTCAGTTCTTTGACATAGAGGGAGGCATATGTCAGTTCTTTGACAATTATTTTATCAGTGTCCACTGTGTATATCCAATAATTTTATCAGTGTCCACTGTGTATATCCAATCATTTTATCAGTGTCCACTGTGTCTATCCAATCATTTTATCAGTGTCCACTGTGTCTATCCAATCATTTTATCAGTGTCCACTGTGTCTATCCAATCATTTTATCAGTGTCCACTGTGTCTATCCAATCAATCCAATCATTTTATCAGTGTCCACTGTGTCTATCCAATAATTTTATCAGTGTCCACTTGTGTCTATCCAATAATTTTATCAGTGTCCACTGTGTCTATCCAATAATTTTATCAGTGTCCACTGTGTCTATCCAATAATTTTATCAGTGTCCACTGTGTCTATCAATAATTTCGGTCACTGGGTCTATCAATAACATTCTAGAACGTTCTCTCCTGATAACATCTGCATCCAAAGTATCTACAATTTCTGTTCTTCCTCTGTCTTGACTTCTTGGTGTATGAACTTCCAGAGTCTTGAAGCCAGCGATGCACTGACTGTTTATTGGAACCTTGACTTCTTGGTGTATGAACTTCCAGAGTCTTGAAGCCAGCGATGCACTGACTGTTTATTGGAACCTTGACTTCTTGGTGTATGAACTTGCAGAGTCTTGAAGCCAGCGATGCACTGACTGTTTATTGGAACCTTGACTTCTTGGTGTATGAACTTCCAGAGTCTTGAAGCCAGCGATGCACTGACTGTTTATTGGAACCTTGACTTCTTGGTGTATGAACTTGCAGAGTCTTGAAGCCAGCGATGCACTGACTGTTTATTGGAACCTTGACTTCTTGGTGTATGAACTTCCAGAGTCTTGAAGCCAGCGATGCACTGACTGTTTATTGGAACCTTGACTTCTTGGTGTATGAACTTCCAGAGTCTTGAAGCCAGCGATGCACTGACTGTTTATTGGAACCTTGACTTCTTGGTGTATGAACTTCCAGAGTCTTGAAGCCAGCGATGCACTGACTGTTTATTGGAACCTTGACTTCTTGGTGTATGAACTTCCAGAGTCTTGAAGCCAGCGATGCACTGACTGTTTATTGGAACCTTGACTTCTTGGTGTATGAACTTCCAGAGTCTTGAAGCCAGCGATGCACTGACTGTTTATTGGAACCTTGACTTCTTGGTGTATGAACTTCCAGAGTCTTGAAGCCAGCGATGCACTGACTGTTTATTGGAACCTTGACTTCTTGGTGTATGAACTTCCAGAGTCTTGAAGCCAGCGATGCACTGACTGTTTATTGGAACCTTGACTTCTTGGTGTATGAACTTCCAGAGTCTTGAAGCCAGCGATGCACTGACTGTTTATTGGAACCTTGACTTCTTGGTGTATGAACTTCCAGAGTCTTGAAGCCAGCGATGCACTGACTGTTTATTGGAACCTTGACTTCTTGGTGTATGAACTTCCAGAGTCTTGAAGCCAGCGATGCACTGACTGTTTATTGGAACCTTGACTTCTTGGTGTATGAACTTCCAGAGTCTTGAAGCCAGCGATGCACTGACTGTTTATTGGAACCTTGACTTCTTGGTGTATGAACTTCCAGAGTCTTGAAGCCAGCGATGCACTGACTGTTTATTGGAACCTTGACTTCTTGGTGTATGAACTTCCAGAGTCTTGAAGCCAGCGATGCACTGACTGTTTATTGGAACCTTGACTTCTTGGTGTATGAACTTCCAGAGTCTTGAAGCCAGCGATGCACTGACTGTTTATTGGAACCTTGACTTCTTGGTGTATGAACTTCCAGAGTCTTGAAGCCAGCGATGCACTGACTGTTTATTGGAACCTTGACTTCTTGGTGTATGAACTTCCAGAGTCTTGAAGCCAGCGATGCACTGACTGTTTATTGGAACCTTGACTTCTTGGTGTATGAACTTCCAGAGTCTTGAAGCCAGCGATGCACTGACTGTTTATTGGAACCTTGACTTCTTGGTGTATGAACTTCCAGAGTCTTGAAGCCAGCGATGCACTGACTGTTTATTGGAACCTTGACTTCTTGGTGTATGAACTTCCAGAGTCTTGAAGCCAGCGATGCACTGACTGTTTATTGGAACCTTGACTTCTTGGTGTATGAACTTCCAGAGTCTTGAAGCCAGCGATGCACTGACTGTTTATTGGAACCTTGACTTCTTGGTGTATGAACTTCCAGAGTCTTGAAGCCAGCGATGCACTGACTGTTTATTGGAACCTTGACTTCTTGGTGTATGAACTTCCAGAGTCTTGAAGCCAGCGATGCACTGACTGTTTATTGGAACCTTGACTTCTTGGTGTATGAACTTCCAGAGTCTTGAAGCCAGCGATGCACTGACTGTTTATTGGAACCTTGACTTCTTGGTGTATGAACTTCCAGAGTCTTGAAGCCAGCGATGCACTGACTGTTTATTGGAACCTTGACTTCTTGGTGTATGAACTTCCAGAGTCTTGAAGCCAGCGATGCACTGACTGTTTATTGGAACCTTGACTTCTTGGTGTATGAACTTCCAGAGTCTTGAAGCCAGCGATGCACTGACTGTTTATTGGAACCTTGACTTCTTGGTGTATGAACTTCCAGAGTCTTGAAGCCAGCGATGCACTGACTGTTTATTGGAACCTTGACTTCTTGGTGTATGAACTTCCAGAGTCTTGAAGCCAGCGATGCACTGACTGTTTATTGGAACCTTGACTTCTTGGTGTATGAACTTCCAGAGTCTTGAAGCAGCGATGCACTGACTGTTTATTGGAACCTTGACTTCTTGGTGTATGAACTTCCAGAGTCTTGAAGCCAGCGATGCACTGACTGTTTATTGGAACCTTGACTTCTTGGTGTATGAACTTCCAGAGTCTTGAAGCCAGCGATGCACTGACTGTTTATTGGAACCTTGACTTCTTGGTGTATGAACTTCCAGAGTCTTGAAGCCAGCGATGCACTGACTGTTTATTGGAACCTTGACTTCTTGGTGTATGAACTTCCAGAGTCTTGAAGCCAGCGATGCACTGACTGTTTATTGGAACCTTGACTTCTTGGTGTATGAACTTCCAGAGTCTTGAAGCCAGCGATGCACTGACTGTTTATTGGAACCTTGACTTCTTGGTGTATGAACTTCCAGAGTCTTGAAGCCAGCGATGCACTGACTGTTTATTGGAACCTTGACTTCTTGGTGTATGAACTTCCAGAGTCTTGAAGCCAGCGATGCACTGACTGTTTATTGGAACCTTGACTTCTTGGTGTATGAACTTCCAGAGTCTTGAAGCCAGCGATGCACTGACTGTTTATTGGAACCTTGACTTCTTGGTGTATGAACTTCCAGAGTCTTGAAGCCAGCGATGCACTGACTGTTTATTGGAACCTTGACTTCTTGGTGTATGAACTTCCAGAGTCTTGAAGCCAGCGATGCACTGACTGTTTATTGGAACCTTGACTTCTTGGTGTATGAACTTCCAGAGTCTTGAAGCCAGCGATGCACTGACTGTTTATTGGAACCTTGACTTCTTGGTGTATGAACTTCCAGAGTCTTGAAGCCAGCGATGCACTGACTGTTTATTGGAACCTTGACTTCTTGGTGTATGAACTTCCAGAGTCTTGAAGCCAGCGATGCACTGACTGTTTATTGGAACCTTGACTTCTTGGTGTATGAACTTCCAGAGTCTTGAAGCCAGCGATGCACTGACTGTTTATTGGAACCTTGACTTCTTGGTGTATGAACTTCCAGAGTCTTGAAGCCAGCGATGCACTGACTGTTTATTGGAACCTTGACTTCTTGGTGTATGAACTTCCAGAGTCTTGAAGCCAGCGATGCACTGACTGTTTATTGGAACCTTGACTTCTTGGTGTATGAACTTCCAGAGTCTTGAAGCCAGCGATGCACTGACTGTTTATTGGAACCTTGACTTCTTGGTGTATGAACTTCCAGAGTCTTGAAGCCAGCGATGCACTGACTGTTTATTGGAACCTTGACTTCTTGGTGTATGAACTTCCAGAGTCTTGAAGCCAGCGATGCACTGACTGTTTATTGGAACCTTGACTTCTTGGTGTATGAACTTCCAGAGTCTTGAAGCCAGCGATGCACTGACTGTTTATTGGAACCTTGACTTCTTGGTGTATGAACTTCCAGAGTCTTGAAGCCAGCGATGCACTGACTGTTTATTGGAACCTTGACTTCTTGGTGTATGAACTTCCAGAGTCTTGAAGCCAGCGATGCACTGACTGTTTATTGGAACCTTGACTTCTTGGTGTATGAACTTCCAGAGTCTTGAAGCCAGCGATGCACTGACTGTTTATTGGAACCTTGACTTCTTGGTGTATGAACTTCCAGAGTCTTGAAGCCAGCGATGCACTGACTGTTTATTGGAACCTTGACTTCTTGGTGTATGAACTTCCAGAGTCTTGAAGCCAGCGATGCACTGACTGTTTATTGGAACCTTGACTTCTTGGTGTATGAACTTCCAGAGTCTTGAAGCCAGCGATGCACTGACTGTTTATTGGAACCTTGACTTCTTGGTGTATGAACTTCCAGAGTCTTGAAGCCAGCGATGCACTGACTGTTTATTGGAACCTTGACTTCTTGGTGTATGAACTTCCAGAGTCTTGAAGCCAGCGATGCACTGACTGTTTATTGGAACCTTGACTTCTTGGTGTATGAACTTCCAGAGTCTTGAAGCCAGCGATGCACTGACTGTTTATTGGAACCTTGACTTCTTGGTGTATGAACTTCCAGAGTCTTGAAGCCAGCGATGCACTGACTGTTTATTGGAACCTTGACTTCTTGGTGTATGAACTTCCAGAGTCTTGAAGCCAGCGATGCACTGACTGTTTATTGGAACCTTGACTTCTTGGTGTATGAACTTCCAGAGTCTTGAAGCCAGCGATGCACTGACTGTTTATTGGAACCTTGACTTCTTGGTGTATGAACTTCCAGAGTCTTGAAGCCAGCGATGCACTGACTGTTTATTGGAACCTTGACTTCTTGGTGTATGAACTTCCAGAGTCTTGAAGCCAGCGATGCACTGACTGTTTATTGGAACCTTGACTTCTTGGTGTATGAACTTCCAGAGTCTTGAAGCCAGCGATGCACTGACTGTTTATTGGAACCTTGACTTCTTGGTGTATGAACTTCCAGAGTCTTGAAGCCAGCGATGCACTGACTGTTTATTGGAACCTTGACTTCTTGGTGTATGAACTTCCAGAGTCTTGAAGCCAGCGATGCACTGACTGTTTATTGGAACCTTGACTTCTTGGTGTATGAACTTCCAGAGTCTTGAAGCCAGCGATGCACTGACTGTTTATTGGAACCTTGACTTCTTGGTGTATGAACTTCCAGAGTCTTGAAGCCAGCGATGCACTGACTGTTTATTGGAACCTTGACTTCTTGGTGTATGAACTTCCAGAGTCTTGAAGCCAGCGATGCACTGACTGTTTATTGGAACCTTGACTTCTTGGTGTATGAACTTCCAGAGTCTTGAAGCCAGCGATGCACTGACTGTTTATTGGAACCTTGACTTCTTGGTGTATGAACTTCCAGAGTCTTGAAGCCAGCGATGCACTGACTGTTTATTGGAACCTTGACTTCTTGGTGTATGAACTTCCAGAGTCTTGAAGCCAGCGATGCACTGACTGTTTATTGGAACCTTGACTTCTTGGTGTATGAACTTCCAGAGTCTTGAAGCCAGCGATGCACTGACTGTTTATTGGAACCTTGACTTCTTGGTGTATGAACTTCCAGAGTCTTGAAGCCAGCGATGCACTGACTGTTTATTGGAACCTTGACTTCTTGGTGTATGAACTTCCAGAGTCTTGAAGCCAGCGATGCACTGACTGTTTATTGGAACCTTGACTTCTTGGTGTATGAACTTCCAGAGTCTTGAAGCCAGCGATGCACTGACTGTTTATTGGAACCTTGACTTCTTGGTGTATGAACTTCCAGAGTCTTGAAGCCAGCGATGCACTGACTGTTTATTGGAACCTTGACTTCTTGGTGTATGAACTTCCAGAGTCTTGAAGCCAGCGATGCACTGACTGTTTATTGGAACCTTGACTTCTTGGTGTATGAACTTCCAGAGTCTTGAAGCCAGCGATGCACTGACTGTTTATTGGAACCTTGACTTCTTGGTGTATGAACTTCCAGAGTCTTGAAGCCAGCGATGCACTGACTGTTTATTGGAACCTTGACTTCTTGGTGTATGAACTTCCAGAGTCTTGAAGCCAGCGATGCACTGACTGTTTATTGGAACCTTGACTTCTTGGTGTATGAACTTCCAGAGTCTTGAAGCCAGCGATGCACTGACTGTTTATTGGAACCTTGACTTCTTGGTGTATGAACTTCCAGAGTCTTGAAGCCAGCGATGCACTGACTGTTTATTGGAACCTTGACTTCTTGGTGTATGAACTTCCAGAATCTTGAAGCCAGCGATGCACTGACTGTTTATTGGAACCTTGACTTCTTGGTGTATGAACTTCCAGAATCTTGAAGCCAGCGATGCACTGACTGTTTATTGGAACCTTGACTTCTTGGTGTATGAACTTCCAGAATCTTGAAGCCAGCGATGCACTGACTGTTTATTGGAACCTTGACTTCTTGGTGTATGAACTTGCAGAGTCTTGAAGCCAGCGATGCACTGACTGTTTATTGGAACCTTGACTTCTTGGTGTATGAACTTCCAGAATCTTGAAGCCAGCGATGCACTGACTGTTTATTGGAACCTTGACTTCTTGGTGTATGAACTTCCAGAGTCTTGAAGCCAGCGATGCACTGACTGTTTATTGGAACCTTGACTTCTTGGTGTATGAACTTCCAGAGTCTTGAAGCCAGCGATGCACTGACTGTTTATTGGAACCTTGACTTCTTGGTGTATGAACTTCCAGAGTCTTGAAGCCAGCGATGCACTGACTGTTTATTGGAACCTTGACTTCTTGGTGTATGAACTTCCAGAGTCTTGAAGCCAGCGATGCACTGACTGTTTATTGGAACCTTGACTTCTTGGTGTATGAACTTCCAGAGTCTTGAAGCCAGCGATGCACTGACTGTTTATTGGAACCTTGACTTCTTGGTGTATGAACTTCCAGAGTCTTGAAGCCAGCGATGCACTGACTGTTTATTGGAACCTTGACTTCTTGGTGTATGAACTTCCAGAGTCTTGAAGCCAGCGATGCACTGACTGTTTATTGGAACCTTGACTTCTTGGTGTATGAACTTCCAGAGTCTTGAAGCCAGCGATGCACTGACTGTTTATTGGAACCTTGACTTCTTGGTGTATGAACTTCCAGAGTCTTGAAGCCAGCGATGCACTGACTGTTTATTGGAACCTTGACTTCTTGGTGTATGAACTTCCAGAGTCTTGAAGCCAGCGATGCACTGACTGTTTATTGGAACCTTGACTTCTTGGTGTATGAACTTCCAGAGTCTTGAAGCCAGCGATGCACTGACTGTTTATTGGAACCTTGACTTCTTGGTGTATGAACTTCCAGAGTCTTGAAGCCAGCGATGCACTGACTGTTTATTGGAACCTTGACTTCTTGGTGTATGAACTTCCAGAGTCTTGAAGCCAGCGATGCACTGACTGTTTATTGGAACCTTGACTTCTTGGTGTATGAACTTCCAGAGTCTTGAAGCCAGCGATGCACTGACTGTTTATTGGAACCTTGACTTCTTGGTGTATGAACTTCCAGAGTCTTGAAGCCAGCGATGCACTGACTGTTTATTGGAACCTTGACTTCTTGGTGTATGAACTTCCAGAGTCTTGAAGCCAGCGATGCACTGACTGTTTATTGGAACCTTGACTTCTTGGTGTATGAACTTCCAGAGTCTTGAAGCCAGCGATGCACTGACTGTTTATTGGAACCTTGACTTCTTGGTGTATGAACTTCCAGAGTCTTGAAGCCAGCGATGCACTGACTGTTTATTGGAACCTTGACTTCTTGGTGTATGAACTTCCAGAGTCTTGAAGCCAGCGATGCACTGACTGTTTATTGGAACCTTGACTTCTTGGTGTATGAACTTCCAGAGTCTTGAAGCCAGCGATGCACTGACTGTTTATTGGAACCTTGACTTCTTGGTGTATGAACTTCCAGAGTCTTGAAGCCAGCGATGCACTGACTGTTTATTGGAACCTTGACTTCTTGGTGTATGAACTTCCAGAGTCTTGAAGCCAGCGATGCACTGACTGTTTATTGGAACCTTGACTTCTTGGTGTATGAACTTCCAGAGTCTTGAAGCCAGCGATGCACTGACTGTTTATTGGAACCTTGACTTCTTGGTGTATGAACTTGCCAGAGTCTTGAAGCCAGCGATGCACTGACTGTTTATTGGAACCTTGACTTCTTGGTGTATGAACTTCCAGAGTCTTGAAGCCAGCGATGCACTGACTGTTTATTGGAACCTTGACTTCTTGGTGTATGAACTTCCAGAGTCTTGAAGCCAGCGATGCACTGACTGTTTATTGGAACCTTGACTTCTTGGTGTATGAACTTCCAGAGTCTTGAAGCCAGCGATGCACTGACTGTTTATTGGAACCTTGACTTCTTGGTGTATGAACTTCCAGAGTCTTGAAGCCAGCGATGCACTGACTGTTTATTGGAACCTTGACTTCTTGGTGTATGAACTTCCAGAGTCTTGAAGCCAGCGATGCACTGACTGTTTATTGGAACCTTGACTTCTTGGTGTATGAACTTCCAGAATCTTGAAGCCAGCGATGCACTGACTGTTTATTGGAACCTTGACTTCTTGGTGTATGAACTTCCAGAATCTTGAAGCCAGCGATGCACTGACTGTTTATTGGAACCTTGACTTCTTGGTGTATGAACTTCCAGAATCTTGAAGCCAGCGATGCACTGACTGTTTATTGGAACCTTGACTTCTTGGTGTATGAACTTCCAGAATCTTGAAGCCAGCGATGCACTGACTGTTTATTGGAACCTTGACTTCTTGGTGTATGAACTTCCAGAATCTTGAAGCCAGCGATGCACTGACTGTTTATTGGAACCTTGACTTCTTGGTGTATGAACTTCCAGAATCTTGAAGCCAGCGATGCACTGACTGTTTATTGGAACCTTGACTTCTTGGTGTATGAACTTCCAGAATCTTGAAGCCAGCGATGCACTGACTGTTTATTGGAACCTTGACTTCTTGGTGTATGAACTTCCAGAATCTTGAAGCCAGCGATGCACTGACTGTTTATTGGAACCTTGACTTCTTGGTGTATGAACTTCCAGAATCTTGAAGCCAGCGATGCACTGACTGTTTATTGGAACCTTGACTTCTTGGTGTATGAACTTCCAGAATCTTGAAGCCAGCGATGCACTGACTGTTTATTGGAACCTTGACTTCTTGGTGTATGAACTTCCAGAATCTTGAAGCCAGCGATGCACTGACTGTTTATTGGAACCTTGACTTCTTGGTGTATGAACTTCCAGAATCTTGAAGCCAGCGATGCACTGACTGTTTATTGGAACCTTGACTTCTTGGTGTATGAACTTCCAGAATCTTGAAGCCAGCGATGCACTGACTGTTTATTGGAACCTTGACTTCTTGGTGTATGAACTTCCAGAATCTTGAAGCCAGCGATGCACTGACTGTTTATTGGAACCTTGACTTCTTGGTGTATGAACTTCCAGAGTCTTGAAGCCAGCGATGCACTGACTGTTTATTGGAACCTTGACTTCTTGGTGTATGAACTTCCAGAATCTTGAAGCCAGCGATGCACTGACTGTTTATTGGAACCTTGACTTCTTGGTGTATGAACTTCCAGAGTCTTGAAGCCAGCGATGCACTGACTGTTTATTGGAACCTTGACTTCTTGGTGTATGAACTTCCAGAGTCTTGAAGCCAGCGATGCACTGACTGTTTATTGGAACCTTGACTTCTTGGTGTATGAACTTCCAGAGTCTTGAAGCCAGCGATGCACTGACTGTTTATTGGAACCTTGACTTCTTGGTGTATGAACTTCCAGAGTCTTGAAGCCAGCGATGCACTGACTGTTTATTGGAACCTTGACTTCTTGGTGTATGAACTTCCAGAGTCTTGAAGCCAGCGATGCACTGACTGTTTATTGGAACCTTGACTTCTTGGTGTATGAACTTCCAGAGTCTTGAAGCCAGCGATGCACTGACTGTTTATTGGAACCTTGACTTCTTGGTGTATGAACTTCCAGAGTCTTGAAGCCAGCGATGCACTGACTGTTTATTGGAACCTTGACTTCTGGTGTATGAACTTCCAGAGTCTTGAAGCCAGCGATGCACGGACTGTTTATTGGAACCTTGACTTCTTGGTGTATGAACTTGCAGAGTCTTGAAGCCAGCGATGCACTGACTGTTTATTGGAACCTTGACTTCTTGGTGTATGAACTTCCAGAATCTTGAAGCCAGCGATGCACTGACTGTTTATTGGAACCTTGACTTCTTGGTGTATGAACTTCCAGAATCTTGAAGCCAGCGATGCACTGACTGTTTATTGGAACCTTGACTTCTTGGTGTATGAACTTCCAGAGTCTTGAAGCCAGCGATGCACTGACTGTTTATTGGAACCTTGACTTCTTGGTGTATGAACTTCCAGAATCTTGAAGCCAGCGATGCACTGACTGTTTATTGGAACCTTGACTTCTTGGTGTATGAACTTCCAGAGTCTTGAAGCCAGCGATGCACTGACTGTTTATTGGAACCTTGACTTCTTGGTGTATGAACTTCCAGAGTCTTGAAGCCAGCGATGCACTGACTGTTTATTGGAACCTTGACTTCTTGGTGTATGAACTTGCAGAGTCTTGAAGCCAGCGATGCACTGACTGTTTATTGGAACCTTGACTTCTTGGTGTATGAACTTCCAGAGTCTTGAAGCCAGCGATGCACTGACTGTTTATTGGAACCTTGACTTCTTGGTGTATGAACTTCCAGAGTCTTGAAGCCAGCGATGCACTGACTGTTTATTGGAACCTTGACTTCTTGGTGTATGAACTTCCAGAGTCTTGAAGCCAGCGATGCACTGACTGTTTATTGGAACCTGAAGCGTGGATTCTTCTCTTTTCAGATTATGATATTTTGGCCTTTCAGCCTAACACATTCTGTTTGAGCTAGCTTTGTTAGCACACTGCATGGTGAGGACAGTGGAGAGTGACCTTTTCTAAACTACTCCATAATGAAAGCTGGCTATGACTAACAAATCCTGCTAGACTGACCTTGACACCTGTTGTCATCTCATTAGATATGACCTGGGCTGGATCATGTTCCTGGATGGAGGGCACAAACGTCCAGAGCAGCGAGACATCTGATAGGACCAGCATGACCTGCAGCGGGTTCTCTACTTGAAGTACTATGGTTATAGGCTCTGGAAACAAAGTAATACAAGAACTGGGAACAAAGTAATACAAGAACTGGGAACAAAGTAATACAAGAACTGGAAACAAAGTAATACAAGAACTGGAAAAAAAGTAATACAAGAACTGGGAACAAAGTAATACAAGAACTGGAAAAAAGTAATACAAGAACTGGGAACAAAGTAATACAAGAACTGGGAACAAAGTAATACAAGAACTGGGAACAAAGTAATACAAGAACTGGGAACAAAGTAATACAAGAACTGGGAACAAAGTAATACAAGAACTGGGAACAAAGTAATACAAGAACTGGGAACAAAGTAATACAAGAACTGGGAACAAAGTAATACAAGAACTGGGAACAAAGTAATACAAGAACTGGGAACAAAGTAATACAAGAACTGGGAGCAAAGTAATACAAGAACTGGGAACAAAGTAATACAAGAACTGGGAACAAAGTAATACAAGAACTGGGAGCAAAGTAATACAAGAACTGGGAACAAAGTAATACAAGAACTGGAAAAAAGTAATACAAGAACTGGAACAGAACAAAGTAATACAAGAACTGAGAGCAAAGTAATACAAGAACTGGGAACAAAGGAATACAAGAACTGGGAACAAAGTAATACAAGAACTAGAACAGAACAAAGTAATACAAGAACTGAGAGCAAAGTAATACAAGAACTGGGAACAAAGGAATACAAGAACTGGGAACAAAGTAATACAAGAACTGGGAACAGAACAAAGTAATACAAGAACTGGGAACAAAGTAATACAAGAGCTGGGAACAAAGTAATACAAGAACTGGGAACAAAGTAATACAAGAACTGGAACAGAAGAAAGTAATACAAGAACTGAGAGCAAAGTAATACAAGAGCTGAGAACAGAAGAAAGTAATACCAGAATTCATGTAGGGATAGTTGTAGAGTTGTAGCCAACAGCTGAAGACTACCTAGTAATACCAGAATTAATGTAGGGATAGTTGTAGAGTTGTAGCCAACAGCTGAAGACTACCTAGTAAAAAATGGATATATCCATGCTACTACAGATTGTTGCTATATCCACTATTTTAGTGCACACAAAAAGTAATCATGCACCTGTAGCTTATTCTATCTAGAATGTTACCATACCCATCCACGTCATTCACGAGATGTCCTGCACCTGTCTAGTATTATATAGTCTCAAGCAGTTTCAGAGCTGTCCAATGGCCCTCTGTGGGATGTCTTGACCCAGCCATTCTCTAGTTGGGATCTGCCTCCATTTAGTTGTTACTGGCACGAATCACTCCTAATTCCTGTCACTCAAAATGTCGCAGTAAGCTCTGCCGATCTCTGTCTGTCACTAATCCCCCACTACCCAAATCGGAACGCCAGTGGTCAGCACCTAGCCTCTACCTGTACTAGACACATTCTTTCCCCCAACCCCCTGTTTTTCTTTGTTGACTTAGTATCCAGACGGTGAGTGACCTTGGCGTAGTGTCGAGACGGAGCGTGACCTTGGCACACATTCAGGTACCTTTGTTCTCAGAGTCGCTGACAACATCATCATTGCCCTAAACACTCATGCTCCACCTGGAACTGTTACACATCATCCTTACACTAGAATGAATGTGGCTGAACACAGAGACGAAAGTAATACAAATATTTGAAACATGTCTGAATCTACCACTTCTATTCTAGCTTAGGGCATAGAGCCTTCACCGATTTTTCTCCAGAGAGTTTCTAGAGAATGGAATAGCTGACACAGACCGACTTGCTCCTGTCTGCCAGTTTTCTCCTGGTCTTAGAGTTTCTAGAGAATGGAATAGCTGACACAGACCGACTTGCTCCTGTCTGCCAGTTTTCTCCTGGTCTTAGAGTTTCTAGAGAATGGAATAGCTGACACAGACCGACTTGCTCCTGTCTGCCAGTTTTCTCCTGGTCTTAGAGTTTCTAGAGAATGGAATAGCTGACACAGACCGACTTGCTCCTGTCTGTCAGTTTTCTCCAGAGAGTTCTAGAGAATGGAATAGCTGACCCAGACCACTTGCTCCTGTCCGCCAGTTTTCTCCGGGTCTTAGAGTTTCTAGAGAATGGAATAGCTGACACAGACCGACTTGCTCCTGTCTGCCAGTTTTCTCCAGAGAGTTCTAGAGAATGGAATAGCTGACCCAGACCGACTTGCTCCTGTCCGCCAGTTTTCTCCGGGTCTGTGTTTGTTTATTGCTGGCCGCCTGATACAAAATTCTTCCAATTTATTGATTAAAAAAATGTTGGAGAGTATTTGATCAAATAGGCGTTATTCATGATCAATAATATAAAAAAAGGTCAAGGTAGTCTACACTGCTGTTACTTGATCTGTGCTAGGTCTCACCTTCTGTGAGGTGTGGTGAAGTGTGGTGAAGTGTGGCGAGGTGTGGTGAAGTGTGGTGAGGTGTGGTGAAGTGTGGTGAAGTGTGGCGAGGTGTGGTGAGGTGTGGCGAGGTGTGGTGAAGTGTGGTGAGGTGTGGTGAGGTGTGGCGAGGTGTGGTGAGGTGAAGTGTGGTGAGGTGTGGTGAAGTGTGGTGAAGTGTGGTGAGGTGTGGTGAGGTGTGGTGAGGTGTGGTGAGGTGTGGTGAAGTGTGGTGAGGTGTGGTGAGGTGTGGTGAAGTGTGGTGAAGTGTGGTGAGGTGTGGTGAAGTGTGGTGAGGTGTGGTGAGGTGTGGTTAGGTGTGGTGAGGTGTGGTGAAGTGTGGTGATGTGGACATAAATGGCTATTAATAAATGCTGACCTCCAAGAAAAGCTCTAGGACTGGACCGATTGTCTGTATTGTTTGTGAAGAGCTGCTGACTAGCTTTGAACGGCCGACCAGATGCCTGCACCAGCTTCTCCTCCAACATCTTCCACTTGCCTTGGTTTTCCTCATCACTATCAAACCACAGCCTGGAGGCTGGAGTCCCACCGCTGTCATAACTTTCTAGAGATGATCAGTTTGAGTAGAGTTCTTTTCATGCCATGAAAACGTCATGTGTTTACACTGACTAGACCAACATGTGTTTACACTGACTAGACCAACATGTGTTTACACTGACTAGACCAACATGTGTTTACACTGACTAGATCAACATGCGTTTACACTGACTAGATCAACATGTGTTTACACTGACAAGACCAACATGTGTTTACACTGACTAGACCAACATGTGTCTACACAAACAAGACCAACATGTGTCTACACTGACTAGACCAACATGTGTCTACACTGACAAGACCAACATGTGTCTACACTGACAAGACCAACATGTGTCTACACAAACAAGACCAACATATGTTTACACTGACTAGACCAACATGTGTCTACACAAACAAGACCAACATATGTTTACACTGACTAGACCAACATGTGTCTACACTGACAAGACCAACATGTGTTTACACTGACTAGACCAACATGTGTCTACACAAACAAGACCAACATGTGTCTACACTGACAAGACCAACATGTGTCTACACAAACAAGACCAACATGTGTCTACACTGACAAGACCAACATGTGTCTACACAAACAAGACCAACATGTGTCTACACTGACAAGACCAACATGTGTCTACACAAACAAGACCAACATGTGTCTACACTGACTAGACCAACATGTGTCTACACAAACAAGACCAACATGTGTTTACACTGACTAGACCAATATGTGTCTACACAAACAAGACCAACATGTGTCTACACAAAAAAGACCAACATGTGTCTACACAAACAAGACCAACATGTGTCTACACAAACAAGACCAACATGTGTCTACACAAACAAGACCAACATGTGTCTACACAAACAAGACCAACATGTGTCTACACAAACAAGACCAACATGTGTCTACACTGACAAGACCAACATGTGTCTACACAAACAAGACCAACATGTGTCTACACTGACTAGACCAACATGTGTCTACACAAACAAGACCAACATGTGTTTACACTGACTAGACCAATATGTGTCTACACAAACAAGACCAACATGTGTCTACACAAAAAAGACCAACATGTGTCTACACAAACAAGACCAACATGTGTCTACACAAACAAGACCAACATGTGTCTACACAAACAAGACCAACATGTGTCTACACAAACAAGACCAACATGTGTCTACACAAACAAGACCAACATGTGTCTACACAAACAAGACCAACATGTGTCTACACAAACAAGACCAACATGTGTCTACACAAACAAGACCAACATGTGTCTACACAAACAAGACCAACATGTGTCTACACAAACAAAACCAACATGTGTCTACACAAACAAGACCAACATGTGTCTACACAAACAAGACCAACATGTGTTTACACTGACTAGACCAACATGTGTCTACACAAACAAGACCAACATGTGTCTACACAAACAAGACCAACATGTGTCTACACAAACAAGACCAACATGTGTCTACACAAACAAGACCAACATGTGTCTACACAAACAAGACCAACATGTGTCTAAACTGACAAGACCAACATGTGTCTACACAAACAAGACCAACATGTGTCTACACTGACTAGATCAACATGTGTCTACACAAACAAGACCAACATGTGTCTACACTGACTAGACCAACATGTGTCTACACTGACTAGATCAACATGTGTCTACACAAACAAGACCAACATGTGTCTACACAAACAAGACCAACATGTGTCTACACAAACAAGACCAACATGTGTCTACACAAACAAGACCAACATGTGTCTACACAAACAAGACCAACATGTGTCTAAACTGACAAGACCAACATGTGTCTACACAAACAAGACCAACATGTGTCTACACTGACTAGATCAACATGTGTCTACACAAACAAGACCAACATGTGTCTACACTGACTAGACCAACATGTGTCTACACAAACAAGACCAACATGTGTCTACACAAACAAGACCAACATGTGTCTACACAAACAAGACTAACATGTGTCTACACTGACTAGACCAACATGTGTCTACACTGACTAGACCAACATTGAACAAAAGAGACAAGCAATATTTTGTGTTGATCATTCTCATTCAAAAAGATCCAGTGCACGTTATTTATCTAGAATTTGGAGTTTGATAGAGTACCTCATCAAAGATTATTTAGAAAGTTAAAATCACATGGAATAGGTGGGGAAGTTGCCAAATGGATTGAAAATTGGTTAACGGGAAGAATGCAAAAAGTGGGCATAAATAAGGAGTACTCTGAGTGGAGTGAAATAAAAATTGGAGTGCCACAGGGCTCGGTTTTGGGACCAATATTGTTCTTGATAAATATAAATGATTTGGACATTGATATGGGATCCATGATTGAAAAATTTGCGGATGACACAAAACTATGCAGTAGTGTCTCATCTAAAGCAGAAGTGGATATATTGATGTCGGATTTAGATAAAATTCGAGAATGGTCTGTAATCTGGCAAATGGAGTTTAATGTAGATAAATGTACAGTCATCCACATGGGTAGATCCAATATGGAACATAATTACAGAATGGGAGAGAACAATATTAGAAAGATAGATAAGGAAAGGGACCTAGGGGTTATAATAGATCATACAGGTAAGGTGAGGGAGCAAGTTCAGGTAGCAATGAAAAAGGCAAATGCATTGTTAGGGATGATAAAAAGAAATATTAAACATAGGAGCAAGGAAGTGATCGTCAAACTGTATAAAGCATTAGTTAGACCTAGATTGGAGTACTGTGTACAGGTGTGGAGTCCTTATCGTAGAGGTGAATTAAGTATGTAAATGTAACTGGTTGTATACAGACTCTGATGAGTCTTCTAAACCAGTATAAAGACGTTAAGTTAAGTTAACAAGAAAGGTCAAGGTTGTCTCACATCAGTCCGAGCTATAGTGGGGCAGGACTGACAGAATGAAACACATTCTCTTGTCAACAGTCAGTGAAACAATTTTTATTTGTAACATTCACTGCTGTCTTGCCTTCATAAGTTTAACAGAGTTTGGTATCCATTTACAGTTGAGTAGACAGGAACAGGATATAAATAAATGATGCACCTTGTCATATTTAGAGTGACAGGAAAGCTATCTTACCACCCTGCCACATGGACATTGTCATCCTATATTATAAAGTGCTAGAGAAGTTTATTTGTCCTTGAAATCATACTGACTTACATCTATTTTTCGCCGGTGTAGTGTCTGGCAGCCAATCAGAAAGTAGTTATTAATATGGCCTCAAAGCTGCATAGAAGGATGTCACAGCTATTATTAGAGTTCCTAATACTTTCCCTTCAGATATATCAAGTCAGGATTGTTGCATAGATTAGATTCTGTGACTGTTTGGAAGCCTGGCATTGCCTGACCTAGAATGTAGGCCTACATATTAGTTCAAGAACTATAACATCGATGATAAACCTGAGAAAAGAGTAGCAAATCTTCCAGAAAGGTAACCTTACAACGATGTACTGACCAGTCTCGTGATGAGATGAGGCTAGAAGAACTCTGGTGGCGTTGCTGTCCACTATTGGTAAGTGTAACTCAGGAAGGTGACCGTATGTGCTGTTGGCTCTCTCTTCCTGGCTAAGCAATTGCTGGAAACAAAGTGTTGGAACAAGAGCATTACAATATCATACCAGTGACCATATGGAGCATCTTCTACCGTGGACCATCTTCTTGTGGCTTATAGTTTCTACAGGATTGGTTGGCCCGCCCCATGCCCAGCACTAGCCGTCTCCTGCCTGACAGGATTAAGTGTTATTACTCTTGACCCACTTCCAATTCCCAGTAACTGACGGCCACAAACAAAATAATGAAAATGTACTCATTAAACAAGTAGAGCCATGTCAGCAAGTAGAGCCATGCCAGCAAGTAGAGCCATGTCAGCAAGTAGAGCCATGTCAGCAAGTAGAGCCATGCCAGCAAGTAGAGCCATGCCAGCAAGTAGAGCCATGTCAGCAAGTAGAGCCATGCCAGCAAGTAGAGCCATGTCAGCAAGTAGAGCCATGTCAGCAAGTAGAGCCATGCCAGCAAGTAGAGCCATGTCAGCAAGTAGAGCCAAGCCAGCAAGTAGAGCCATGTCAGCAAGTAGAGCCATGCCAGCAAGTAGAGCCATGCCAGCAAGTAGAGCCATGCCAGCAAGTAGAGCCATGTCAGCAAGTAGAGCCATGCCAGCAAGTAGAGCCATGTCAGCAAGTAGAGCCAAGCCAGCAAGTAGAGCCATGTCAGCAAGTAGAGCCATGCCAGCAAGTAGAGCCATGCCAGCAAGTAGAGCCATGCCAGCAAGTAGAGCCATGTCAGCAAGTAGAGCCATGCCAGCAAGTAGAGCCATGTCAGCAAGTAGAGCCATGCCAGCAAGTAGAGCCATGTCAGCAAGTAGAGCCATGCCAGCAAGTAGAGCCATGTCAGCAAGTAGAGCCATGTCAGCAAGTAGAGCCATGCCAGCAAGTAGAGCCATGCCAGTAAGTAGAGCCATGCCAGCAAGTAGAGCCATGCCAGCAAGTAGAGCCATGTCAGCAAGTAGAGCCATGCCAGCAAGTAGAGCCATGCCAGCAAGTAGAGCCATGTCAGCAAGTAGAGCCATGTCAGCAAGTAGAGCCATGTCAGCAACTGATATCAGCAAGTAGAGCCATGTCAGCAAGTAGAGCCATGCCAGCAAGTAGAGCCATGCCAGCAAGTAGAGCCATGCCAGCAAGTAGAGCCATGTCAGCAAGTAGAGCCATGTCAGCAAGTAGAGCCATGTCAGCAACTGATATCAGCAAGTAGAGCCATGTCAGCAAGTAGAGCCATGTCAGCAAGTAGAGCCATGTCAGCAAGTAGAGCCATGTCAGCAAGTAGAGCCATGTCAGCAAGTAGAGCCATGTCAGCAAGTAGAGCCATGTCAGCAAGTAGAGCCATGTCAGCAAGTAGAGCCATGTCAGCAAGTAGAGCCATGTCAGCAAGTAGAGCCATGTCAGCAAGTAGAGCCATGTCAGCAAGTAGAGCCATGCCAGCAAGTAGAGCCATGTCAGCAAGTAGAGCCATGTCAGCAAGTAGAGCCATGTCAGCAAGTAGAGCCATGCCAGCAAGTAGAGCCATGTCAGCAAGTAGAGCCATGCCAGCAAGTAGAGCCATGTCAGCAAGTAGAGCCATGCCAGCAAGTAGAGCCATGCCAGCAAGTAGAGCCATGCCAGCAAGTAGAGCCATGTCAGCAAGTAGAGCCATGCCAGCAAGTAGAGCCATGCCAGCAAGTAGAGCCATGTCAGCAAGTAGAGCCATGTCAGCAAGTAGAGCCATGCCAGCAAGTAGAGCCATGTCAGCAAGTAGAGCCATGCCATCAACTGATATCAGCAAGGAGAGCCATGCCAGCAAGTAGAGCCATGTCAGCAAGTAGAGCCATGCCATCAACTGATATCAGCAAGGAGAGCCATGCCATTATCTCATGACTCACTTGGCCTACCCACAGTGTATCCCACTGGAGCACAGGTCTACAACTGTTGCTCTCCTCTAACTTCTATTTTAGGCCCTTTTCTTGATCTCTGACCTTCTGGTTTCCCTAGGGGTTCCATCCTATTTCATGTTTGGTTATAATGTTAGCAGACATCCTGATGGTGTGTCTCAATTCTGTGCTACAGATGTGCATTGATTAGTACAACTTGCTATCTAGCACAGAGAAACCAATGGAGACATTTGTTGACGAAGGTCTACAGTCTGGATGTGACGAAGACATATGTTGGTAAAGGTCTGGATGTGATGGAGACATCTGTTAGTGAAGGTCTGTATGTGATGGAGACATCTGTTGTCTACAGTCTGGATGTGATGGAGACATCTGTTGTCTACAGTCTGGATGTGATACTTTTAATTACTTGCCATGTATCAGATTGTAACACTTACTGTGACAGTGTTGAACAGTTTAACTTACTGTGACAGTGTTGAACAGTTTAACTTACTGTGACAGTGTTGAACAGTTTAACCTATTGTCGTGAGGGAATGCTGCATGTGCCGAGCAAATATTTGTGGAAGACACAATTCAACTGGTTCACGTACACACAATTCAACTGGTTCACGTACACACAATTCAACTGGTTCACGTACACACAATTCAACTGGTTCACGTACACACAATTCAACTGGTTCACATACACACAATTCAACTGGTTCACGTACACACAATTCAACTGGTTCACGTACACACAATTCAACTGGTTCACGTACACACAATTCAACTGGTTCACGTACACACAATTCAACTGGTTCACGTACACACAATTCAACTGGTTCACGTACACACAATTCAACTGGTTCACGTACACACAATTCAACTGGTTCATGTACACACAATTCAACTGGTTCACATACACACAATTCAACTGGTTCACGTACACACAATTCAACTGGTTCACGTACACACAATTCAACTGGTTCACATACACACAATTCAACTGGTTCACGTACACACAATTCAACTGGTTCACATACACACAATTCAACTGGTTCACGTACACACAATTCAACTGGTTCACGTACACACAATTCAACTGGTTCACATACACACAATTCAACTGGTTCACGTACACACAATTCAACTGGTTCATATACACACAATTCAACTGGTTCACGTACACACAATTCAACTGGTTCACGTACACACAATTCAACTGGTTCACGTACACACAATTCAACTGGTTCACGTACACACAATTCAACTGGTTCACATACACACAATTCAACTGGTTCACGTACACACAATTCAACTGGTTCACGTACACACAATTCAACTGGTTCACATACACACAATTCAACTGGTTCACATACACACAATTCAACTGGTTCACATACACACAATTCAACTGGTTCACATACACACAATTCAACTGGTTCACATACACACAATTCAACTGGTTCACATACACACAATTCAACTGGTTCACATACACACAATTCAACTGGTTCACATACACACAATTCAACTGGTTCACATACACACAATTCAACTGGTTTACATACACACAATTCAACTGGTTCACATACACACAATTCAACTGGTTCACAAACACACAATTCAACTGGTTCACATACATCCATACATACAACCCAACCAGTTGACACCCACACAACCCAACCAGTTAACACCCACACAACCCAACCAGTTGACACCCACACAATCTAACCAGTTGACACCCACACAACCTAACCAGTTGACACCCACACAACCCAACCAGTTGACACCCACACAACCCAACCAGTTGACACCCACACAACCCAACCAGTTGACACCCCCACAACCCAACCAGTTGACACCCACACAACCCAACCAGTTGACACCCACACAACCCAACCACTTGACACCCACACAACCCAACCACTTGACACCCACACAACCCAACCAGTTGACACCCACACAACCCAACCAGTTGACACCCACACAACCCAACCAGTTGACACCCACACAACCCAACCAGTTGACACCCACACAACCCAACCAGTTGACACCCACACAACCCAACCAGTTGACACCCACACAACCCAACCAGTTGACACCCACACAACCCAACCAGTTGACACCCACACAACCCAACCAGTTGACACCCACACAACCCAACCAGTTGACACCCACACAACCCAACCAGTTGACACCCACACAACCCAACCAGTTGACACCCACACAACCCAACCAGTTGACACCCACACAACCCAACCAGTTGACACCCACACAACCCAACCAGTTGACACCCACACAACCCAACCAGTTGACACCCCCACAACCCAACCAGTTGACACCCACACAACCCAACCAGTTGACACCCACACAACCCAACCAGTTGACACCCACACAACCCAACCAGTTGACACCCACAGAACCCAACCAGTTGACACCCACACAACCCAACCTGAGGAAACTAAAGACGGAAGACAACGACACAAAACATAGACGGAGACACGGTGTATCCAACCTTGTAGACAAAGACATATTCCCTGAGATAAGCTGCCTGCTGGGATGTGGACTGTTTGCTCTCTTCTGTGAGAAGATGCTTAAAGGCTGCGGTGGCATTCTCCAGCTGCTTGAGGTTTATAGACTGCTTGCCGATGGTGAAGTGGATGTGGTCCTGCAGATAGCCAACAACGATGGTCTCTACTTGTTTTGTTTTAACATTTCTTTGAGGTGGTAGAGAGGGTGGTGGTGGTGGTGATGATGATGATGGTGGTGGTGGTAATGGTGGTGGTGAGGGTGGTGGTGGTGGTGAGGGTGGTGGTGGTGATGAGGGTGATGGTGAGGGTGGTGGTGATGAGGGTGATGGTGAGGGTGGTGGTGAGGGTGGTGGTGGTGGTGATGGTGAGGGTGGTGGTGGTGATGGTGGTGAGGGTGGTGGTGGTGATGGTGAGGGTGGTCGTGGTGGTGATGGTGGTGGTGAGGGTGGTGGTGGTGGTGATGGTGAGGGTGGTGGTGGTGATGGTGGTGAGGGTGGTGGTGAGGGTTGTCGTGATGAGGGTGATGGTGAGGGTGGTGGTGGTGGTGAGGGTGGTGATGAGGGTGGTGGTGGTGATGGTGGTGAGGGTGGTGGTTATGAGGGTGATGGTGGTGGTGGTGGTGATGAGGGTGATGGTGGTGGTGGTGGTGAGGGTGGTGATGGTGGTGGTGGTGAGGGTGGTGGTGGTGGTGATGATGGTGGTGAGGGTGGTGGTGGTGAGGGTGGAGGTGATGAGAGTGGTTGTGGTGAGGGTGGTGGTGGTGGTGAGGGTGGTGTTGGTGAGGGTGGTGATGGTGAGGGTGGTGATGATGAGGGTAATGGTGATGGTGAGGGTGGTGATGATGGTGGTGGTGGTGAGGGTGGTGGTGATGGTGGTGGTGATGAGAGTGGTGGTGGTGAGGGTGGTGGTGATGGTGAGGGTGGTGGTGATGAGAGTGGTGGTGAGGGTGGTGGTGATGGTGAGGGTGGTGATGATCATGGTGAGGGTGGTGGTGATGGTGAGGGTGGTGGTGATGAGGGTTGTTGTGGTGGTGCAGGTGAGGGTGGTGATGGTGGTGAGGGTGGTATGATGGTGGTGGTGGTGGTGAGGGTGAGGGTGGTGGTGGGGGTGGTGATGGTGGTGATGATGGTGGTGGTGGTGGTGGTGAGGGTGGTGGTGGTGAGGGTGGTGGTGGTGAGGGTGGTGGTGGTGAGGGTGGTGATGGTGGTGAGGGTGGTGAGGGTGGTGAGGGTGGTGGTGGTGGTGGGGGTGGTGGTGAGGGGTGGTGGAGAGGGTGAGGGTGGTGATGGTGGTGAGGGTGGTGATGGTGGTGAGGGTGGTGGTGATGAGGGTGGTGATGGTGAGGGTGGTGGTGGTGAGGGTGGTGGTGATGGTGAGGGTGGTGATGGTGAGGGTGGTGGTGGTGAGGGTGGTGGTGGTGAGGGTGGTGGTGGTGAGGGTGGTGGTGGTGAGGTTGGTGGTGATGAGGGTGGTGGTGATGGTGAGGGTGGTGATGATGGTGGTGATGGTGGTGATGATGGTGGTGGTGATGGTGGTGATGATGGTGGTGGTGGTGGTGATGGTGGTGGTGATGGTGGTGATGATGGTGGTGGTGGTGATGATGGTGGTGGTGGTGATGATGGTGGTGGTAGTGATGGTGGTGGTGATGGTGGTGATGATGGTGGTGGTGGTGATGGTGATGGTGGTGGTGGTGATGGTGGTGGTGGTGATGGTGGTGGTGGTGAGGGTGGTGGTGGTGAGGGTGGTGGTGATGAGGGTGGTGGTGGTGAGGGTGGTGGTGATGAGGGTGGTGGTGATGGTGAGGGTGGTGATGGTGGTGATGATGGTGGTGGTGGTGATGGTGATGGTAGTGATGGTGTGCAGGGAGAACTTTCGTTAATGATAAAAGAAAACATGAGCAAGTAGAATAACCAAACTGTAAATCCATATTTGTCTTCTAGTATCCTTCTATCATGGCAGACAGCACCAAACTGTAAATCCATATTTGTCTTCTAGTATCCTTCTATCATGGCAGACAGCACCAAACTGTAAATCCATATTTGTCTTCTAGTATCCTTCTATCATGGCAGACAGCACCAAACTGTATAAGTCCATTTAGCTGTGCCTTGTAGGCCACAGTCAGACAAAAAAACTAAGTGTAACAGTTCCAGCTGGAGCATGGGACAGGGGTGATAGGGCCAGTGACTCTGGGAACACAGGTTACCTGAATGTGTGCAAAGGTCAATCACCGTCTCAACACTAAGTCGACAAAGGAAACCAGGGGTTAGGGGAAGAATGTGTCTGGTACAGGTGGGGGTTAGGGGAAGAATGGGTCTGGTACAGGTGGGGGTTAGAGAGAAGAATGGGTCTGGTACAGGTGGGGGTTAGAGGAAGAATGTGTCTGGTACAGGTGGGGGTTAGGGGAAGAATGTGTCTGGTACAGGTGGGGGTTAGAGGAAGAATGGGTCTGGTACAGGTGGGGGTTAGAGAGAAGAATGTGTCTGGTACAGGTGGGGGTTAGAGGAAGAATGGGTCTGGTACAGGTGGGGGTTAGGGGAAGAATGTGTCTGGTACAGGTGGGGGTTAGAGGAAGAATGTGTCTGGTACAGGAGGGGGTTAGGGGAAGAATGGGTCTGGTACAGGTGGGGGTTAGGGGAAGAATGTGACTGGTACAGGTGGGGGTTAAGGGAAGAATGTGTCTGGTACAGGTGGGGGTTAGGGGAAGAATGTGTCTGGTACAGGTGGGGGTTAGAGGAAGAATGTGTCTGGTACAGGTGGGGGTTAGAGGAAGAATGTGTCTGGTACAGGTGGGGGTTAGAGGAAGAATGGGTCTGGTACAGGTGGGGGTTAGGGGAAGAATGTGTCTGGTACAGGTGGGGGTTAGGGGAAGAATGGGTCTGGTACAGGTGGGGGTTAGAAGAAGAATGTGTCTGGTACAGGTGGGGGTTAGGGGAAGAATGTGTCTGGTACAGGTGGGGGTTAGAGGAAGAATGTGTCTGGTACAGGTGAGGGTTAGGGGAAGAATGTGTCTGGTACAGTTGGGGGTTAGGGGAAGAATGTGTCTGGTACAGGTGGGGGTTAGGGGAAGAATGTGTCTGGTACAGGTGGGGGTTAGGGGAAGAATGTGTCTGGTACAGGTGGGGGTTAGGGAAAGAAAAGAATGTGTCTGGTACAGGTGGGGGTTTGGGGAAGAATGTGTCTGGTACAGGTGGGAGTTAGGGGAAGAATGTGTCTGGTACAGGTGGGGGTTAAGGGAAGAATGTGTCTAGTACAGGTGGGGGTTAGGGGAAGAATGGGTCTGGTACAGGTGGGGGTTAGAGGAAGAATGTGTCTGGTACAGGTGGGGGTTAGGGGAAGAATGTGTCTGGTACAGGTGGGGGTTAGAGGAAGAATGTGTCTGGTACAGGTGGGGGTTAGAGGAAGAATGTGTCTGGTACAGGTGGGGGTTAGGGGAAGAATGGGTCTGGTACAGGTGGGGGTTAGGGGAAGAATGTGTCTGGTACAGGTGGGGGTTAGAGGAAGAATGTGTCTGGTACAGGTGGGGGTTAGAGGAAGAATGGGTCTGGTACAGGTGGGGGTTAGGGGAAGAATGTGTCTGGTACAGGTGGGGGTTAGGGGAAGAATGGGTCTGGTACAGGTGGGGGTTAGAAGAAGAATGTGTCTGGTACAGGTGGGGGTTAGGGGAAGAATGTGTCTGGTACAGGTGGGGGTTAGAGGAAGAATGTGTCTGGTACAGGTGGGGGTTAGAGGAAGAATGTGTCTGGTACAGTTGGGGGTTAGGGGAAGAATGTGTCTGGTACAGGTGGGGGTTAGGGGAAGAATGTGTCTGGTACAGGTGGGGGTTAGGGGAAGAATGTGTCTGGTACAGGTGGGGGTTAGGGAAAGAATGTGTCTGGTACAGGTGGGGGTTAGGGGAAGAATGGGTCTGGTACAGGTGGGGGTTAGAGGAAGAATGTGTCTGGTACAGGTGGGGGTTAGGGGAAGAATGTGTCTGGTACAGGTGGGAGTTAGGGGAAGAATGTGTCTGGTACAGGTGGGGGTTAAGGGAAGAATGTGTCTGGTACAGGTGGGGGTTAGAGGAAGAATGTGTCTGGTACAGGTGGGGGTTAGGGGAAGAATGGGTCTGGTACAGGTGGGGGTTAGGGGAAGAATGTGTCTGGTACAGGTGGGGGTTAGAGAGAAGAATGTGTCTGGTACAGGTGGGGGTTAGGGGAAGAATGCGTTTTCTACAGGTGGGGGTTAGGGGAAGAATGGGTCTGGTACAGGTGGGGGTTAGAGGAAGAATGTGTCTGGTACAGGTGGGGGTTAGGGGAAGAATGGGTCTGGTACAGGTGGGGGTTAGGGGAAGAATGTGTCTGGTACAGGTGGGGGTTAGAGGAAGAATGTGTCTGGTACAGGTGGGGGTTAGGGGAAGAATGGGTCTGGTACAGGTGGGGGTTAGGGGAAGAATGTGTCTGGTACAGGTGGGGGTTAGGGGAAGAATGTGTCTGGTACAGGTGGGGGTTAGAGGAAGAATGTGTCTGGTACAGGTGGGGGTTAGGGGAAGAATGTGTCTGGTACAGGTGGGGGTTAGGGGAAGAATGTGTCTGGTACAGGTGGGGGTTAGGGGAAGAATGTGTCTGGTACAGGTGGGGGTTAGGGGAAGAATGTGTCTGGTACAGGTGGGGGTTAGGGGAAGAATGTGTCTGGTACAGGTGGGGGTTAGAGGAAGAATGTGTCTGGTACAGGTGCGGGTTAGGGGAAGAATGTGTCTGGTACAGGTGGGGGTTAGGGGAAGAATGTGTCTGGTACAGGTGGGGGTTAGGGGAAGAATGTGTCTGGTACAGGTGGGGGTTAGAGGAAGAATGTGTCTGGTACAGGTGGGGGTTAGGGGAAGAATGTGTCTGGTACAGGTGGGGGTTAGGGGAAGAATGTGTCTGGTACAGGTGGGGGTTAAGGGAAGAATGTGTCTGGTACAGGTGGGGGTTAGGGGAAGAATGTGTCTGGTACAGGTGGGGGTTAGGGGAAGAATGTGTCTGGTACAGTTGGGGGTTAGGGGAAGAATGTGTCTGGTACAGGTGGGGGTTAGGGGAAGAATGGGTCTGGTACAGGTGGGGGTCTGGCATTCCAATTTAGGTAGTTTGGGGGTTGGTGACAGTCAGAGGTCGTCATGTTCTGCTGCTGCAACATTTAGAGTGACAGGAACTCTGAGTGATCCCCCCCAATAACAACTTGTTGGAGGTAGATCCAAACTAGGGTGATGGATAAGTCAGACAACCGACAGAAGATCATTGGTCAGTCATGAAGTTGGTTGAGACTATATAATACTCTATTATTGAGGAAAATGACGTACTGGCACGATGGACAGAGTACTGTTCCAAGTTATTCAACTATGAGGGATGGAACGAACCAGAGAAAACATTCCCCCCAACACCAACAACTATAGAGGATAACCAACTGATAATGAAGGAAGAGGTAACTGCAGCGGTAAATACATTGAGAAGAGGGAAGGCGGACGGCGTGGACAATATACCAGCAGAGCTCTTACAGGCAGGTGGGGAGGTAGTGATGGAAGGCCTGACACACATCTGCAACAAAATATGGGTGACAGGAAACTGGCCGGACTTATGGACGAAATCAATAGTTATACCGTTACATAAGTCTGGAAACCCAAAGCTGTGCCAAAATTACAGAACAATAAGCCTCATTAGCCACCCTAGCAAGGTCATGCTTAAATTAATCCTCGACCGATTGAAACCCCAAGCAGAGAACATTATTGCCGAGGAGCAAGCAGGGTTCAGACAGGGAAGAAGCACTACAGAACATATATTTAATTTAAGGCTGCTAAGCGAGAAATATCTAGAACAGCAGCAAACACTGTATCATGTGTTTGGGGATTTTAAGAAGGCGTTTGATAGGGTATGGCATAAAGCGCTTTGGGCAACCATGAGGATTTATTAAATCAACGGAAATATTATAACGGTCCTTGAACACCTGTATAACAAGGCGTCTAGTGCAGTTCTTGTGAATGGGAGGCGAGGAGACTGGTTTCACACATCAGTTGGTGTGAGGCAGGGGTGTACACTCTCTCCAACTCTTTTCAATATATTCCTTGAGGGAATTAGGAGTGAGGCACTTGGAGGTCACATTGGTACTGTCAAGATAGGAGGCCGAATGATTACCAACCTTCGTTTTGCAGATGACATTGACGGGTTCAGAAGCAGAACCCCAGGAATGGGTCAGAAGGTTCGATGAAACAGCTTTTCTTCTTCTTCTTCTTCGTTCATTCTCAAATCTTCCGCTACCAAACCCTGAAAGGGCTTAAGTAGCAGAATGTTGTTCAGAGAACGGAATGCGATGTGTTGCAGTTTACTGCTTGGCTGCGATATTTGCACCTTTCGGTCCAACTCATCCGACTTTAGCAAGCATTATTTTAGTACCGGGTTAGCATTCCCTCTTCGATCCCTTCTCCTTAGCCAGTCTGCCCTGCTGCAGCCTGTTATCCAGGATCACCGCATGGAGGTGTAGAAGGGTCTTGGCAGCTATGGTTCGCTGGCCCTGACGCTAGCAGTCAGCTATGGGTCGCTGACCACTGCAGCTCATGCGCTGCTCAGCATCTTGATCCCGAAACAGCTTTTGACTATGGTATGGAGATAAATGCTGGAAAGACTAAATTAATGACCAACAACGCCACTGGCTTCAACGGCAGGATAAAAGCTAATGGCCAGGAACTCAAAGTGGTTGACCGTTTTAAATATCTTGGGTCAATTGTCAGTGATGAAGGATCCAAATGTGAGGTGTTGGCCAGAATAGCACAGACAATAGCGGCGCTTGCACGGCTTAACAAAATCTGGCAAGATAAACGGTTAGCACTATGCACGAAAATCAGATTAATGCGTACACTGGTCCTGTCAATATTCCTCTATGCTTGTGAGACATGGACAGTTACAGCTGACCTTCAGCGAAGGATACAGGCCTTGGAGATGAGATGTTTCCAAAGACTTTTAAACGTCACGTACAAAGATCGAGTTACAAATGAGGAAATACGAGATAGAATTACAACAGCAATAGGGCCTTTCGAAGATCTCTTGGCAACTGTCAAAAGAAGGAAACTCGCTTGGTTCTATCGCATGTCGAGATCAAATGGTCTTGCAAATACGATCCTCCGCGGAAAGGTGCAAGGCAGACGACGAAGAGGCCGTCCCAAAAAGAGGTGGGAGGACAACATAAAAGAATGGACCAATCTCCCACCAGAAGAGGCACAGGCAGCTGCCGCTGACAGAGAAGGGTGGCGTGGGGTTGTGAGGATGTCTTCATGTGTGCCTCAACGACCTCACTGGTTACGGGATGACCTGACCTGATATAATACTCAACAATGAGGAACTCGAAAGACTGAACGGGAGAGGGTGAGTTGCAGGGTGCCTGAACCAGCATACGCATTCGAGTCTTGGCCAGTCGATCTGTAAGTATGTGTGCTGGACACCCTGTGGCTAGAAGAGATCTGAATGTCTATAATATTATGCCGACTGAACGAGGTGTGTTCTGAAGTAGCTGTATGAACCGATCGACTGAGTGTGTGACCATAAGTGAGTACGTGATTCCAACTAGAAGGACGTGATCGAAGTATTTGTAAATGTACAGATCGCCAGATGGTCATTGATCTGATGGTAAATGGGAAGTATTTGTGAATGCACAGATCACCTGTCTGAAGGGATTGGAGTGGGTGCACAGAACGGCAGAGTACAGAATACGATCGTGAGGATGAGTTTGTCAGAGTGTGTTGAGAATGCCATTCCCCCTCTGCCCACATCTTGGACTCCTATCCCCACTCCCCCTCTGCCCACATCTTGGACTCCTACTCCCACTGCTGTACAGGTCATGTACCACTCCCCCTCTGCCCACATCTTAGACTCTTACTCCCACTGCTATACAGGTCATGTACCACTCCCCCTCTGTCCACATCTTAGACTCTTACTCCCACTGCTATACAGGTCATGTACCACTCCCCCTCTACCCACATCTTAGATTCTTACTCCCACTGCTGTACAGCTTCCAGTATTGGTTTAGTAGCACATCTGTATTTTATTCATTTTTTTTACACTTTGGAAAATAAGACTAGATTCTACTGACCTCCGCGATGGACCAATGCTTGGCTTTATACATCTGCAGAGCTTGGGTGTAGCAGCGAAGAGAATGCTTCCTCTGAAAATAATCATCACAATAACTCAAACCATAAGAAATTATTTACAAATTCAATCAATATTGAATGTAAGCCAATCAGTATTGAATGTAAGCCAATCAGTATTGAATGTAAGCCAATCAGTATTGAATGTAAGCCAATCAGTATTGAATGTAAGCCAATCAGTATTGAATGTAAGCCAACCAGTCTCAGATGAGATATGTTGGAAGGACACCACCAACAAGATGTAGCAGATTGTTTACAAACTTGGAAGCAAAAGGAAAAAAAAACAAAGAAAATACCACTCACAAAATATTTGTCCACATTCGATAGAGATGAATGCCTATGTGAAAGTTAGGTCCCAAATACGAGGGAAGGCATCTAGGTCCCAAATATGAGGGAAGGCATCTAGGCCCCAAATATGAGGGAAGGCATCTAGGTCCCAAATACGAGGGAAGGCATCTAGGTCCCAAATATGAGGGAAGGCATCTAGGCCCCAAATACGAGGGAAGGCATCTAGGTCCTGAATACGAGGGAAGGCATCTAGATCCTGAATACAAGGCAAGGCATCTAGGTCCTGAATACAAGTGAAGGTATCTAGGTCCTGAATACGAGGGGAGGCATCTAGGTCCTGAATACGAGGGAAGACATCTAGGTCCCAAATATGAGGGAAGGGATCTAGACCCCTAATACAAGGGAAGGCATCTAGGTCCTAAATACGAGGGAAGGCATCTAGGTCCCAAATATGAGGGAAGGCATCTAAGTCCCAAATACGAGGGAAGGCATCTAGGTCCCAAATATGAGGGAATGCATCTAGGTCCCAAATATGAGGGAAGGCATCTAGGTCCCAAATATGAGGGAAGGCATCTAGGTCCTGAATACAGGGGAAGGCATCTAGGTCACAAATATGAGGTAAGGTATCTAGGTCCTGAATACGAGGGAAGGCATCTAGGACCTGAATATGAGGGAAGGGATCTAGACCCCTAATACAAGGGAAGGCATCTAGGTCCTAAATACGAGGGAAGGCATCTAGGTCCCAAATATGAGGGAAGGCATCTAAGTCCCAAATACGAGGGAAGGCATCTAGGTCCCAAATATGAGGGAATGCATCTAGGTCCCAAATATGAGGGAAGGCATCTAGGTCCCAAATATGAGGGAAGGCATCTAGGTCCTGAATACAGGGGAAGGCATCTAGGTCACAAATATGAGGGAAGGTATCTAGGTCCTGAATACGAGGGAAGGCATCTAGGTCCTGAATACAAGGGAAGGCATCTAGGTCCTGAATACGAGGGAAGACATCTAGGTCCTGAATACAAGGGAAGGCATCTAGGTCCCAAATATGAGGGAAGGCATCTAGGTCCTGAATACAAGGGAAGGCATCTAGGTCCCGAATACAAGCGAAGGCATCTAGGTCCTGAATACAAGGGAAGGCATCTAGGACCTGAATATGAGGGAAGGGATCTAGGTCCCTAATACAAGGGAAGGCATCTAGGTCCTGAATACGAGGAAAGGCATCTAGGTCCCAAATATGAGGGAATGCATCTAGGTCCCAAATATGAGGGAAGGCATCTAGGTCCCAAATATGAGGGAAGGCATCTAGGTCCTGAATACAGGGGAAGGCATCTAGGTCACAAATATGAGGTAAGGTATCTAGGTCCTGAATACGAGGGAAGGCATCTAGGACCTGAATATGAGGGAAGGGATCTAGACCCCTAATACAAGGGAAGGCATCTAGGTCCTAAATACGAGGGAAGGCATCTAGGTCCCAAATATGAGGGAAGGCATCTAAGTCCCAAATACGAGGGAAGGCATCTAGGTCCCAAATATGAGGGAATGCATCTAGGTCCCAAATATGAGGGAAGGCATCTAGGTCCCAAATATGAGGGAATGCATCTAGGTCCCAAATATGAGGGAAGGCATCTAGGTCCCAAATATGAGGGAAGGCATCTAGGTCCTGAATACAAGGGAAGGCATCTAGGTCACACATATGAGGGAAGGCATCTAGGTCCTGAATTCGAGGGAAGACATCTAGGTCCTGAATACAAGGGAAGGCATCTAGGCCCTGAATTCGAGGGAAGGCATCTAGGTCCTGAATACGAGGGAAGGCATCTAGGTCCTGAATACAAGGTAAGGCATCTAGGTCCTGAATATGAGGGAAGGCATCTAGGTCCTGAATACAAGGGAAGGCATCTAGGTCCTGAATACAAGGGAAGGCATTTAGGTCCTGAATACGAGGGAAGGCATCTAGGTCCTGAATACAAGGGAGGGCATCTAGGTCCTGAATACAAGGGAAGGCATCTAGGTCCCAAATACAAGGAAAGGCATCTAGGTCCTGAATACGAGGGAAGGGATCTAGGTCCCAAATATGAGGGAAGGCATCTAAGTCCCAAATACGAGGGAAGGCATCTATGTCCCAAATACGAGGGAAGGTATCTGGGTCCTGAATACGAGGGAAGGGATCTAGGTCCCAAATACGAGGGAAGGCATCTAGGTCCCAAATACGTGGGAAGGGATCTAGGTCCCAAACACGAGGGAAAGCATTTAAGTCACAAATACGAGGGAAGGGATAGTAGAATAGGTCAATTGTACGACACCTCATAACATCTCACTTGACACCTCATATGGCCACATGTCATATAGCCTCACTTAACACCTCATATGGCCTCACTTAACACCTCATATGGCCTCACTTAACACCTCATATGGCCTCACTTAACACCTCATATGGCCTCACTTAACACCTCATATGGCCACATGTCATATAGCCTCACTTGACACCTCATTTAGCCTCACTTGACACCTCATATAGCCTCACTTGGGGGGGGGGGGGGGGGGGGTTGTGCTGCTCTTTCCTTTCGGATCAGGCGTTTGGTTTGCACCATCTGCAAACGGTGACTTTCTCCTTCAGCAACGCCCACGTTTACTGCCACAGTAGACCTGACTCCACACCACAGTAGACCTAACTCCACACCACAGTAGACCTGACTCCACGCCACAGTAGACCTGACTCCACGCCACAGTAGACCTGACTCCACGCCACAGTAGACCTGACTCCACGCCAGAGTAGACCTGACTCCACGCCACAGTAGACCTGACTCCACGCCACAGTAGACCTGACTCCACGCCAGAGTAGACCTGACTCCACGCCACAGTAGACCTGACTCCACGCCACAGTAGACCTGACTCCACGCCAGAGTAGACCTGACTCCACGCCACAGTAGACCTGACTCCACGCCACAGTAGACCTGACTCCACGCCACAGTAGACCTGACTCCACGCCAGAGTAGACCTGACTCCACGCCACAGTAGATTGACTCCACGCCACAGTAGACCTGACTCCACGCCAGAGTAGACCTGACTCCACGCCACAGTAGACCTGACTCCACGCCACAGTAGACCTGACTCCACGCCAGAGTAGACCTGACTCCACGCCACAGTAGACCTGACTCCACGCCACAGTAGACCTGACTCCACGCCACAGTAGACCTGACTCCACGCCACAGTAGACCTGACTCCACGCCACAGTAGACCTGACTCCACGCCAGAGTAGACCTGACTCCACGCCACAGTAGACCTGACTCCACGCCACAGTAGACCTGACTCCACGCCAGAGTAGACCTGACTCCACGCCAGAGTAGACCTGACTCCACGCCAGAGTAGACCTGACTCCACGCCACAGTAGACCTGACTCCACGCCACAGTAGACCTGACTCCACGCCACAGTAGACCTGACTCCACGCCACAGTAGACCTGACTCCACGCCACAGTAGACCTGACTCCACGCCACAGTAGACCTGACTCCACGCCAGAGTAGACCTGACTCCACGCCACAGTAGACCTGACTCCACGCCACAGTAGACCTGACTCCACGCCAGAGTAGACCTGACTCCACGCCACAGTAGACCTGACTCCACGCCACAGTAGACCTGACTCCACGCCACAGTAGACCTGACTCCACGCCACAGTAGACCTGACTCCACGCCACAGTAGACCTGACTCCACGCCACAGTAGACCTGACTCCACGCCAGAGTAGACCTGACTCCACGCCACAGTAGACCTGACTCCACGCCACAGTAGACCTGACTCCACGCCAGAGTAGACCTGACTCCACGCCACAGTAGACCTGACTCCACGCCACAGTAGACCTGACTCCACGCCACAGTAGACCTGACTCCACGCCACAGTAGACCTGACTCCACGCCAGAGTAGACCTGACTCCACGCCACAGTAGACCTGACTCCACGCCACAGTAGACCTGACTCCACGCCACAGTAGACCTGACTCATGAGAGGAGTAAAAGGATGAGCAAAGACCGCCCAACAGAAGCTGGTAGAAGAATGGCAACACAAGCAGAGAATAAAACAAAAGTCAGTCCTCCACCAGGTCCCAGACAAAAGTCAGTCCTCCACCAGGTCCCAGACAAAAGTCAGTCCTCCACCAGGTCCCAGACAAAAGTCAGTCCTCCACCAGGTCCCAGACAAAAGTCAGTTCTCCACCACGTCCCAGACAAAAGTCAGTTCTCCACCACGTCCCAGACAAAAGTCAGTTCTCCACCACGTCCCAGACAAAAGTCAGTTCTCCACCACGTCCCAGACAAAAGTCAGTTCTCCACCACGTCCCAGACAAAAGTCAGTTCTCCACCACGTCCCAGACAAAAGTCAGTTCTCCACCACGTCCCAGACAAAAGTCAGTTCTCCACCACGTCCCAGACAAAAGTCAGTTCTCCACCACGTCCCAGACAAAAGTCAGTTCTCCACCACGTCCCAGACAAAAGTCAGTTCTCCACCACGTCCCAGACAAAAGTCAGTTCTCCACCACGTCCCAGACAAAAGTCAGTTCTCCACCACGTCCCAGACAAAAGTCAGTTCTCCACCACGTCCACGACAAAAGTCAGTTCTCCACCACGTCCCAGACAAAAGTCAGTCCTCCACCACGTCCAAGACAAAAGTCGGTCCTCCACTACATCAGTGAGCTTAAAGAGAGATATCACGTCCCAGACAAAAGTCAGTCCTCTCCACCACATCCCAGACAAAAGTCAGTCCTCCACCGCGTCAGTGAGCTTAAAGACAGATATCACATCCCAGACAAAAATCAGTCCTCTCCACCACATCCCAGACAAAAGTCAGTCCTCCACCGCGTCAGTGAGATTAAAGACAGATATCACGTCCCAGATAAACGACAAGAAACGCAGAGAGCAACAAGAAATTTACCACCACAGACATGTTTAAAAATGTCAGAAATTCAAACAAAACTAACAGATAAAACAACAAGAAGTGCTGATCCGGTCAGTCTTATGAGAGCATCACAGAGAATGATTGATCCCTACCCAGAAGAATGGATACATGTCTGTACTGATGGATCTGCTTTTAAGGCCACCATTAAAGCAGAATATGGAGTCTACATAGAGTATCCAGACAGAACATCTGGTGAGATGTTGATGCCTGTGGGGAGATATGTTCAAATTATGAGGCAGAAATAACAGCATTGGAAGTAGCTCTGTACCACTTGAGGACTGTATTTGATGATTTCCCATCAAAAACCCAACCCATCGTAATCTTGACAGACTTATTATCTGCCCTTCAAGCTCTGGAAGATGGTGGTAACTGTAGGCCTGAACTTACCCAAATATCCCTAGATACCAACTGGAAGATGGTGGTCATTGAAGGCCTGAACTTACCCAAATATCCCTAGATACCAACCAACTTCTCACATCCCATGAAGTCAGAATAGTTATACAATGGATCCCTGGTCACACAAATTCACCTGGCAGTGACAAGGCAGACAGACTGGCTAAGAAGGGAGCAAGCCAAGAACAACAATACACACCAACAACCCTACAGACAGTCAAACAACTACTGAAGACTGCGAACAAAGAGGCCTGGCTGAATAAATGGGAAATGGGGAATACTAGGAGAGAAATCTACAAACTTATGGCCATCCCAAATCCCAAAGACAACATCAACGTCCAGAAAAGGAGAGACCAAAGCACCATTTTCCGACTTCGCACTCAAAACATACAGCTGAACAGCCACTTGAACAGAATCCAACCAGAACATACTCTAGAGTGCCGGCTGTGCACACATCCCATACACCAGAGTCCCGGCTGTGCACACATCCCATACTACAGAGTGCCGGCTGTGCACACATCCCATACTCCAGAGTGCCGGCTGTGCACACATCCCATACTCCAGAGTGCCGGCTGTGCACACATCCCATACTCCAGAGTGCCGGCTGTGCACACATCCCATACTCCAGAGTGCCGGCTGTGCACACATCCCATACTCCAGAGTCCCGGCTGTGCACACATCCCATACTACAGAGTGCCGGCTGTGCACACATCCCATACTACAGAGTGCCGGCTGTGCACACATCCCATACTCCAGAGTGCCGGCTGTGCACACATCCCATACTCCAGAGTGCCGGCTGTGCACACATCCTTATGAAACTGTTGATCATCATCTTTTTGAATGTCCGGCGCTTGCCGGTGTTAGGAAAGAGCTTCTTCCTCCGAGGCCAGACAAATGGAACACTTTGTTCGGAACTAAACACCAGCTTACAAACACTTGCAGATACCACTATCTGGCATTGGGCCAAAGGGCAGGAGCCTGTAGGCCGCTGAATCAATAACCAACCAACCAACCAACTACATTTCTCCAGACCGGTGTGTTTTCCGCAATGCTCTCCCAGTTTCCTTCATCTATCTGACAGAATCTCAGAGTTTCCTTCATCTATCTGACAGAATCTCAGAGTTTCCTTCATCTATGTAACAGCATCTCAGAGTTTCCTTCATCTATGTAACAGAATCTCAGAGTTTCCTTCATCTATGTAACAGCATGTCAGAGTTTCCTTCATCTATCTGACAGAATCTCAGAGTTTCCTTCATCTATGTGACAGCATCTCAGAGTTTCCTTCATCTATATGACACCATCTCAGAGTTTCCTTCATCTATCTGACAGAATCTCAGAGTTTCCTTCATCTATCTGACACCATCTCAGAGTTTCCTTCATCTATCTGACAGAATCTCAGAGTTTCCTTCATCTATGTAACAGCATCTCAGAGTTTCCTACATCTATCTAACAGAATCTCAGAGTTTCCTTCATCTATGTAACAGCATCTCAGAGTTTCCTTCATCTATGTAACAGAATCTCAGAGTTTCCTTCATCTATGTAACAGCATCTCAGAGTTTCCTTCATCTTTCTGACAGAATCTCAGAGTTTCCTTCATCTATGTAACAGCATCTCAGAGTTTCCTTCATCTATGTAACAGAATCTCAGAGTTTCCTTCATCTATGTAACAGAATCTCAGAGTTTCCTTCATCTATCTGACAGAATCTCAGAGTTTCCTTCATCTATCTGACAGAATCTCAGAGTTTCCTTCATCTATCTGACAGAATCTCAGAGTTTCCTTCATCTATGTAACAGCATCTCAGAGTTTCCTTCATCTATCTGACAGAATCTCAGAGTTTCCTTCATCTATGTAACAGCATCTCAGAGTTTCCTTCATCTATCTGACAGTATCTCAGAGTTTCCTTCATCTATGTGACAGCATCTCAGAGTTTCCTTCATCTATCTGACAGCATCTCAGAGTTTCCTTCATCTATCTTCATCTAAGCTCACCGTACAGAAATTTCTTCGGCAATCTTGTGTCTGGTATGTGTACAAGGTGCCCAGCCTATCTCTTCGGCTCCATGTGTCTGGCAGTCGCACAAGGTGCCCAGCCTATCTCTTCGGCAGTCTTGTGTCTGGCAGTCGCACAAGGTGCCCAGCCCATCTCAGCTGTGCCCCCTGCAGCAATGCATGGATGCCTGGCATGTCTGCTCTTTTCAGGACCTCAGTGTCAGGGACATGGTCCTGCCAACAGATGTGGAGTATGCGTGTCAGGCTGGTTGTGTGGAAGTGGTTGAATCTTGTTGCTTGTCTCGCTTAGACAGTCCAACTCTCACATAGACAGTCCAACTCTCGCATAGACAGTCCAACTCTCACATAGACAGTCCAACTCTCACATAGACAGTCCAACTCTCACATAGACAGTCCAACTCTCACATAGACAGTCCAACTCTCACATAGACAGTCCAACTCTCACATAGACAGTCCAACTCTCACATAGACAGTCCAACTCTCATATAGACAGTCCAACTCTCACATAGACAGTCCAACTCTCACATAGACAGTCCAACTCTCGCATAGACAGTCCAACTCTCGCATAGACAGTCCAACTCTCACATAGACAGTCCAACTCTCGCATAGACAGTCCAACTCTCACATAGACAGTCCAACTCTCACATAGACAGTCCAACTCTCACATAGACAGTCCAACTCTCATATAGACAGTCCAACTCTCACATAGACAGTCCAACTCTCACATAGACAGTCCAACTCTCATATAGACAGTCCAACTCTCACATAGACAGTCCAACTCTCACATAGACAGTCCAACTCTCTCATGCGTATAACAGGGTTGGGAGGATAGCAGCTTGTTAGACCTTGAACTTTGTCCTAGCGCTAAGCCCCCGGCACCCCCATACTGTCGCCCACACTCTACCAAAGGCGGCACTGGCTTTCATTATTCTACTTGCCACCTCGTCGTCCAGGTTGACGGTTCACGAGAGTGTACTACCCAGGTAGGTGGACTTACTCACATTCTTCCGGATCTGTCCATTTATTGTGATTTGTGACTTTGTGTATCCTGTACCAGGAGTTGGTTGGTGCATAACTTCCGTTTTTAAAACATTTATGACCAGTCCGAAACCAGTCGCATGCAGCAGAGAACCGATCCGTCCTCCTGCATTTCCTGCTCTGAGTTGGTATTCACGTCACAGTCGTCAGCAAGTACAAGTTCATAGATCAGGTCGCTGCTGCTCTGGTTATTGCCCCCATTCTGTGAGCATTGAGAAGACTGGCGTCCATGTAGTATCTGATGGCTACTCCGGATCTGGCTGTTCTAAAAGCATCCGACATCGTGCCCGAGCGACATGCTAAACAGGGTTGGGGCAAGCACACAGCCTTGCTTTATACTGTTTGTCACGTCAAACGTTCTGGAATTCTGGTCTCTCTATTTTCCAGCACACGAGCAGGCATGTCTTCGTGGAGTTGTTTCCCCATGGTGGTAAACAACTTGGGGCAGCCAAACTTCGACATGACCATCCACAACCCACATCCGCTTACCGTGTTGAATGCCTTAGTGACGTCAATAAATACAGTGTACAGGTCTATGCTATGCTCCTGGCATTTCTCCTGCATCTGACGCACAGCGAAGATGATGTCCAGAGTTTCCCCGTCCAGTTCTGAAGCCACACTGAGTCTCTGGAAGGTGGTGGCCTTGTTCAAGATGCTTGATTAACCGATTTAATAAAAGCCGTGCTAGAATTTTTCCCGCGACGGATAACAGGGATATTCCACGGTGATTATCACGGTTCTGCTGGTTTCCTGTCCTCTTGTATATGTGGATTATTGAAGCATCTTTCCTGCAGGATTTGACCTGTCCTCTTGTATATGTGGACTATTGAAGCATCTTTCCTGCAGGATTTGACCTGTCCTCTTGTATATGTGGACTATTGAAGCATCTTTCCTGCAGGATTTGACTTGTATATGTGGACTATTGAAGCATCTTTCCTGCAGGATTTGACCTGTCCTCTTGTATATGTGGACTATTGAAGCATCTTTCCTGCAGGATTTGACCTGTCCTCTTGTATATGTGGACTAGAAGCATCTTTCCTGCAGGATTTGACATCTCCTCTTGTATATGTGGACTATTGAAGCATCTTTCCTGCAGGATTTGACCTGTCCTCTTGTATATGTGGACTATTGAAGCATCTTTCCTATTTGTTCTGTCCTCTTGTATATGTGGACTATTGAAGCATCTTTCCTGCAGGATTTGACCTGTCCTCTTGTATATGTGGACTATTGAAGCATCTTTCCTATTTGTTCTGTCCTCTTGTATATGTGGACTATTGAAGCATCTTTCCTGCAAGATTTTTTTCTCAGCCCACGGGATGCTGAATAGTTGAGTGATTTTCTTAGTTGGGCACGGGCCAGCTGTCTTATAGATCTCTGCTGGTATTTCATCCGCGCCCGGGGCTTTTCCCATCAAAAGTGGATTGATGGCCTTGCCCACATTACCCTGGGTGATGATCTCGTCCATCATCACGTCTATCTGCACCTGTGGCATCTGCTGGATGGCTTCCTCGCTAATGGCCGATTGAGTACATCGCAAAAGTGTTCTGCCCATCTATCAAGTATCTGGGACTTATCTGTTAACAATATCCCATTGGTATTGCAGAAGGGTGTCCACCACAGCGTTGTGGGCCGTATAGAGTTTTCAGGGCTTCAAAGAAATGTTTGGCGTCATAGCGTTTTGCAAACTTCTCTATTTCTTTAGTCTTTCTGTTGAGCCAGGTGTCCAGTTGTTGAGCCAGGTGTCCTGTATTTGTCTAAGCCTTGACTGCGGGGCTTTACGAACATTTGAGAAAGTAATTTTTTCGGTTGGGATGTTGTGTCTCTTTGATGGACCAAATGCACATTGGGCTTTCCATCTGAGGATTTGTATTTCTCCGTCATTCTCATCCAACCAGTCCTTGTGTTTGCTCCTAGGTGGACCAAGATGTTTAAGTGCTGTGGAGTGAAGGGTATTTCTGAGTGATGCCCAGTCCTGTTCAAAATGGCTGTTTCCAAAATGAAGTCCGGCGAGCTTGCCATCTAGATCATTCTGGAATGCTAGTTGCGTGGGTTCGCACCTAAGCTTTTCCACATTTAAGTCTTTCGCTGGTTTCTTGCCCTGAGGATGTAGCTTGTAATCACAAGGCCGTCCATCCAGCACCTCGCTTGGGTCGGACTTGAAGGTCCAGCTTGGTAATCACAAGGCTGTCCGTCCAGCACCCCACTTGGGTCAGACTTGAAGGTCCAGCCTGGTAATCACAAGGTTGTGGTCCGTTCAGCACCCCGCTTGGGTCAGACTTGAAGGTCCAGCTTGGTAATCACAAGGCCGTCCATCCAGCACCCCGCTTGGGTCAGACTTGAAGGTCCAGCTTGGTAATCACAAGGCTGTGGTCCGTCCAGCACCTCGCTTGGGTCAGACTTGAAGGTCCAGCTTGGTAATCACAAGGCTGTGGTCCATCCAGCACCCCGCTTGGGTCAGACTTGAAGCTCCAGCTTGGTAATCACAAGGCTGTGGTCCATCCAGCACCCCGCTTGGATCAGACTTGAAGGTCCAGCTTGGTAATCACAAGGCTGTGGTCCATCCAGCACCCCACTTGGATCAGACTTGAAGGTCCAGCCTGGTAATCACAAGACTGTGGTCCGTCCAGCACCCCACGCCACACAGGCTTTTTGTTATTTGAACGTCCCTGCGAACCCTGTGTCTCACGATGATGTAGCCAATCAGATGCCAGTAGCGGGATCTTATAAGTATCTTATAAGATCTGATAAGGTGGTCATTTTTGACACCTCATAATGTCAAGAAAACACACATATAACTTGGTACAGTAACACTAACGATAAAGATACGAATGACAAGAGGAAAGAACTCTGACAGTAACATCAGTTCTCATCTAATTACCTGCCCTGCCTTGTTGAATCGGTGACCAGCTAGAATCATATGGAACGAGTACTTTCTCACCATGGGACTCTTCAATAAGAGGAAGCAGTGTGCTGCTTGTTCCAAGCACAGAGCACTGGTCAGGTCAGAGTCCTGGAAGCAACAACAGTCTGATTAGTCTGTTGTGTACCAATGGTACACTTGTCTTATTCCTATCTTTGGTCTGTTGTCTAAGTCTATTGTGATCTGTGCAAAGTCTGAAGATTAACATGTTCATTTCTATTGAGCTGGTAACACACACAGAACTTTTTGGTGGCCTGGAAAATGTTTCAAATCAGATTTAAATCATTTATCAATTAATGATTATCAAATGTCAACAAATTTGTCCATGATTTGATTTAGCTTGAATCTTCCTATTATCATGACAATTCAATGACTTCTCCCAACAAATTCTAGAATGTTAATCTAGAATAACAGGCAGACAATTGCTAGTCCCACCTCGCTGGTCAACCTCAGAAACTGTACAGCCACCTCATTGAACATCCCTCTTTTCTTCAAAGCTTCGGTGCTGGCCAAAGTGGCCCGAGTAGCATAATGAGGATTTCTGCAATCAAAATAAAGAAATGATTGGACAGACGAGCAGCTACCAGCAGCCAGGTATCACTTAACATTCTATTTCAATTCTAAAAGATCATAACGCTGGCGGCAACAATCACACTCAACCAAATCGTATTTGGGTCATCCCTTTGGCCTCCTCTCTGTCTCATCCAAACATAGACCCCCCTCCTCTCTGTCTCATCCAAACATAGACCCCCTCCTCTCTATCTTATCCAAACAAGGACCCCCTCCTCTGTCTCATCCAAACATAGACCACCTCCTCTCTGTCTCATCCAAATATAGACCCCTCCCCCCCTCCTCTTTGTCTCATCCAAACATAGACCCCATCCTCTCTGTCTCATGCAAACATAGACCCCCTCCTCTCTATCTTATCCAAACAAGGACCCCCTCCTCTGTCTCATCCAAACATAGACCACCTCCTCTCTGTCTCATCCAAATATAGACCCCTCCCCCCCTCCTCTTTGTCTCATCCAAACATAGACCCCATCCTCTCTGTCTCATCCAAACATAGACCCCCTCCTCTTTGTCTCATCCAAACATAGACCCCATCCTCTCAGCCTCATCCAAATATAACTTGATGTCACTGCTAACATGGATGGACCAGACATAACTTGAGGTCACTGCTAACATGGATGGACCAGACATAACTTGAGGTCACTGCTAATATGGACCAGACATAACTTGAGGTCACTGCTAACATGGACCAGACATAACTTGAGGTCACTGCTAACATGGATGGACCAGACATAACTTGAGGTCACTGCTAACATGGACCAGACATAACTTGAGGTCACTGCTAATATGGACCAGACATAACTTGAGGTCACTGCTAACATGACCAGACATAACTTGAGGTCACTGCTAACATGGACCAGACATAACTTGAGGTCACTGCTAACATGGACCAGACATAACTTAAGGTCACTGCTAATATGGACCAGACATAACTTGAGGTCACTGCTAACATGGACCAGACATAACTTGAGGTCACTGCTAACATGGACCAGACATAACTTGAGGTCACTGCTAATATGGACCAGACATAACTTGAGGTCACTGCTAACATGGACCAGACATAACTTGAGGTCACTGCTAACATGGACCAGACATAACTTGAGGTCACTGCTAACATGGACCAGACATAACTTGAGGTCACTGCTAACATGGACCAGACATAACTTGAGGTCACTGCTAACATGGACCAGACATAACTTGAGGTCACTGCTAACATGGACCAGACATAACTTGAGGTGACTGCTAACATGGATGGACCAGACATAACTTGAGGTCACTGCTAACATTGACCAGACATAACTTGAGGTCACTGCTAACATGGATGGACCAGACATAACTTGAGGTCACTGCTAACATGGACCAGACATAACTTGAGGTCACTGCTAACATGGACCAGACAAAACTTGAGGTCACTACTAACATGGACCAGACATAACTTGAGGTCACTGCTAACATGGACCAGACATAACTTGAGGTCACTGCTAACATGGATGGACTAGACATAACTTGAAGTCAGTGCTAACATGGATGGACCAGACATAACTTGAGGTCACTGCTAACATGGACCAGACATAACTTGAGGTCACTGCTAACATGGACCAGACATAACTTGAGGTCACTGCTAATATGGGCCAGACATAACTTGAGGTCACTGCTAACATGGACCAGACATAAATTGAGGTCACTGCTAACATGGACCAGACATAACTTGAGATCACTGCTAACATGGACCAGACATAACTTGAGGTCACTGCTAACATGGATGGACCAGACATAACTTGAGGTCACTGCTAACATGGAGCAGACATAACTTGAGGTCACTGCTAACATGGACCAGACATAACTTGAGGTCACTGCTAACATGGACCAGACATAACTTGAGGTCACTGCTAATATGGACCAGACATAACTTGAGGTCACTGCTAACATGGACCAGACATAACTTGAGGTCACTGCTAACATGGATGGACCAGACATAACTTGAGGTCACTGCTAACATGGACCAGACATAACTTGAGGTCACTGCTAACATGGACCAGACATAACTTGAGGTCACTGCTAACATGACCAGACATAACTTGAGGTCACTGCTAACATGGACCAGACATAACTTCAGGTCACTGCTAACATGGACCAGACATAACTTGAGGTCACTGCTAACATGGACCAGACATAACTTGAGGTCACTGCTAACATGGACCAGACATAACTTGAGGTCACTGCTAACATGGACCAGACATAACTTGAGGTCACTGCTAACATGGACCAGACATAACTTGAGGTCATTGCTAACATGGACCAGACATAACTTGAGGTCACTGCTAACATGGACCAGACATAACTTGAGGTGACTGCTAACATGGATGGACCAGACATAACTTGAGGTCACTGCTAACATTGACCAGACATAACTTGAGGTCACTGCTAACATGGATGGACCAGACATAACTTGAGGTCACTGCTAACATGGACCAGACATAACTTGAGGTCACTGCTAACATGGACCAGACATAACTTGAGGTCACTACTAACATGGACCAGACATAACTTGAGGTCACTGCTAACATGGACCAGACATAACTTGAGATCACTGCTAACATGGACCAGACATAACTTGAGGTCACTGCTAACATGGATGGACCAGACATAACTTGAGGTCACTGCTAACATGGACCAGACATAACTTGAGGTCACTGCTAACATGGACCAGACATAACTTGATGTCACTGCTAACATGGACCAGACATAACTTGAGGTCACTGCTAACATGGACCAGACATAACTTGATGTCACTGCTAACATGGATGGACCAGACATAACTTGAGGTCACTGCTAACATGGATGGACCAGACATAACTTGATGTCACTGCTAACATGGATGGACCAGACATAACTTGAGGTCACTGCTAACATGGATGGACCAGACATAACTTGAGGTCACTGCTAATATGGACCAGACATAACTTGAGGTCACTGCTAACATGGACCAGACATAACTTGAGGTCACTGCTAACATGGATGGACCAGACATAACTTGAGGTCACTGCTAACATGGACCAGACATAACTTGAGGTCACTGCTAATATGGACCAGACATAACTTGAGGTCACTGCTAACATGACCAGACATAACTTGAGGTCACTGCTAACATGGACCAGACATAACTTGAGGTCACTGCTAACATGGACTAGACATAACTTGAGGTCACTGCTAATATGGACCAGACATAACTTGAGGTCACTGCTAACATGGACCAGACATAACTTGAGGTCACTGCTAACATGGACCAGACATAACTTGAGGTCACTGCTAACATGGACCAGACATAACTTGAGGTCACTGCTAACATGGACCAGACATAACTTGAGGTCACTGCTAACATGGACCAGACATAACTTGAGGTCACTGCTAACATGGACCAGACATAACTTGAGGTCACTGCTAACATGGACCAGACATAACTTGAGGTCACTGCTAACATGGACCAGACATAACTTGAGGTGACTGCTAACATGGATGGACCAGACATAACTTGAGGTCACTGCTAACATTGACCAGACATAACTTGAGGTCACTGCTAACATGGATGGACCAGACATAACTTGAGGTCACTGCTAACATGGACCAGACATAACTTGAGGTCACTGCTAACATGGACCAGACAAAACTTGAGGTCACTACTAACATGGACCAGACATAACTTGAGGTCACTGCTAACATGGACCAGACATAACTTGAGGTCACTGCTAACATGGATGGACTAGACATAACTTGAAGTCAGTGCTAACATGGATGGACCAGACATAACTTGAGGTCACTGCTAACATGGACCAGACATAACTTGAGGTCACTGCTAACATGGGCCAGACATAACTTGAGGTCACTGCTAACATGGACCAGACATAAATTGAGGTCACTGCTAACATGGACCAGACATAACTTGAGATCACTGCTAACATGGACCAGACATAACTTGAGGTCACTGCTAACATGGATGGACCAGACATAACTTGAGGTCACTGCTAACATGGACCAGACATAACTTGAGGTCACTGCTAACATGGACCAGACATAACTTGAGGTCACTGCTAACATGGACCAGACATAACTTGAGGTCACTGCTAACATGGACCAGACATAACTTGAGGTCACTGCTAACATGGACCAGACATAACTTGAGGTCACTGCTAACATGGATGGACCAGACATAACTTGAGGTCACTGCTAACATGGACCAGACATAACTTGAGGTCACTGCTAACATGGACCAGACATAACTTGAGGTCACTGCTGACATGACCAGACATAACTTGAGGTCACTGGTAACATGGACCAGACATAACTTGAGGTCACTGCTAACATGGACCAGACATAACTTGAGGTCACTGCTAACATGGACCAGACATAACTTGAGGTCACTGCTAACATGGACCAGACATAACTTGAGGTCACTGCTAACATGGACCAGACATAACTTGAGGTCACTGCTAACATGGACCAGACATAACTTGAGGTCACTGCTAACATGGACCAGACATAACTTGAGGTCACTGCTAACATGGACCAGACATAACTTGAGGTCACTGCTAACATGGACCAGACATAACTTGAGGTCACTACTAACATGGACCAGACATAACTTGAGGTCACTGCTAACATGGACCAGACATAACTTGAGGTCACTGCTAACATGGATGGACTAGACATAACTTGAGGTCACTGCTAACATGGATGGACCAGACATAACTTGAGGTCACTGCTAACATGGACCAGACATAACTTGAGGTCACTGCTAACATGGGCCAGACATAACTTGAGGTCACTGCTAACATGGACCAGACATAACTTGAGGTCACTGCTAACATGGACCAGACATAACTTGAGATCACTGCTAACATGGACCAGACATAACTTGAGGTCACTGCTAACATGGATGGACCAGACATAACTTGAGGTCACTGCTAACATGGACCAGACATAACTTGAGGTCACTGCTAACATGGACCAGACATAACTTGAGGTCACTGCTAACATGGACCAGACATAACTTGAGGTCACTGCTAATATGGACCAGACATAACTTGAGGTCACTGCTAACATGGACCAGACATAACTTGAGGTCACTGCTAACATGGATGGACCAGACATAACTTGAGGTCACTGCTAACATGGACCAGACATAACTTGAGGTCCCTGCTAACATGGACCAGACATAACTTGAGGTCACTGCTAACATGACCAGAAATAACTTGAGGTCACTGCTAACATGGACCAGACATAACTTGAGGTCACTGCTAACATGGACCAGACATAACTTGAGGTCACTGCTAACATGGACCAGACATAACTTGAGGTCACTGCTAACATGGACCAGACATAACTTGAGGTCACTGCTAACATGACCAGACATAACTTGAGGTCACTGCTAACATGGACCAGACATAACTTGAGGTCACTGCTAACATGGACCAGACATAACTTGAGGTCACTGCTAACATGGACCAGACATAACTTGAGGTCACTGCTAACATGGACCAGACATAACTTGAGGTCACTGCTAACATGGACCAGACATAACTTGAGGTGACTGCTAACATGGATGGACCAGACATAACTTGAGGTCACTGCTAACATTGACCAGACATAACTTGAGGTCACTGCTAACATGGATGGACCAGACATAACTTGAGGTCACTGCTAACATGGACCAGACATAACTTGAGGTCACTGCTAACATGGACCAGACATAACTTGAGGTCACTACTAACATGGACCAGACATAACTTGAGGTCACTGCTAACATGGACCAGACATAACTTGAGGTCACTGCTAACATGGATGGACTAGACATAACTTGAGGTCACTGCTAACATGGATGGACCAGACATAACTTGAGGTCACTGCTAACATGGACCAGACATAACTTGAGGTCACTGCTAACATGGACCAGACATAACTTGAGGTCACTGCTAACATGGGCCAGACATAACTTGAGGTCACTGCTAACATGGACCAGACATAAATTGAGGTCACTGCTAACATGGACCAGACATAACTTGAGATCACTGCTAACATGGACCAGACATAACTTGAGGTCACTGCTAACATGGATGGACCAGACATAACTTGAGGTCACTGCTAACATGGACCAGACATAACTTGAGGTCACTGCTAACATGGACCAGACATAACTTGAGGTCACTGCTAACATGGACCAGACATAACTTGAGGTCACTGCTAATATGGACCAGACATAACTTGAGGTCACTGCTAACATGGACCAGACATAACTTGAGGTCACTGCTAACATGGACCAGACATAACTTGAGGTCACTGCTAACATGGACCAGACATAACTTGAGGTCACTGCTAACATGGACCAGACATAACTTGAGGTCACTGCTAACATGACCAGACATAACTTGAGGTCACTGCTAACATGGACCAGACATAACTTGAGGTCACTGCTAACATGGACCAGACATAACTTGAGGTCACTGCTAACATGGACCAGACATAACTTGAGGTGACTGCTAACATGGATGGACCAGACATAACTTGAGGTCACTGCTAACATTGACCAGACATAACTTGAGGTCACTGCTAACATGGATGGACCAGACATAACTTGAGGTCACTGCTAACATGGACCAGACATAACTTGAGGTCACTGCTAACATGGACCAGACAAAACTTGAGGTCACTACTAACATGGACCAGACATAACTTGAGGTCCCTGCTAACATGGACCAGACATAACTTGAGGTCACTGCTAACATGGATGGACTAGACATAACTTGAAGTCAGTGCTAACATGGATGGACCAGACATAACTTGAGGTCACTGCTAACATGGACCAGACATAACTTGAGGTCACTGCTAACATGGACCAGACATAACTTGAGGTCACTGCTAACATGGGCCAGACATAACTTGAGGTCACTGCTAACATGGACCAGACATAAATTGAGGTCACTGCTAACATGGACCAGACATAACTTGAGATCACTGCTAACATGGACCAGACATAACTTGAGGTCACTGCTAACATGGATGGACCAGACATAACTTGAGGTCACTGCTAACATGGACCAGACATAACTTGAGGTCACTGCTAACATGGACCAGACATAACTTGAGGTCACTGCTAACATGGACCAGACATAACTTGAGGTCACTGCTAACATGGACCAGACATAACTTGAGGTCACTGCTAACATGGACCAGACATAACTTGAGGTCACTGCTAACATGGATGGACCAGACATAACTTGAGGTCACTGCTAACATGGACCAGACATAACTTGAGGTCACTGCTAACATGGACCAGACATAACTTGAGGTCACTGCTAACATGACCAGACATAACTTGAGGTCACTGCTAACATGGACCAGACATAACTTGAGGTCACTGCTAACATGGACCAGACATAACTTGAGGTCACTGCTAACATGGACCAGACATAACTTGAGGTCACTGCTAACATGGACCAGACATAACTTGAGGTCACTGCTAACATGGACCAGACATAACTTGAGGTCACTGCTAACATGGACCAGACATAACTTGAGGTCACTGCTAACATGGACCAGACATAACTTGAGGTCACCGCTAACATGGACCAGACATAACTTGAGGTGACTGCTAACATGGATGGACCAGACATAACTTGAGGTCACTGCTAACATTGACCAGACATAACTTGAGGTCACTGCTAACATGGATGGACCAGACATAACTTGAGGTCACTGCTAACATGGACCAGACATAACTTGAGGTCACTGCTAACATGGACCAGACATAACTTGAGGTCACTACTAACATGGACCAGACATAACTTGAGGTCACTGCTAACATGGACCAGACATAACTTGAGGTCACTGCTAACATGGATGGACTAGACATAACTTGAGGTCACTGCTAACATGGATGGACCAGACATAACTTGAGGTCACTGCTAAGATGGACCAGACATAACTTGAGGTCACTGCTAACATGGACCAGACATAACTTGAGGTCACTGCTAACATGGGCCAGACATAACTTGAGGTCACTGCTAACATGGACCAGACATAAATTGAGGTCACTGCTAACATGGACCAGACATAACTTGAGATCACTGCTAACATGGACCAGACATAACTTGAGGTCACTGCTAACATGGATGGACCAGACATAACTTGAGGTCACTGCTAACATGGACCAGACATAACTTGAGGTCACTGCTAACATGGACCAGACATAACTTGAGGTCACTGCTAACATGGACCAGACATAACTTGAGGTCACTGCTAACATGGACCAGACATAACTTGAGGTCCCTGCTAACATGGACCAGACATAACTTGAGGTCACTGCTAACATGACCAGAAATAACTTGAGGTCACTGCTAACATGGACCAGACATAACTTGAGGTCACTGCTAACATGACCAGACATAACTTGAGGTCACTGCTAACATGGACCAGACATAACGTGAGGTCACTGCTAACATGGACCAGACATAACTTGAGGTCACTGCTAACATGACCAGACATAACTTGAGGTCACTGCTAACATGGACCAGACATAACTTGAGGTCACTGCTAACATGGACCAGACATAACTTGAGGTCACTGCTAACATGGACCAGACATAACTTGAGGTCACTGCTAACATGGACCAGACATAACTTGAGGTCACTGCTAACATGGACCAGACATAACTTGAGGTGACTGCTAACATGGATGGACCAGACATAACTTGAGGTCACTGCTAACATTGACCAGACATAACTTGAGGTCACTGCTAACATGGATGGACCAGACATAACTTGAGGTCACTGCTAACATGGACCAGACATAACTTGAGGTCACTGCTAACATGGACCAGACATAACTTGAGGTCACTACTAACATGGACCAGACATAACTTGAGGTCACTGCTAACATGGACCAGACATAACTTGAGGTCACTGCTAACATGGATGGACTAGACATAACTTGAGGTCACTGCTAACATGGATGGACCAGACATAACTTGAGGTCACTGCTAACATGGACCAGACATAACTTGAGGTCACTGCTAACATGGACCAGACATAACTTGAGGTCACTGCTAACATGGGCCAGACATAACTTGAGGTCACTGCTAACATGGACCAGACATAAATTGAGGTCACTGCTAACATGGACCAGACATAACTTGAGATCACTGCTAACATGGACCAGACATAACTTGAGGTCACTGCTAACATGGATGGACCAGACATAACTTGAGGTCACTGCTAACATGGACCAGACATAACTTGAGGTCACTGCTAACATGGACCAGACATAACTTGAGGTCACTGCTAACATGGACCAGACATAACTTGAGGTCACTGCTAATATGGACCAGACATAACTTGAGGTCACTGCTAACATGGACCAGACATAACTTGAGGTCACTGCTAACATGGATGGACCAGACATAACTTGAGGTCACTGCTAACATGGACCAGACATAACTTGAGGTCCCTGCTAACATGGACCAGACATAACTTGAGGTCACTGCTAACATGACCAGACATAACTTGAGGTCACTGCTAACATGGACCAGACATAACTTGAGGTCACTGCTAACATGGACCAGACATAACTTGAGGTCACTGCTAACATGGACCAGACATAACTTGAGGTCACTGCTAACATGGACCAGACATAACTTGAGGTCACTGCTAACATGACCAGACATAACTTGAGGTCACTGCTAACATGGACCAGACATAACTTGAGGTCACTGCTAACATGGACCAGACATAACTTGAGGTCACTGCTAACATGGACCAGACATAACTTGAGGTCACTGCTAACATGGACCAGACTTGCCTACAAGACGTCAGATATGTTGTGATGGCCGTCTCCATGTAGTGGTGAGGGTACTGTTTCTGGCTCTGGGGGTCTAGGAGAAACACTGCCAGGCTGGCCATTTCCTGTGTACAAGAAACAGTGATTGAACAGATAGGTGGACACAAGTGATAGGTATGTACAGACAGGTGGCCCTAAGTGTTAAGTGTGTACAGACAGGTGGGCTCAAGTTATAGGTGTGTATAGACACGTAGGCCCATATGATAGGTGTGTACAGACAGGGGGACCCAAGTAATAGGTGTGTACAGACAGGTGGGCCCAAGTGATAGGTGTGTACAGACAGGTGGGCCCAAGTGATAGGTATGTACAGACAGGTGGGCCAAAGTGATAGGTGTGTACAGGCAGGTGGGTCCAAGTGATAGGTGTGTACAGACAGGTGGGCCCAGTAGTAATAGTGCGAACAGACAGGTGAACCCAGTAGTAATAGTGCGTACATATATTTTTAGAAAATGTGCAAGCGACATGAGTGACATGTACACATTTTTGTGAAATATGCCTTATTGACAAATCATTACCTTTAATCGAAATTATGGGCCAGCAAACAAAGCAGTCCGCAACTCACATAAAGTGTTCATGACCCACTAATGAAGTACCCATGACCCACTAATGAATTATCCATGACCCACTCATGAAGTGTCCATGACCTACTAATGAAGTACCCATGACCCATTAATGAAGTGTCCATGACCCACTCATGAAGTGTCCATGACCCACTAATGAAGTGTCCATGACCCACTAATGAAGTGTCCATGACCCACTAATGAAGTGTCCATGACCCACTAATGAAGTGTCCATGACCTACTAATGAAGGGCCCATGACCTACTAATGAAGTGTCCTTGACCCACTCACCAATGAACCAGCAAAGTGTAGCCAAGCCTGGTCATTGTTGAAATCCTTCTTGGCAGCGTGGTACGTGTTGTAGGCAAAGTCGTACATCTGGAAGAGAAAAGCCAGGTCTGCTAGGCGGCGCAGCTGGAGCTCTGGAGCATCTCTGACGTAACTAGAAGAAAGAAAGACATGAGGCCAAACAAGATCAATGTAGATATTTATGAGCCTCATACCAAACAAGATCAATGTAGATATTTATGAGCCTCAGACCAAACAAGATCTATATAGATATTTATGAGCCTCAGACCAAACAAGATCAATGTAGATATTTATGAGCCTCATACCAAACAAAATCTATGTAGATATTTATGAGTCTCAGGCCAAACAAGATCTATGTAGATATTTATGAGCCTCAGACCAAATAAGATTAATGTATGAAGGGCGTTCAAATCAAACCAGGACTTTTTGTTCTAGTTCTACCTGAATGTGTTATAGCGTGCTGGAACTACTAGCATTAGTTAGGGGCACTTGTGTCCTATTACTGCTAGGTGGCCCACTTGTGTCCTATTACTGCTAGGTGGCCCACTTGTGTCCTATTACTGCTAGGTGGCCCACTTGTGTCCTATTACTGCTAGGTGGCCCACTTGTGTCCTATTACTGCTAGGTGGCCCACTTGTGTCCTATTACTGCTAGGTGGCCCACTTGTGTCCTATTACTTCTAGGTGGCCCACTTGTGTCCTATTACTGCTAGGTGACCCACTTGTGTCCTATTACTGCTAGGTGGCCCACTTGTGTCCTATTACTGCTAGGTGGCCCACTTGCCATGGGCCAGTCATGTGACAGATAAATAACAATGGCATGGAACAGCGTGTTGTGATGAAGTTTCTTGTGGAAGAAGGTGTGAAACCTGCAGACATTTACAGGAGACTGGAATCAGAATTCAGTGATGAGACACCCAGTAAGACACTTGAATGGTGTAAACATTTTAGAGAAGGCCGTACATCCGTGACTCATGACCCTGGTGGCTCTCAACCCATCGACACATAACCTGTCGCAAAATTGCACAAGAGGCAAGTTTTTCTCTGGGTACGGTGAACAGGAGGCAAGTCTTTCTCTGGGTACGGTGAACAGGAGGCAAGTCTTTCTCTGGGTACGGTGAACAAGAGGCAAATCTTTCTCTGGGTACGGTGAACAAGAGGCAAGTCTTTCTCTGGGTACGGTGAACAAGAGGCAAATCTTTCTCTGGGTACGGTGAACAAGAGGCAAATCTTTCTCTGGGTACGGTGAACAAGAGGCAAGTCTTTCTCTGGGTACGGTGAACAAGAGGCAAGTCTTTCTCTGGGTACGGTGAACACTATTATTCATGAACATTTGCGGAAGGTTAGTGCACGTTGGGTTTGATCACAAAGGGCGTCCTGCTCCTGCAAGATAAGGTTCGACCTCATATGGCTCACCACACTATGTGCCATCTGCAACAACTCAGCTACGAGGTATTGCCACATCCACCTTACAGCCTAGACTTTGCTCCAAACGATTTCCACCGGTTTGGAACCCTAAATAAATTCCTGGGAGGTCAGCATTTTAGGACTGATGACGAAGTGAAACAGGATGTCCTGGATTGGTTCCGACGTACTGACAAATCTTTCTTCGCTGAAGCTTTTCAAACATTACTTTAACCCTGGGGCAAGTGCATCAACGTTGCAGGAGAATATATCAACAAATTAATGGCTTTTTCACTACTTGAACATTTATATTTTTTCCCTTACAAAAAAAATTCCCAGTTTGACTTGAACACCCCTTGCAGATATTTATGAGCCATACTCATAACATGCTGTAAGATGTGACGTGAGTCTCGTCATAAGTCATCCTATTTTAAAATGTGTACTGAAATCAAATTCACTAGGCCACAAGGTGCCAAAAGAAAAGTATATCAAAGCAAGTTTTTATTTCTGTAAATACATGTTCAAAACATTAGTAAGGGATCAAGATGCTGAGCAGCGCATGAGCTGCAGCAGTCAGCGACCCATAGCTGACTGCTAGTGTCACGGCCAGCGAACCAGAGCTACCAAGACCCTTCTACACCTCCACGCGGTGATCCTGGATAACAGGCTGCAACAGAGCAGACTGGCTAAGGAGAAGGGATCGAAGAGGGAATGCTAACCCGGTACTCAAAAAATGCTTGCTGAAGTCGGATGTGTTGGACCGAAAGGTGCAAATATCGCAGCCAAGCTGTAAACTACGACACAACTCATTCTGTTCTCTGGACTACATTCTGCTACTTAAGCCCTTTCAGAGTTTGGTAGTGGGAGATTGAGAACGAACGAAGTCAAGCCAAAACATTAGTAATAGGATCTATGTCCCTTTTTAAAAAATACTTTAGTTATAAGATCTGTGTGATAGTTATGTATGTAAGACTTTAGTTGTATGTAAGACTTTAGTTGTATGTAAGACTTTAGTTGTAAGATCTGTGTGATAGTTATGTATGTAAGACTTTAGTTGTATGTAAGACTTTAGTTATAAGATCTGTGTGATAGTTATGTATGTAAGACTTTAGTTGTATGTAAGACTTTAGTTGTATGTAATACTTTAGTTATAAGATCTGTGTGATAGTTATGTATGTAATACTTTAGTTATAAGATCTGTATGATAGTTATGTATGTAATACTTTAGTTATAAGATCTGTGTGATAGTTATGTATGTAAGACTTTAGTTATAAGATCTGTGATAGTTATGTATGACATACCTATATTAGGACTTGTATTATTGGTGCATGCTTCCTTAAGACAAAATGGGACATAGAGAACTTACACAACGCTTGTGGTCTGTGTCGCCGGGACGGCACCGGTTGGCTTGGTGCCAAACCATTTCTTGGTGGCACTGAACAAGGATCTGTGAAGGCCTTTTCTGGAGATGAGCTGGGGGAGAAATAGGAGATGAGCTGGGGGAGAAATGGGAGATGAGCTGGGGGAGAAATGGGAGATCAGCTGGGGGACAAATGGGAGATCAGCTGGGGGAGAAGAGCTGGGGGAGAGATGGAAGATGAGCTGGGGAAAAGAGCTGAGGGAGAGATGGGAGATGAGCTGGGGGAGAAATGGGAGATGAGCTGGGGGAGAAATGGGAGATGAGCTGGGGAGAAATGGGAGATGAGCTGGGGGGAGAGATGGTAGATGAGTTGGGGGGAGATGGGAGATGAGCTGGGGAAGAAGAGATGGGAGATGAGCTGGGGGAGAAATGGGAGATAAGCTGGGGGAGAAGAGCTGGGGGAGAGATGGGAGATGAGCTGGGGGAGAGATGCGAGATGAGCTGGGGGAGAGATAGGAGATGAGCTGGGGGAGATATGGGAGATGAGCTGGGTGAGAGATGGGAGATGAGCTGGGGGAGAGATGGGAGATGAGCTGGGGGAGAAGAGCTGGGGGAGAGATCGGAGATGAGCTGAGGGAGAAGAGCTGGGGAAGAGATGGGAGATGAGCTGGGGATGAAATGGGAGATGAGATGGGGGAGAAATTTGAGATGAGCTGGGGGATAAATGGGAGATGAGCTGGGGGAGAAATGGGAGATGAGCTGGGATATGAGCTGGGGAGAGATGGGAGATGAGCTGGGGGAGAGATGGGAGATGAGCTGGGGGATAAATGGGAGATGAGCTGGGGGAGAAATGGGAGAAGAGCTGGGGAGAAATGGGAGATGAGCTGGGGGAGAGATGGGAGATGAGCTGGGGGAGAGATGGGAGATGAGCTGGGGGAGAGATGGGAGATGAGCTGGGGGATAAATGGGAGATGAGCTGGGGGAGAAAATAGACAGTCATATGACAGTTCTGCCTCAGAGTACTACGGATATTGATTGCCACACAGTTCTGCCTCAGAGCACTACAGATATGGAAGCCACACAGCTGTCTAAAAGAGCACTACGGATATGGATGGCCACAAAGTTCTGCATCAGAGCACTACAGATATGGAAGGAATACAGTTCTGTCTAAAAGAGCACTACGGATATGGATGGCCACAAAGTTCTGCATCAGAGCACTACAGATATGGAAGGAATACAGTTCTGTCTAAAAGAGCACTATGGATATGGATGGCCACACAGTTCTAGATGATGACACAGCAATGGATGTCAGACAAGCTGAGACGACTGGATTTCATTACAATGATGACAATTCTGTTTAAAACAACAACATACAACTAACACAACACTAACACAAGACTAACACTAACATAAGACTAACACACCACTAACACTAACACTAACACAAGACTAACACTAACACAAACACAACTCTAACACAACAGAACACTAACACAACACTAACACAACACTAACACAAGACTAACACTAACACAACTCTAACACAAGACTAACACTAACACAACACTAACTCTAACACAAGACTAACACTAACACTAACACAACACAAGACTAACACTAACACAACAATAACACAAGACTAACACTAACACAACACTAACACAACTCTAACACTAGACTAACACTAACACAACTCTAACACAACACTAACACAACAATAACACAAGACTAACACAACACTAACACAACTCTAACACTAGACTAACACTAACACAACACTAACACAACAATAACACAAGACTAACACTAACACAACACTAACACAACTCTAACACTAGACTAACACTAACACAAACACAACACTAACACAACAATAACACAAGACTAACACTAACACAACACTAACACTAGACTAACACAACTCTAACACAAGACTAACACAACACTAACACAAGACTAACACAACTCTAACACAACACTAACACAACTCTAACACTAGACTAACACTAACACAACTCTAACACAAGACTAACACAACTCTAACACAAGACTAACACAACTCTAACACAACACTAACACAAGACTAACACTAACACTAACACAACTCTAACACAACACTAACACTAACACAAGACTAACACAACACTAACACAACACTAACACAAGACTAACACTAACAAAACACTAACACAAGACTAACACAACACTAACTCTAACACAACACTAACACAGTGAACATGTGGTCCACCTGATCATTGAGTATCTTGACTTGCCGCTCCACCCAGGGAATGAGAGCCTGCAGCACAAACTCGTGCATGAAAATCCTCAATCGGTCAAGGTCACTTGCGGCCAGACACATGCCATGAGCCTTGCTCTGACTATAGTCTGTGTTTTTATGATGGCCAGAAGTCTGACGATTCTCTTCTGTTTATGGAAAGTGTTTCAACATGACATCATACATTCAACCTTTAATATAGCATTTGATAGAATTCAATCACAGCTAGAATATACATTCAATCATTATTTTAGCATTGGATAGAATTCAATCATGCTAGAATACACATTCAATCCTTATTCTAGCATTTGACAGAATTCAATCATGCTATAATACACATTCAATCATTATTAAATCATTTGACAGAATTCAATCATGCTATAATACACATTCAATCATTATTAAATCATTTGATAGAATTCAATCATGCTATAATACACATTCAATCATTATTAAATCATTTGATAGAATTCAATCATGCTATAATACACATTCAATCATTATTAAATCATTTGATAGAATTCAATCATGCTATAATACACATTCAATCATTATTAAATCATTTGATAGAATACAATCATGCTATAATACACATTCAATCATTATTAAATCATTTGATAGAATTCAATCATGCTATACACATTCAATCATTATTAAATCATTTGATAGAATTCAATCATGCTATAATACACATTCAATCCTTATTAAATCATTTGATAGAATTCAATCATGATATAATACACATTCAATCCTTATTAAATCATTTGATAGAATTCAATCATGCTATAATATACATCTCTCACTTGCAATTATTCTTATTTACGTCACCAAAGATATTATTTCATGCCATATTTCATCTGACCGTGACTCCTTTCTGACGTGGATAACGTATTTCGGCTAAAGTAATAATAATTTCCCTCCTGTTGCTAGCTACTGGATGCATAACATCGCCAGGACACACTTTTGTCTAACCAGCTGTCAATATGTACCCGACTGCTTGAAGTTAAAGATGTTCAGGCAGCCAGGAATGACACATTAGCCGGGACCTTGTGGTACATTAGCTGGGACCTTGAGGCATATTAGTTGGACCTCATGGCACATTAGCCAGGACTTCATGGCACATTAGCCAGGACCTCATGGCACATCAGCTGAGACCTCTTGGCTCATTATTCGGGACCTAATGGCACATTAGCTGAAACCACATTGCACATTAGCCGAGACCTCGCAGCCCATCAGCAGAAACCTTGTCTATCTGCTACTTACTAAACTGCATGATAGAATTCTCTTCTCTGCTCCTTCAGATCTGTCCCTCCTGATCTATCTCCCCCAGCTTATATACTAAGCTCCCCACTTTGGTCAATGACTTCTACTTTCATGAGTTCATTTCCCTCAAACTTCATTTGAATTGGCGTATCCCAGAGAAAGGCTGCCTTGTTTTTCAACCTACTAAGTGACCAAGAGGTCGTGGAATTCCCAGTAGAAATCGTGGGAAGGTAACCATTTTGGCTAGACAGTCTTAAACTGTATTGTTTGAGAGTTAACGACAATGTCCCGTTCAATGAACTGAGCCTCTCAGGCAGCGTACTCAAGTTATGTGTGGGTACCCCGAATGGTATTTTCAGGGGTTCCACAGCGTTGGCTTGTTGGACTCTTGTAACTCTGTGACACTTACTTCCTACTGGCTGACCTTACTACCTTCTGGCTGACCTTACTTCCTACTGGCTGACCTACCTACCAACTTGCCTGCTGGCTGACCTTACTTCCTACTGGCTGACCTTACTTCCTACTGGCTGACCTACCTACCAACTTGCCTGCTGGCTGACCTTACTTCCTACTGGCTGACCTACCTACCAACTTGCCTGCTGGCTGACCTTACTTCCTACTGGCTGACCTTACTTCCTACTGGCTGACCTTACTTCCTACTGGCAGACCTTACTTCCTACTGGCTGACCTACCTACCAACTTGCCTGATGGCTGACCTTACTTCCTACTGGCTGACCTACCTACCAACTTGCCTGCTGGCTGACCTTACTTCCTACTGACTGACCTACCTACCAACTTGCCTGCTGGCTGACCTTACTTCCTACTGGCTGACCTACCTACCAACTTGCCTGCTGGCTGACCTTACTTCCTACTGGCTGACCTTACTTCCTACTGGCTGACCTTACTTGCTACTGGCTGACCTTACTTCCTACTGGCTGACCTACCTACCAACTTGCCTGCTGGCTGACCTTACTTCCTACTGGCTGACCTACCTACCAACTTGCCTGTTGGCTGACCTTACTTCCTGCTGGCTGACCTTACTTCCTACTGGCTGACCTTACTTCCTACTGGCTGACCTTACTTCCTACTTGCCTGACCTTACTTCCTACTGGCTGACCTTACTTCCTACTGGCTGACCTTACTTCCTACTGGCTGACCTTAGTTCCTACTGGCTGACCTTACTTCCTACTGGCTGACCTTACTTCCTACTGGCTGACCTTAGTTCCTACTGGCTGACCTTACTTGCTACTGGCTGACCTTACTTCCTACTGGCTGACCTACCTACCAACTTGCCTGCTGGCTGACCTTACTTCCTACTGGCTGACCTTACTTCCTACTGGCTGACCTTACTTCCTACTGGCTGACCTTCCTACCAACTTGCCTGACCTTACTTCCTACTGGTTGACCTTACTTCCTACTGGCTGACCTTACTTCCTACTGGCTGACCTTACTTCCTACTGGCTGACCTTTCTTCCTACTGGCTGACCTTACTTCCTACTGGCTGACCTACCTACCAACTTGCCTGCTGGCTGACCTGCCTACCTCTTTGACCAACCCACCACAGAGATAAAAACCAAAACATATGCCCACCTGGATAGCCACTGTCAGGGGAGGGCGTGTCCCTATTAGGTGGGGTGGTAGGTGAGGCAAGAGGATGGCTCAACCGATCACATGATGAAGGTGATGTTATACCAGATGATCCTGGGGACAGTTCCAAATGACAAGGTGCAGTGACATTTATCATCTTATGTAACTAATACCGCACAACAGCCTCAATTCTATACATACGGGATAGGACCCTGGTCATTTATAGGTCACCGACCTAAAGGAAGCGACCAGCTGTGAGTCACTGGCTACTGTCCACCCAACTCACTGCTGTTTCCCCCCCCCCCTTCCAATTCACTGCTGGTGTGACGACTGAAGGTGGCAAACCATTGAAGGTCTGTTAGGAGAGGTATGACGACTGAAGGTGGCAAACCATGAAGGTATGTTAGGAGAGGTTTGACGACTAAAGGTGGCAAACCATTGAAGGTCTGTTAGGAGAGGTATGACGACTGAAGGTGGCAAACCATGAAGGTATGTTAGGAGACGTTTGATGACTAAAGGTGGCAAACCATTGAAGGTCTGTTAGGAGAGGTATGACGACTGAAGGTGGCAAACCATGAAGGTATGTTAGGAGAGGTTTGACGACTAAAGGTGGCAAACCATTGAAGGTCTGTTAGGAGAGGTATGATGACTGAAGGTGGCAAACCATGAAGGTATGTTAGGAGAGGTTTGACGACTAAAGGTGGCAAACCATTGAAGGTCTGTTAGGAGAGGTTTGACGACTGAAGGTGGCAAACCATGAAGGTATGTTAGGAGAGTTATGACAGGACACAAAGGAACCTAAACTGAAGATAACTGAGATGACAAAGTTATATATTCTGCTGCTGTTCTGTTGCAGCCATCGAAGGTCTGCCCTAAATATACTTTCCTCGTCTTGCTGCAGCCATCGAAGGTCTGCCCTAAATATACTTTCCTCGTCTTGCTGCAGCCATCGAAGGTCTGCCCTAAATATACTTTCCTCGTCTTGCTGCAGCCATCGAAGGTCTGCCCTAAATATACTTTCCTCGTCTTGCTGCAGCCATCGAAGGTCTGCCCTAAATATACTTTCCTCGTCTTGCTGCAGCCATCGAAGGTCTGCCCTAAATATACTTTCCTCGTCTTGCTGCAGCCATCGAAGGTCTGCCCTAAATATACTTTCCTCGTCTTGCTGCAGCCATCGAAGGTCTGCCCTAAATATACTTTCCTCGTCTTGCTGCAGCCATCGAAGGTCTGCCCTAAATATACTTTCCTCGTCTTGTCCTAGAAAACCACTTTTGATAGCATTGTCCATCTTTCAAATAAATGATCAAATGAAAGAAACCACACGACCTACCTAAACCACACGACCTACCTAAACCACACGACCTACCTAAACCACATGACCTACCTAAACCACACGACCTACCTAAACCACATGATCTACCTAAACCACAAGACCTACCTAAACCACAAGACCTACCTAAACCACACGACCTACCTAAACCACATGATCTACCTAAACCACATGACCTACCTAAACCACACGACCTACCTAAATAACATGACTTCCTAAACCACATGATCTACCTAAACCACAAGACCTACCTAAACCACAAGACATACCTAAACCACACGACCTACCTAAGCCACACGACCTACCTAAACCACATGACCTACCTAAACCACAAGACCTACCTAAACCACATGACCTACCTAAACCACATGACCTACCTATATCACAAGACCTACCTAAACCCCATGACCTACCTAAACCACATGACCTACCTAAACCACAAGACCTACCTAAACCACATGATCTACCTAAACCACACGACCTACCTAAACCACATGACTTACCTAAACCACATGATCTACCTAAACCACAAGACCTTCCTAAACCACATGACCTACCTAAACCACAAGACCTACCTAAACCACAAGACCTACCTAAACCACAAGACCTACCTAAATGACCTTCATGTTTTAGAGAGTAACTACAGACCTGATTCCTCCAACACATTGTCAAATATGGAGTTGATCTCTGCGTTGTTCTGTCTTGTCTCCTGGATGATGCCTTCAGAAAGGTGTGCTGGAAAGCTCGGAGACTCGTCCATCACATAAGATTGCTCACTGTCAACACTATCCTGAGATAACATAAACACATTGGATTGTTGTTGACAATGTCTCCCTCCCCTGTAAATATGATATATACACAGACACAGGGAATACATTAGACGTATCATTTACAGGTGTAGCCCTTTGCAGGCATGACTGACTATAGTAGCCCCTTCCAGACATGACTGACTATAGTAGCCCCTTCCAGTCATGATGGACTATAGTAGCCCCTTCCAGTCATGACTGACTATAGTAGCCCCTTCCAGTCATGACTGACTATAGTAGCCCCTTCCAGTCATGACTGACTATAGTAGGCCGTCCAGCCATGACTGACTATAGTAGCCCCTTCCAGTCATGACTGACTATAGTAGGCCCGTCCAGTCATGACTGACTATAGCAGCCCCTTCCAGTCATGACTGACTATAGTAGCCCCATCCAGTCATGACTGACTATAGTAGCCCCTTCCAGTGGTGACTCACCGTTTCTGTTTGCTGTCCCTGTGTTGTTACCTGCGGTCTGTCCAGGATGCAAGCTAGTGCATCTATCCAATAGACTAGCTGGTGCTTCATGTGTGCTTGTAAATCTATCCAATAGACTAGCTGGTGCTTCCTGTGTGGTTGTAAATCTATCCAATAGATTAGCTGGTGCTTCCTGTGTGCTTGTGCATCTATCCAATAGACTAGCTGGTGCTTCCTGTGTGGTTGTATATCTATCCAATAGACTGGCTGGTGCTTCCTGTGTGCTTGTAAATCTATCCAATAGACTGGCTGGTGCTTCCTGTGTTGATACCTGCAGTCTGACCAGGACGCAAGCGTGTGCATCTTTCTATGGAAAACAAGCTGCTGCTCGCCCCAAGGTCTCCCATCTCTACAAGCTGCTGCCCGCCCCGCAGGTCTCCCATCTCTACAAGCTGCTGCCCGCCCCGCAGGTCTCCCATCTCTACAAGCTGCTGCCCGCCCCGCAGGTCTCCCATCTCTACAAGCTGCTGCCCGCCCCGCAGGGAAACGACAATAATTGACAGTCTGGTAATAGCGACATCACAAGACTTGCCAGATTAACGACGTGACAACCGCAGTCTTAGCACCTCCAGCTCCGGATTGTGCCTCAGGGTTTACTCCCAAAGCCTTTCCTGGCAACAGGTATCCCACAAGCCAGTGGTGGGTTATGACTACAGACACTGATCACTAAATCTTGTCTGTCTATGACATATGGGCGAAGGTCAACATGTCAACTACTGACTAGGATAATGATTTTCAGCATTCAATCCCATTGGACATCAAAAAAGATATAGAGAAATAAACACAATTCAGAAATGAATCAGACAGAAGCGAAGCAGAGAATCAGAAAGAAGCAGAGCAGAGAATCAGAAAGAAGCGAAGCAGAGAATCAGAAAGAAGCCAAGCAGAGAATTGGAAAACCAAGCAGAGAATCAGAAAGAAGCCAAGCAGAGAATCGGAAAGAAGCCAAGCAGAGAATTGGAAAACCAAGCAGAGAATTGGAAAACCAAGCAGAGAATCAGAAAGAAGCCAGGCAGAGAATAAGAAAGAAGCCAAGCAGAGAATCAGAAAAAAGCCAAGCAGAGAATCAGAAAGAAGCCAAGCACAGAATCAGAAAGAAACGAAGCAGAGAATCAAAAAGAAACGAAGCAGAGAATCAGAAAGAAACGAAGCAGAGAATCAGAAAGAAGCCAAGCAGAGAATCAGAAAGAAGCCAAGCAGAGAATCAGAAAGAAGCCAAGCACAGAATCAGAAAGAAACGAAGCAGAGAATCAAAAAGAAACGAAGCAGAGAATCAGAAAGAAACGAAGCAGAGAATCAGAAAGAAACGAAGCAGAGAATCAGAAAGAAGCCAAGCAGAGAATCAGAAAGAAGCCAAGCAGAGAATCAGAAAGAAGCCAAGCAGAGAATCAGAAAGAAGCCAAGCAGAGAATCAGAAAGAAGCCAAGCACAGAATTGGAAAACCAAGCAGAGAATCAGAAAGAAGCCAAGCAGAGAATCAGAAAGAAGCCAAGCAGAGAATCAGAAAGAAGCCAAGCACAGAATTGGAAAACCAAGCAGAGAATCAGAAAGAAGCCAAGCAGAGAATCAGAAAGAAGCCAAGCAGAGAATCAGAAAGAAGCCAAGCACAGAATCAGAAAGAAGCCAAGCAGAGAATCAGAAAGAAGCCAAGCACAGAATCAGAAAGAAGCCAAGCAGAGGATCAGAAATTTAAAAAAAATTAGCATAGCTTTTGACATTAAAAGTATGTAGCCAAAAATAGAAATGGCCGAGCTTTACCAGTGATTGCGATGGCTTTGTTAAAAACTGACTCCACGGATCTGGCTGCACTTGGATGCCACTTTGAATTGGGTCTGCTGCGTTGGAGGATTGAGAGTTGATCTGTAGAAGATGGCATATTTGTACGCCAAATGTAGCCTTCATGCTCTGATAAACAGCTTCAGCTCTAGAACAGAAAATGGATGCTCACATAATAAGAACATTTGCAAATAAGGCTTGGATAAATTAGAAAATGGCCGACACAACCAACTTCAGTGTACCTGGCCACCTCTATTTATGCTGAGTGACTTTCATTGCTGGAAGTGCCGATCACAGAGCATAACAAATCCGTAGCACCTGTGGTGATCTCTAAACTGTCCCCTGACTTCATCAAGTACCATACCCATTTACAGCTGTGTTGACTGGGAGAAGAGGTCATGCCATGAAAAAACCCACAACAATCGCTTCACAGCTCATCTGGATGAAGGTCTTCTACCTGAAAGTCAGTTTGGATTCCGGAAAGAGCGTGGGACCGCAGATATGGTCTTTGCTGCCAGACAGCTACAAGAGAAATGCCAGGAACAGCACTGCGACCTGTACAGAGCCTTCATCGATCTGACAAAGGCGTTTGATAAGATCAACAGAGGAGACCTGTGGAAAATCATGACAAAGTACGGCTGCCCAATAAAATTAATTAATGTAGTACGGCAACTGCATGATGGAATGCAGGCTAGTTCAGGTAAATGGTTCTATATTGAAGTCCTTTCCAGTAACTAACGGCGTTAAACACGGCTGTGTAGGCTTGCACCAACCTTGTTCAGCACGCAGTTCTCTGTAATGCTGACTGATGCGTTCAGAGACGGGGGACATAGGAATCGACATAAGATATCGTATAGATGGTCAGCTGTTCTTCTTCTTCTTCTTCATCGTACGCAGCGGTCAGCTGTTCAACCTAAGGCGGCTTCAAGCAAAAACTAAGGTCAAGACACACACCATCTGAGATATTCTGTTTGCTGACAATTGTGCCCTGCACGCTGTCACAGAGGCTGATCTGCAGAAAAGCATGGATAATTTCTCCTTGGCGTGTTTCAACTTTGGACCATCAACACAGAGAAAACTGAAATAATGTACCAACCAGCTCCTGGCGAAACGTACTGAGTCAATCATCAAGATCAATGGTGAAAAACTAAAAGTTGTAAATAGATTCACATACCTCGGTAGTACACTGTCTCAGAATGTAGTCATGGATGATGAGATGAACGTTAGAATGTAGTCATGGATGATGAGATGAACGTTAGAATGTAGTCATGGATGATGAGATGGACGTTAGAATGTAGTCATGGATGATGAGATGAACGTTAGAATGTAGTCATGGATGATGAGATGAACGTTAGAATGTAGTCATGGATGATGAGATGAATGTTAGAATGTAGTCATGGATGATGAGATGAACGTTAGAATGTAGTCATGGATGATGAGATGGACATTAGAATGTAGTCATGGATGATGAGATGAACATTAGAATGTAGTCATGGATGATGAGATGGACATTAGAATGCAGTCATGGATGATGAGATGGACATTAGAATGTAGTCATGGATGATGAGATGAATGTTAGAATGTAGTCATGGATGATGAGATGAACATTAGAATGTAGTCATGGATGATGAGATGGACATTAGAATGTAGTCATGGATGATGAGATGGACATTAGAATGTAGTCATGGATGATGAGATGGACATTAGAATGTAGTCATGGATGATGAGATGGACATTAGAATGTAGTCATGGATGGTGAGATGGACATTAGAATGTAGTAATGGATGATAAGACGGACATTAGAATGTAGTCATGGATGGTGAGAAGGACATTAGAATGTAGTCATGGATGATGAGATGGACATTAGAATGTAGTTATGGATGATGAGATGGACATTAGAATGTAGTCATGGATGGTGAGATGGACATTAGAATGTAGTCATGGATGGTGAGATGGACATTAGAATGTAGTCATGGATGGTGAGATGGACATTAGAATGTAGTCATGGATGATGAGATGGACATTAGAATGTAGTCATGGATGATGAGATGGACGTTAGAATGTAGCCATGGATGATGAGATGGACGTTAGAATGTAGCCATGGATGATGAGACGAAAATCAGAATCGCCAAAGCCAGGGCAACTTTTGGCAGACTACACTCAAACGCCTGGTGTCAAAATGGCATCAGCCTCCAGACGAAGCTGAAAGTGTACAGGGCAGTGCTGGTCCCTGTGCTGCTATATGCAAGTGAAACATGAACTGTACACAGGCATCATGCAAAGAAGCTGAATCACTTTCACACACTTTGTCTCAGGATGTCAAATGGCAAGACAGGATCCCGGACACTGCTGTTCTTGAGAGAGCTAGTATCCCTAGCATTCATACCATCATGGTGCAATCACAGATTCGCTGGGCGAGTCATGTGGTTCGCATGCCAGACTATCGGTTGCCAAAAATAATCTTCTGCGGCGAGATGCAGGAGGGCGAACGCTCCCAATGAGGCAAAAAAAAGGACTTTAAAGACACACTAAAAAAAGCCTTCAGCATAAACCTCGAAACATGGGAAGACCGTACAACCTGGCACACAGCTCTCCGCAGAGAAGCAGTGTCATGCGAGGCTTCTAAAAAGACTGCATCAGAACAACGGAGACAGGCCAGAAAAGTCTATGAGATATCACCGTCCTGCGAAGCGAACTTTCCATGCCCTCACTGCCTGCGAGTATGCAGATCCCAAATCAGACCCGCCAGCCATCTCCGCACCCCTCCTCAATCCCGACTTACAGAATACTCGACTGGAGGGGCTGGCTAAATGAAAAAAGAAAAGGTCCTCATCAGGTGTGATGGACGAACAACAACAATGAGGTCATGTGATTCCCCTAGACTTAATGAGGTCCATGTGATTCCCCTAGACTTAATGAGGTCATGTGGTTCCCCTATACTTAATGAGGTCATGTGATACGCCCAAGGTTTAACACGACCATATGATTCCCCCAAAGGTTTAACATGACCATGTGATTCCCCTAAGGTTTAACATGACCATGTGATTCCCCCAAAGGTTTAACACGACCATGTAATTCCCCCAAGGTTTAACATGACGATGTGATTCCTCCAAAGGTTTAACACAACCATGTGATTCCCTCAAGGTTTAACACGACCATGTGATTCTCCCAAGGTTTAACACGACCATGTGATTCCCCTACGTTTTAACAAGGTTAAATTAACTGATCAGTCCAAGATCTCCAAGCAAACAGGAAATGACAGTGTTTGTTTCTGTTTAGCATGATCCTCCGTCACTCTTGACCTGGCTTACTCCTGGCTCCCTTCAGAACATAGGGGCTGCAATGTCTGCTCTCTATCAATTCTTTTTGAGGGTGCCTTCTGTAGTTACGACCGTAATAATTTAGCTTTCCTGACTTCCTCTGCCACTGTTTGAGCATGGCCTACTTTAGAAACATCGCTGACTAAATAATGGAACTCATTGCGTGCCAAGGTTTATAATCAATCCATGCTCGACACAGAGAAATAAAACAAATTCCCAAAACACAATAAATCCTTGCTGAGAGTGATCCTTACACAGAATCCTGCCCTGAAACCAACTGCATAGCCATCTTTGTTTCTGGAACACGCTATTATAGTTGTGCTGCTAGTTGACATATACAAGTTCCGTTATTTAGTCACCTATGGAATGTGACGTTTCAAAGGGATTCCTCCGTGAGCCAAAAGGACTGTATCTACAATAGACTGTGGTTCATATAACTTGTGTTCTATCCCCCACCCCCCCCTCTTCTCCCATGTGTTCTGTGCCCCCCCCCTCTTCTCCCATGTGTTCTGTTCCCCCCCTCCCCCAACTCTTCTTCCATGTGTTCTTTAAATCCCCCCCCTCCCAAACTCTTTTCCCATGTGTTCTGTGCCCCCCCCCCCCAAACTCTTCTCCCATGTGTTCTGTGCCCCCCCCCAAACTCTTCTCCCATGTGTTCTGTGCCCCCCCCCCCTAAACTCTTCTCCCATGTGTTCTGTGCCCCCCCCCAAACTCTTCTCCCATGTGTTCTGTGCCCCCCCCCCTAAACTCTTCTCCCATGTGTTCTGTGCCCCCCCTCCCCCAACTCTTCTCCCATGTGTTCTGTGCCCCCCCCCTCCCCCCAACTCTTCTCCCATGTGTTCTGTGCCCCCCTTCCCCCAAACTCTTCTCCCATGTGTTCTGTGCCCCCCCCCAAACTCTTTTCCCATGTGTTCTGTGCCCCCCCCCTAAACTCTTCTCCCATGTGTTCTGTGCCCCCCCCCCAAACTCTTCTCCCATGTGTTCTGTGCCCCCCCCCCAACTCTTCTCCCATGTGTTCTGTGCCCCCCTCCCCCAACTCTTCTCCCATGTGTTCTGTGCCCCCCCTCCCCCAACTCTTCTCCCATGTGTTCTGTGTCCCCCCCCCCCAAACTCTTCTCCCATGTGTTCTGTGCCCCCCCCCCTTCTCCCATGTGTTCTGTGCCCCCCCCTCTTCTCCCATGTGTTCTGTGCCCCCCCTCTTCTCCCATAGTGTTCTGTGCCCCCCCCTCTTCTCCCATGTGTTCTGTGCGCCCCCCCCTCTTCTCCCATGTGTTCTGTGCCCCCCCCCCTTCTCCCATGTGTTCTGTGCCCCCCCCTTCTCCCATGTGTTCTGTGCCCCCCCCTTCTCCCATGTGTTCTGTGCCCCCCCCTTCTCCCATGTATTCTGTGCCCCCCCCCTCTTCTCCCATGTGTTCTGTGCCCCCCCCCCTCTTCTCCCATGTGTTCTGTGCCCCCCCTCTCTCACTAATCTCTAACTGTATTAGTCCCAGTTCTGCATTTTCCAACATGGCCCAAACTGGATGAAGACCCCCCCAATTGGGTGAAGGCGCCATTTATGCCACTCTGCTAACCACATAACCAAGACCTGATGTTATAGCCACACAGCCCGCCTTTTACGACATGTTCTCTGTGGGGCAAGAATCCCCAGGGCTCTGAACCCTGGCCTTCCATGATAATAACCGGTCTTCTTTCATTCTGCAGACATGTCCAAACCTGTTCCACTACAGTCTGCAAGGACTCAGATTAGAGATTGTCTTGTCCTGTCTGGCTATAGACTAGATTCTATAAGGGGTCAGATTAGAGATTGTCTTGTCCTGTCTGGCTATAGACTAGATTCTATAAGGGGTCAGATTAGAGATTGTCTTGTCCTGTCTGGCTATAGACTAGATTCTGCAAAGACTCAGATTAGAGATTGTCTTGTCCTGTCTGGCTATAGACTAGATTCTATAAGGGGTCAGATTAGAGATTGTCTTGTCCTGTCTGGCTATAGACTAGATTCTGCAAGGACTCAGATTAGAGATTGTCTTGTCCTGTCTGGATATAGACTAGATTCTGCAAGGACTCAGATTAGAGATTGTCTTGTCCTGTCTGGATATAGACTAGATTCTGCAAGGACTCAGATTAGAGATTGTCTTGTCCTGTCTGGATATAGACTAGATTATGTAAGGGGTCAGATTAGAGATTGTCTTGTCCTGTCTGGCTATAGACTAGATTCTATAAGGGGTCAGATTAGAGATTGTCTAGTCCTGTCTGGATATAGACTAGATTATGTAAGGGGTCAGATTAGAGATTGTCTTGTCCTGTCTGGCTATAGACTAGATTCTGTAAGGACTCAGATTAGAGATTGTCTTGTCCTGTCTGGCTATAGACTAGATTCTATAAGGGGTCAGATTAGAGATTGTCTAGTCCTGTCTGGCTATAGACTAGATTCTGTAAGGACTCAGATTAGAGATTGTCTTGTCCTGTCTGGCTATAGACTAGATTCTATAAGGGGTCAGATTAGAGATTGTCTAGTCCTGTCTGGCTATAGACTAGATTCTATAAGGGGTCAGATTAGAGATTGTCTTGTCCTGTCTGGCTATAGACTAGATTCTATAAGGGGTCAGATTAGAGATTGTCTAGTCCTGTCTGGCTATAGACTAGATTCTGTAAGGACTCAGATTAGAGATTGTCTTGTCCTGTCTGGCTATAGACTAGATTCTGTAAGGACTCAGATTAGAGATTGTCTTGTCCTGTCTGGCTATAGACTAGATTCTGCAAGGACTCAGATTAGAGATTGTCTTGTCCTGTCTGGATATAGACTAGATTCTGCAAGGACTCAGATTAGAGATTGTCTTGTCCTGTCTGGCTATAGACTAGATTCTATAAGGGGTCAGATTAGAGATTGTCTTGTCCTGTCTGGCTATAGACTAGATTCTATAAGGGGTCAGATTAGAGATTGTCTTGTCCTGTCTGGCTATAGACTAGATTCTATAAGGGGTCAGATTAGAGATTGTCTTGTCCTGTCTGGCTATAGAATAGATTCTGCAAGGACTCAGATAAGAGATTGTCTTGTCCTGTCTGGCTATAGACTAGATTCTATAAGGGGTCAGATTAGAGATTGTCTTGTCCTGTCTGGCTATAGACTAGTTTTCTGCAAGGACTCAGATTAGAGATTGTCTTGTCCTGTCTGGATATAGACTAGATTCTGTAAGGGGTCAGATTAGAGATTGTCTTGTCCTGTCTGGCTATAGACTAGATTCTATAAGGGGTCAGATTAGAGATTGTCTAGTCCTGTCTGGCTATAGACTAGATTCTGTAAGGACTCAGATTAGAGATTGTCTTGTCCTGTCTGGCTATAGACTAGATTCTATAAGGGGTCAGATTAGAGATTGTCTAGTCCTGTCTGGCTATAGACTAGATTCTGTAAGGACTCAGATTAGAGATTGTCTTGTCCTGTCTGGCTATAGACTAGATTCTGTAAGGACTCAGATTAGAGATTGTCTTGTCTTGTCTGGCTATAGACTAGATTCTGCAAGGACTCAGATTAGAGATTGTCTTGTCCTGTCTGGATATAGACTAGATTCTGCAAGGACTCAGATTAGAGATTGTCTTGTCCTGTCTGGCTATAGACTAGATTCTGCAAAGACTCAGATTAGAGATTGTCTTGTCCTGTTTGGCTATAGACTAGATTCTGCAAGGACTCAGATTAGAGATTGTCTTGTCCTGTCTGGCTATAGACTAGATTCTGCAAGGACTCAGATTAGAGATTGTCTTGTCCTGTCTGGCTATAGACTAGATTCTATAATGGGTCAGATTAGAGATTGTCTTGTCCTGTCTGGCTATAGACTAGATTCTGTAAGGACTCAGATTAGAGATTGTCTTGTCCTGTCTGGCTATAGACTAGATTCTATAAGGGGTCAGATTAGAGATTGTCTTGTCCTGTCTGGCTATAGACTAGATTCTGCAAAAACTCAGATTAGAGATTGTCTTGTCCTGTCTGGCTATAGACTAGATTCTATAAGGGGTCAGATTAGAGATTGTCTTGTCCTGTCTGGCTATAGACTAGATTCTGCAAGAACTCAGATTAGAGATTGTCTTGTCCTGTCTGGCTATAGACTAGATTCTGTAAGGGGTCAGATAAGAGATTGTCTTGTCCTGTCTGGCTATAGACTAGATTCTATAAGGGGTCAGATTAGAGATTGTCTAGCCCTGTCTGGCTATAGACTAGATTCTGCAAGGACTCAGATTAGAGATTGTCTTGTCCTGTCTGGATATAGACTAGATTCTGCAAGGACTCAGATTAGAGATTGTCTTGTCCTGTCTGGCTATAGACTAGATTCTGTAAGGACTCAGATTAGAGATTGTCTTGTCCTGTCTGGCTATAGACTAGATTCTGTAAGGACTCAGATTAGAGATTGTCTTGTCCTGTCTGGCTATAGACTAGATTCTATAAGGGCTCAGATTAGAGATTGTCTTGTCCTGTCTGGCTATAGACTAGATTCTGTAAGGGGTCAGATTAGAGATTGTCTTGTCCTGTCTGGCTATAGACTAGATTCTGTAAGGGGTCAGATTAGAGATTGTCTTGTCCTGTCTGGCTATAGACTAGATTCTGTAAGGGGTCAGATTAGAGATTGTCTTGTCCTGTCTGGCCATAGACTAGATTCTGTAAGGGGTCAGATTAGAGATTGTCTTGTCCTGTCTGGCTATAGACTAGATTCTGTAAGGGGTCAGATTAGAGATTGTCTTGTCCTGTCTGGCTATAGACTAGATTCTGTAAGGGGTCAGATTAGAGATTGTCTTGTCCTGTCTGGCTACAGACTAGATTCTATAAGGGGTCAGATTAGAGATTGTCTTGTCCTGTCTGGCTATAGACTAGATTCTGTAAGGGGTCAGATTAGAGATTGTCTTGTCCTGTCTGGCTATAGACTAGATTCTGTAAGGGGTCAGATTAGAGATTGTCTTGTCCTGTCTGGCTATAGACTAGATTCTATAAGGGGTCAGATTAGAGATTGTCTTGTCCTGTCTGGATATAGACTAGATTCTGTAAGGGGTCAGATTAGAGATTGTCTTGTCCTGTCTGGCTATAGACTAGATTCTGTAAGGGGTCAGATTAGAGATTGTCTTGTCCTGTCTGGCTATAGACTAGATTCTATAAGGGGTCAGATTAGAGATTGTCTAGTCCTGTCTGGATATAGACTAGATTCTGTAAGGGGTCAGATTAGAGATTGTCTTGTCCTGTCTGGATATAGACTAGATTCTATAAGGGGTCAGATTAGAGATTGTCTTGTCCTGTCTGGTTATAGAGTCAGTAGGGGCTCAGATTAGAGAGTGTCATGTACTGTCTGGCTATAGACTAGATTCTATTAGGGGTCAGATTAGAGATTGTCTTGTCCTGTCTGGATATAGAGTCAGTAGGGGCTCAGATTAGAGATTGTCATGTCCTGTCTGACTATAGACTAGTTTCTATTAGGGGTCAGATTAGAGATTGTCTTGTCCTGTCTGGATATAGAGACAGTAGGGGCTCAGATTAGAGATTGTCATGTCCTGTCTGGATATAGACTAGATTCTGTAAGGACTCAGATTAGAGATTGTCTTGTCCTGTCTGGCTATAGACTAGATTCTATAAGGGGTCAGATTAGAGATTGTCTTGTCCTGTCTGGCTATAGACTAGATTCTGCAAGGACTCAGATTAGAGATTGTCTTGTCCTGTCTGGCTATAGACTAGATTCTATAAGGGGTCAGATTAGAGATTGTCTTGTCCTGTCTGGCTATAGACTAGATTCTGCAAGAACTCAGATTAGAGATTGTCTTGTCCTGTCTGGCTATAGACTAGATTCTGTAAGGGGTCAGATTAGAGATTGTCTTGTCCTGTCTGGCTATAGACTAGATTCTATAAGGGGTCAGATTAGAGATTGTCTAGCCCTGTCTGGCTATAGACTAGATTCTGCAAGGACTCAGATTAGAGATTGTCTTGTCCTGTCTGGATATAGACTAGATTCTGCAAGGACTCAGATTAGAGATTGTCTTGTCCTGTCTGGCTATAGACTAGATTCTGTAAGGACTCAGATTAGAGATTGTCTTGTCCTGTCTGGCTATAGACTAGATTCTGTAAGGACTCAGATTAGAGATTGTCTTGTCCTGTCTGGCTATAGACTAGATTCTATAAGGGCTCAGATTAGAGATTGTCTTGTCCTGTCTGGCTATAGACTAGATTCTGTAAGGGGTCAGATTAGAGATTGTCTTGTCCTGTCTGGCTATAGACTAGATTCTGTAAGGGGTCAGATTAGAGATTGTCTTGTCCTGTCTGGCTATAGACTAGATTCTGTAAGGGGTCAGATTAGAGATTGTCTTGTCCTGTCTGGCCATAGACTAGATTCTGTAAGGGGTCAGATTAGAGATTGTCTTGTCCTGTCTGGCTATAGACTAGATTCTGTAAGGGGTCAGATTAGAGATTGTCTTGTCCTGTCTGGCTATAGACTAGATTCTGTAAGGGGTCAGATTAGAGATTGTCTTGTCCTGTCTGGCTATAGACTAGATTCTATAAGGGGTCAGATTAGAGATTGTCTTGTCCTGTCTGGCTATAGACTAGATTCTGTAAGGGGTCAGATTAGAGATTGTCTTGTCCTGTCTGGCTATAGACTAGATTCTGTAAGGGGTCAGATTAGAGATTGTCTTGTCCTGTCTGGATATAGACTAGATTCTGTAAGGGGTCAGATTAGAGATTGTCTTGTCCTGTCTGGATATAGACTAGATTCTATAAGGGGTCAGATTAGAGATTGTCTTGTCCTGTCTGGTTATAGAGTCAGTAGGGGCTCAGATTAGAGAGTGTCATGTACTGTCTGGCTATAGACTAGATTCTATTAGGGGTCAGATTAGAGATTGTCTTGTCCTGTCTGGATATAGAGTCAGTAGGGGCTCAGATTAGAGATTGTCATGTCCTGTCTGACTATAGACTAGTTTCTATTAGGGGTCAGATTAGAGATTGTCTTGTCCTGTCTGGATATAGAGACAGTAGGGGCTCAGATTAGAGATTGTCATGTCCTGTCTGGATATAGACTAGATTCTGTTGTGCCTCAGATTAGAGGTTGTCGTGTCCTGCCTGGATATAGACTAGATTCTGTTGTGCCTCAGATTAGAGGTTGTCGTGTCCTGTCTGGCTATAGACTAGATTCTATAAGGGGTCAGATTAGAGATTGTCTTGTCCTGTCTGGCTATAGACTAGATTCTGCAAGGACTCAGATTAGAGATTGTCTTGTCCTGTCTGGCTATAGACTAGATTCTATAAGGGGTCAGATTAGAGATTGTCTTGTCCTGTCTGGCTATAGACTAGATTCTGCAAGAACTCAGATTAGAGATTGTCTTGTCCTGTCTGGCTATAGACTAGATTCTGTAAGGGGTCAGATTAGAGATTGTCTTGTCCTGTCTGGCTATAGACTAGATTCTATAAGGGGTCAGATTAGAGATTGTCTAGCCCTGTCTGGCTATAGACTAGATTCTGCAAGGACTCAGATTAGAGATTGTCTTGTCCTGTCTGGATATAGACTAGATTCTGCAAGGACTCAGATTAGAGATTGTCTTGTCCTGTCTGGCTATAGACTAGATTCTGTAAGGACTCAGATTAGAGATTGTCTTGTCCTGTCTGGCTATAGACTAGATTCTGTAAGGACTCAGATTAGAGATTGTCTTGTCCTGTCTGGCTATAGACTAGATTCTATAAGGGCTCAGATTAGAGATTGTCTTGTCCTGTCTGGCTATAGACTAGATTCTGTAAGGGGTCAGATTAGAGATTGTCTTGTCCTGTCTGGCTATAGACTAGATTCTGTAAGGGGTCAGATTAGAGATTGTCTTGTCCTGTCTGGCTATAGACTAGATTCTGTAAGGGGTCAGATTAGAGATTGTCTTGTCCTGTCTGGCCATAGACTAGATTCTGTAAGGGGTCAGATTAGAGATTGTCTTGTCCTGTCTGGCTATAGACTAGATTCTGTAAGGGGTCAGATTAGAGATTGTCTTGTCCTGTCTGGCTATAGACTAGATTCTGTAAGGGGTCAGATTAGAGATTGTCTTGTCCTGTCTGGCTATAGACTAGATTCTATAAGGGGTCAGATTAGAGATTGTCTTGTCCTGTCTGGCTATAGACTAGATTCTGTAAGGGGTCAGATTAGAGATTGTCTTGTCCTGTCTGGCTATAGACTAGATTCTGTAAGGGGTCAGATTAGAGATTGTCTTGTCCTGTCTGGATATAGACTAGATTCTGTAAGGGGTCAGATTAGAGATTGTCTTGTCCTGTCTGGATATAGACTAGATTCTATAAGGGGTCAGATTAGAGATTGTCTTGTCCTGTCTGGTTATAGAGTCAGTAGGGGCTCAGATTAGAGAGTGTCATGTACTGTCTGGCTATAGACTAGATTCTATTAGGGGTCAGATTAGAGATTGTCTTGTCCTGTCTGGATATAGAGTCAGTAGGGGCTCAGATTAGAGATTGTCATGTCCTGTCTGACTATAGACTAGTTTCTATTAGGGGTCAGATTAGAGATTGTCTTGTCCTGTCTGGATATAGAGACAGTAGGGGCTCAGATTAGAGATTGTCATGTCCTGTCTGGATATAGACTAGATTCTGTTGTGCCTCAGATTAGAGGTTGTCGTGTCCTGCCTGGATATAGACTAGATTCTGTTGTGCCTCAGATTAGAGGTTGTCGTGTCCTGCCTGGATATAGACTAGATTCTGTTGTGCCTCAGATTAGAGATTGTCTTGTCCTGTCTGGCTATAGACTAGATTCTGTAAGGGGTCAGATTAGAGATTGTCTTGTCCTGTCTGGCTATAGACTAGATTCTGTAAGGGGTCAGATTAGAGATTGTCTTGTCCTGTCTGGCTATAGACTAGATTCTATAAGGGGTCAGATTAGAGATTGTCTTGTCCTGTCTGGATATAGACTAGATTCTGTAAGGGGTCAGATTAGAGATTGTGTTGTCCTGTCTGGCTATAGACTAGATTCTGTAAGGGGTCAGATTAGAGATTGTCTTGTCCTGTCTGGCTATAGACTAGATTCTATAAGGGGTCAGATTAGAGATTGTCTAGTCCTGTCTGGATATAGACTAGATTCTGTAAGGGGTCAGATTAGAGATTGTCTTGTCCTGTCTGGATATAGACTAGATTCTATAAGGGGTCAGATTAGAGATTGTCTTGTCCTGTCTGGTTATAGAGTCAGTAGGGGCTCAGATTAGAGAGTGTCATGTACTGTCTGGCTATAGACTAGATTCTATTAGGGGTCAGATTAGAGATTGTCTTGTCCTGTCTGGATATAGAGTCAGTAGGGGCTCAGATTAGAGATTGTCATGTCCTGTCTGACTATAGACTAGTTTCTATTAGGGGTCAGATTAGAGATTGTCTTGTCCTGTCTGGATATAGAGACAGTAGGGGCTCAGATTAGAGATTGTCATGTCCTGTCTGGATATAGACTAGATTCTGTAAGGACTCAGATTAGAGATTGTCTTGTCCTGTCTGGCTATAGACTAGATTCTATAAGGGGTCAGATTAGAGATTGTCTTGTCCTGTCTGGCTATAGACTAGATTCTGCAAGGACTCAGATTAGAGATTGTCTTGTCCTGTCTGGCTATAGACTAGATTCTATAAGGGGTCAGATTAGAGATTGTCTTGTCCTGTCTGGCTATAGACTAGATTCTGCAAGAACTCAGATTAGAGATTGTCTTGTCCTGTCTGGCTATAGACTAGATTCTGTAAGGGGTCAGATTAGAGATTGTCTTGTCCTGTCTGGCTATAGACTAGATTCTATAAGGGGTCAGATTAGAGATTGTCTAGCCCTGTCTGGCTATAGACTAGATTCTGCAAGGACTCAGATTAGAGATTGTCTTGTCCTGTCTGGATATAGACTAGATTCTGCAAGGACTCAGATTAGAGATTGTCTTGTCCTGTCTGGCTATAGACTAGATTCTGTAAGGACTCAGATTAGAGATTGTCTTGTCCTGTCTGGCTATAGACTAGATTCTGTAAGGACTCAGATTAGAGATTGTCTTGTCCTGTCTGGCTATAGACTAGATTCTATAAGGGCTCAGATTAGAGATTGTCTTGTCCTGTCTGGCTATAGACTAGATTCTGTAAGGGGTCAGATTAGAGATTGTCTTGTCCTGTCTGGCTATAGACTAGATTCTGTAAGGGGTCAGATTAGAGATTGTCTTGTCCTGTCTGGCTATAGACTAGATTCTGTAAGGGGTCAGATTAGAGATTGTCTTGTCCTGTCTGGCTATAGACTAGATTCTGTAAGGGGTCAGATTAGAGATTGTCTTGTCCTGTCTGGCCATAGACTAGATTCTGTAAGGGGTCAGATTAGAGATTGTCTTGTCCTGTCTGGCTATAGACTAGATTCTGTAAGGGGTCAGATTAGAGATTGTCTTGTCCTGTCTGGCTATAGACTAGATTCTGTAAGGGGTCAGATTAGAGATTGTCTTGTCCTGTCTGGCTATAGACTAGATTCTATAAGGGGTCAGATTAGAGATTGTCTTGTCCTGTCTGGCTATAGACTAGATTCTGTAAGGGGTCAGATTAGAGATTGTCTTGTCCTGTCTGGCTATAGACTAGATTCTGTAAGGGGTCAGATTAGAGATTGTCTTGTCCTGTCTGGATATAGACTAGATTCTGTAAGGGGTCAGATTAGAGATTGTCTTGTCCTGTCTGGATATAGACTAGATTCTATAAGGGGTCAGATTAGAGATTGTCTTGTCCTGTCTGGTTATAGAGTCAGTAGGGGCTCAGATTAGAGAGTGTCATGTACTGTCTGGCTATAGACTAGATTCTATTAGGGGTCAGATTAGAGATTGTCTTGTCCTGTCTGGATATAGAGTCAGTAGGGGCTCAGATTAGAGATTGTCATGTCCTGTCTGACTATAGACTAGTTTCTATTAGGGGTCAGATTAGAGATTGTCTTGTCCTGTCTGGATATAGAGACAGTAGGGGCTCAGATTAGAGATTGTCATGTCCTGTCTGGATATAGACTAGATTCTGTTGTGCCTCAGATTAGAGGTTGTCGTGTCCTGCCTGGATATAGACTAGATTCTGTTGTGCCTCAGATTAGAGGTTGTCGTGTCCTGCCTGGATATAGACTAGATTCTGTTGTGCCTCAGATTAGAGGTTGTCGTGTCCTGCCTGGATATAGACTAGATTCTGTTGTGCCTCAGATTAGAGGTTGTCGCGTCATGTCTGACTACATGTGTTCCTTCGTGTTCATACTTCGACCCCCTTTCTTAAAAATAGCATTTCTGAAGTCTGGTACCGACTTTTGTGTTTGTAAGGTAAGGCAAGTACCCCCTCCGACGGAGAGATATTCAGCCATCTTAATTTCCTAGCCACTTTCGCTGAGGACTCCCAGAACACATACCTGGCCTGTTGTCCGTCCCCTACATCATGCAGCAGGACATAGTAGTGCAGCACCCCCTGACAAAACCAGCGAGGCATCTTGTTAGGAAACTGCTGCTGTTGGCTCACCTGCTGATTGGCCAATGATGTCAAAGTGCTCAACGGGTCCTCATTGGTTGATGCAACTACAAAAATGCCTTACGAGTTCAGGAATTTCTCTCGGACAAGTGAATGTAGGATCTGTTGGGTATTTATGAGTGACTGTGACATGTCAAGTATTTATGAGTGACTGTGACATGCCAGTTATTTATGAGTGACTGTGACATTCAGGTATTTATGAGTGACTGTGACATGCCAGTTATTTATGAGTGACTGTGACATGTCAGGTATTTATAAGTGACTGTGACATGTCAGGTATTTATGAGTGACTGTGATGTGTCTGGTATTTATGAGTGGCTGTGACGTGTCTGGTATTTATGAGTGACTGTGACGTGTCTGGCTAGCAGCAAGAACAACTCAAAATGGCAAGTGACAAGAACGTGAACATTCTGTAAGGATACAAGCTAAACAATGGTTGAGGTATTCGTGATCAGAAGGTGGCAGCACTTGTATAAAAACATCCCGCCAAGACTCGAACCAAGGGGTTGATGCTGCAACGTGAAGAAATGACTTTTGCAGTTTGCTCTTCTATTTTCAAAAGTTCACTAACTGGAAATATACTTATTTATATATTTATATATAAACTAAATGATTGATCTATAACATTCATAAACTATACATGTATATAACTAACTATACTTGGCTCATATCACACATGTACATTGTGGCAGCGTAGGGCGTAGCTGTGAAGTTTACTTATCTAAAGAGTTACACCACGACACGACTTCACATAGTCAATAATACAGTAACCACTATCCAACAAAAATGATATGATTTAATCATTGTTAAATCAAAACAATATTAACAAAAAGAACAAAGTCCATCTAAACTAAATAATCATAATATATATATTGAACTACATTAGAGGTTTTAAGCACTAGCTTTTGATATTTCCCCCAGACCACATAACCCAAGCTCTCGCCGCTGCACTCCCCTTATCTGCACACTCACAAACTCGTCCTCATGATCGGATTACGTACTCAGACATTCAGATCTCATCCTTAGGCATTTACTTCACAATTACTTCGATCACTTCAGATATTCACACAAATATGTACATTCATATGTAATTAGATCACGCATCGTTCTCTATGTGTCCTGCACATACCACACACATTCTGGTCTCTTACTGTTCCCAGGGTGTCCAAGATAAACACATGTAGAACAACTAGCCAAAACTCAAGGTATGCTGGTTCAGTCACCCTGCAAACTCACTCTCACACTACCGACAGCCTATCAGTCTCTCTCCTATCCAGTCTACTGAAGTTCATCTTTGCAGAGTATTTTATGGTCTCAAGCATGGCCGTCCAAGAGTCTTCTGTCGGTTGTCTGAATTAGCCATCACTCTAATTTGAAACTACCTCCAATTAATTGTTCTTAGATGAATATCCCCGAATCCTTGTCACTCTAAATGTCATTGCCGGTCGTGGCGGCATCTGAATGTCACCCCCCCCCCCCCCCCCAAACTACGCTATTCTATTTCGGAACACCAGAGTGGTCAGCTACGAACCCCCACTTCAGCTCTGAACACCGCCCCCCTGTACCAGACAAAGTCTTCCACCTAAATGCCTTGTTTCCTTTGTCAGCCTAGTATCGACACAGTGATTGACCCTGGCATGCATTTAGGCAGCCTTTGTTCCCAGAGTCGCCAGTCCAATCTCCCCTGCTCTAAACGCCCATGCTTCAGTTGGAACTGTCACAATATAACTAACTATAATTGGCTCATATCACACATGTATATAACTAACTATACTTGGCTCATATCACACATGTATATAACTAACTGTACTTGGCTCATATCACATAGTGTATATAACTAACAACTGTACTTGGCTCATATCACACATGTATATAACTAACTATATGTGGCTGGTATCATACAAACATGAGAAGATAACTTACAGTGAAAAGCAGTTCCAGATACAGATAGAAATGGGATCATGGATTTTTTCCACAATTATTAGTAAGCATATGAGTGGCTGAGAGGTTAGAACATGTGCCCCTCATTGCAAGTTTAAGTATTTTGTGCAAGAAATAAATAATAACAATAAACAAAATGAATACAAATATTTATTGTCAACGGAATGTGTCACCATCAATACCATTAAGTAGATATACAGACATTATGTTCATTAATTCATGCACACCTGTTCAGAATTAATTTCTCAAGTCAATCAACCGCACACAGTTCTTATAAGTTCTAACAAACAGAATGCAGGAGATATCAAGTAGTGAGATACTGAATATCGATTGATTTTGATAAGCTGATTCACAGAGTGGCATGAACAGCTGCTGTGTAATACGACTCTGAAGATTTTGATAAGCTGATTCACAGAGTGGCATGAACAGCTGCTGTGTAATACGACTCTGAAGATTTTGATAAGCTGATTCACAGAGTGGCATGAACAGCTGCTGTGTAATACGACTCTGAAGATTTTGATAAGCTGATTCACAGAGTGGCATGAACAGCTGCTGTGTAATACGACTCTGAAGATTTTGATAAGCTGATTCACAGAGTGGCATGAACAGCTGCTGTGTAATACGACTCTGAAGATTTTGATAAGCTGATTCACAGAGTGGCATGAACAGCTGCTGTGTAATACGACTCTGAAGATTTTGATAAGCTGATTCACAGAGTGGCATGAACAGCTGCTGTGTAATACGACTCTGAAGATTTTGATAAGCTGATTCACAGAGTGGCATGAACAGCTGCTGTGTAATACGACTCTGAAGATTTTGATAAGCTGATTCACAGAGTGGCATGAACAGCTGCTGTGTAATACGACTCTGAAGATTTTGATAAGCTGATTCACAGAGTGGCATGAACAGCTGCTGTGTAATACGACTCTGAAGATTTTGATAAGCTGATTCACAGAGTGGCATGAACAGCTGCTGTGTAATACGACTCTGAAGATTTTGATAAGCTGATTCACAGAGTGGCATGAACAGCTGCTGTGTAATACGACTCTGAAGATTTTGATAAGCTGATTCACAGAGTGGCATGAACAGCTGCTGTGTAATACGACTCTGAAGATTTTGATAAGCTGATTCACAGAGTGGCATGAACAGCTGCTGTGTAATACGACTCTGAAGATTTTGATAAGCTGATTCACAGAGTGGCATGAACAGCTGCTGTGTAATACGACTCTGAAGATTTTGATAAGCTGATTCACAGAGTGGCATGAACAGCTGCTGTGTAATACGACTCTGAAGTCTGACCTTATAGATCATAATTGTCTCCCCCAAATGATCACACGTACTCCATTCTTACCACTGAGTTGAAGCTCATAATTCTCCCTTATGTACTCCATTCTTACCACTGACTTGTAGGTCATAATTGCCTCTCTTAAATGATCATATGTACTACATTCTTACCACTGACTTGTAGGTCATATTTGTCAATTGAAGTCATGTTGTTGGCACCAGACTCCTGTGTCTGCCCATAGGTTGATGCCACAGCATCACTAAGTTGTTTCTTGATGATGTTTTGCTGCGGTGACTGCAGGGCCATGTCGCAACAATTAATGTGCAGGTTGTGGATTGAATGAGTGACATTGTTAGCATCCCGAATGTGAACTGGAGAATGGCCAACATGTTCTATGAGTCTATTAACTGCCTTTTACTCAAACATGTCAACATACAGATGAAGTCTGATGGAAACAATATCGTTGCATCAACTATACACAAAAACATGGAACAATCTGGATCATGTTAATCAAATAATGGCAACGGTTGGCATAGATGTCTAAGGATCAGTTTTAAGATGATGTCTAGGGATCAATTTTAAGATGATCTCTAGGGATCAATTTTAAGATGATGTCTAGGGATCAATTTTAAGATTACAACCATCAAATATGTTTATATCATTGGATTGATCATGTGGCTGATTAAACACACTACATAAAATGGTGATTCACTTCAAGTAAAGCACAGGGTTGTCACTAAATTGGGGCATTAAGCACCACAGTTTTTTTAAACTTAACATAATTTTTGTGATTTATGCACAGCCAAGCATGTGTTTAAGCAATTCAACTCAATACATCATAGAAACACCATTCACACACTATTACAAAGGTATTGTGCACTCAAAATACATCTCAAAGTATTCTTTATTTAATTTTATTAACGTTATACCAAGAACTGAGAAAATAGGGCAACAGGCACCAAGCTGTAGGATATTAAGTACCTCTCGTTACTATGTGCAAACATCACAGATCCATTCTTGTCCTTCCAGGTCTTGAATGCTAGAAGCAACGTCTAGACTTTCTATGTGGTACCACTTATCACACTGGACCCAATTCATGCCGCCAGGTTGTCCACATCTGTGACCTTCCTCCAAATCAACCTTATTTTGAGTTATTGGAATCTGGCGTTGGATATTCATACCTCTACCTCTTCCTCCCCCACTTCCTCTTGTTGTAGAACCCTCCTGTATCTCTCAAATGCTGCATGCACGCCTCTGAAATGATAGATTCACCATAGCGAAATCTCTAGACATGAGCAAATCTCCCTCTTGCGAAGGTCATAAGTCTTGGCATGCAGCTGCACAAAATCAGTCTTGTCAGCATCAATCAGTCTGTTCATACATATCTTTTACGCATGATTCAGTTAAAAGTAAGACCTTGTCCAGAAGGGTGAACCAGTCGTTTATGACCTCCAGGTCCTCAGCACAACACTTTCACTGGCAAGTAGTTTTGTGAAAAACATTTTCTGTGGAGCTTGTAATCACACAAAGAGTTCTGAGGCAACAGTCAAAATGGCAGGCTGTAGAGGAAAACTGTTTCTTCAAATGTCTTCTCTTTATGCTTATTTATCGGTTCATGTGGTCCACGAGTGATATGGAAAGGAGCCTCTGATAGGTTAAGACATGAAAACAACAAAATGATTAATGCCCAACAACATGCTTAATAATACTATAGAGGATTTTCAGATGCTTGTCAACTTATTGGTGCCTTCTGCCCATCAGTGCTTAATGCCCCAATTTACTCTTGAGTAGTTAGTAGTTAACATAGATCTAATAATAGTCTAGATCTGATAAGTGATGACAGATTAGGTCTTTATTCCTGCCAAAGATGGATGTGTCGGACCGAAAGATGCAAATATTGCAGCCAAACTATAAACTAGCGACACAAACGCATTCCGTTCTCTAGACTACACCCTACTACTTGCAGAGCCCTGTTCAGAGCTTGGTAGCGAGAGATTGAGAACGAACGCAGAAGAAGGTCTTTATTAGTAGTAAATAGTAAAAAAAGTAATCATATTAATATAGTGTGAAAAGTATGTGATGTCTTATTTTAAACAATTCGTTTTGTTGTTGTTTTTTTAAATAGAGAGAATTTACGCACAGACAAGAACCCTGTGTCATTGAATTGTAAGTTACACTCACTATATATATCTACGTGTAACCAATATATTATCCTGACAATGTTCCCCAAGTACTTGCCTTCTGAAGATAGACGACAGAAGGGCTGAATCAGCTGCACGAATCTCAGGTTGTTTTTCTGACACATCAGCTGTGCGTCTGTGCTGCAGAGGACAGCGATGTGAGGACTAAAGGAGCTCTGAATAAATTCACTGGCACTCTGCTTGCACTGTGACATCGTGATGGCTGTTGTTAGGAAATATATTTAAATGTGATGAGAGGTTCGGGCAAAGGGTCAACCCTTCATCGTTTCTTATCTGGACTGTCATACGCCATGTTGATTGACTCTACCACTTCCGGTACATTCAGGGAAGGGAGACCAGTCACAGGCAAAATGTCAACATGAACTCTGACCTCTGACCGTGACCTGTCAACTTTAACAGACCAATAATTAACTTAACAACCGTCTTTATACTGGCTTAGAAGACTCTGCAGAGTCTGTATACAACCAGTTACATTTACATCACATTGCTCTACAAGCTATACGCATCCAATTTATTCTTAAATGCATTAACTGTCCCTGCCTCCACCACCTCCCTTGGCAATCAATGCATTCCAAGCATTCACAACTCTATGACTAAAAAAATATTTCCTAATATCTAATCTGGACCTCTCTTTAGTCAACTTGTACTACAAGTTGTAGTTGTAGCTATGCCCTCTTGTTCTTGTGGGTGGTTGTATTTTTTTAAAACTTGTTATAGTCTAATTTATTCGTTCCTCTGATTATCTTATAAACCTGTATTAAGTCACCTCGAATTCTTCTCTTTTCTAGACACTGTAGGCCGGTTTTTCTGTATCCTTCCTCATAACTGTAATTCTGGAATCCCACTATCAGCTTTGTCGCTCTTCTTTGTACCCTTTCCAGCATGTTTATATCCCCTCTCTGATAAGGACTCCACACCTGTACACAGTACTCCAATCTAGGTCTAACTAATGCCTTATACAGTTTGACTATCACTTCCTTGCTCCTATGTTTAATATTTCTTTTTATCATACCTAACATTGCATTTGCCTTTTTTACTGCTACCTGAACTTGCTCATTCACCTTACATGTATGATCTATTATAACCTCTAGGTCCCTTTCTTTATCTATCTTTCTAATATTGTTCTCTCTCATTCTGTAATTATGTTCCATGTTGGATCTACCCATGTGGATGACTGTACATTTATCTACACTTCTGCTTTAGATGAGACACCACTGCATAGTTTTGTGTCATCAGCAAATTTTGCAATCATGGATCCCATACCTATGTTAAAATCGTTTATATATATCAAGAATAAAATTGGTCCCAAAACCAAGTGTTGTGGCACTCCACTTTTCACTTCATACCACTCAGAGTACTCCTTATTTATACCCGCCCTCTGCCTTCTTCCCGTTAACCAATTTTCAATCCATTTGGCAACTTCCCCACCTATTCCATGTGATTTTAACTTTTGAAATAATCTTTGATGAGGTACTCTATCAAAGGCCTGTGCAAAATCTAGATAAATAACATCCGCTGGCTCCCCTTTATCTATGATTTTAGTAACCTCCTCCATGAATTCTAATAGATTTGTTAAGCATGATCTCCCTCTAGTAAATCCAAGCTAACTATTTCTAATTAGATTAAACTTGTCTAAATATATTACAATGTTTTCTTTGATTATTGACTCTAACCATTTACAGACTATGTTCGTCAAACTCACGGGTCTGTAGTTCGCTGGATCTGCTTTTTTGCCCTTTTTGAATAAGGGGATCACTCCTGCATCTTTCCAATCCCGTGGAACAATCTCTTTTGCAAGTGATTGAGAACATAATATAGCCAATGGTTTTGCTAGTTGGTCTCTAATTTCAAACAGCAATTTTGGATGAATACCATCTTGACCTGGATATTTATTCACTTTCAACCCCTCCAATTTTTTAAAAACCATTTCCTCTGTAATACAGATTGATCTTAATCCTGCTGTATCCATGTCTCTTTGAAAAATATCTATAGGCTCTGGAATCTTGGAGCAGTCCTCTTTTGTGTATACTGTGCCAAAGTAGTGATTGAGTAGATTAGCTGCCTCCCTATTTTCACTTATTATTTTCCCTGTACTGTCTATGAGAGGGTCCACTTTGTCTTTCGTTCTTTGTTTATTTCTAACATAAGAGAAGAAGCTTTTACTGTCAGTCTTGATCCTCTGAGCAAGTTTCTTTTCCGAGTCTATTTTTGCTGTTTTATTCGCTTTCTGAGATATGTTCTGCTTGTCCAAATATTTTAAATATGTTTCTTTTGATTTACCTGCCTATATATATTTTTCTCCATGCTTTATTTTTAGCTCTTCTACATTTAACTACAAATCTAGTTATCCACTTTTTACACTTGGGGTTTACATAGAACACATTCCTCTTTTAGCTTTTATAGAACAGTTTTAAAACTCTCCCACTCTTGTTCAACATCTGTTCCTCCGACAATATCGCTTTCCAGATTATGTGGTTCGCTGCCGTTTTCATCTTCTGAACATCTGTCTTAGAGTAGTCATATGTTCACGTTTTTATGTTTGCTTATTTATTCCCTGCAATAAGATCCCATCGGATGATTTGATGGTCACTTGAGCCAACAGTTCCCGAACGGTAACGTTTTCAATCATATTTTCCTCTGTAGTAAAAACTAGGTCGAGTATGTTTTTGCCTCTGGTGGCTGCTACTACATGTTGAATTAAAAAATTGTCAGTTATGCACTTAACAAAAGGTTTTGACTCTACAAGTGCTTCTGCCCTATCCCATTTTATTTCTGGATAGTTGAAATCTCCCATTAATAATAATTTCCCTTCACTTGCCTTTACTATGCTACTAATCAGCTCCTCATCTTCCTCTTTTTGACTTGATGGACATCTATAGCACACTCCAATCACTGTTTTTTCACCCCCACTTTCTATTTCTCCCCATACACTTTCATTTTTGTTACCACATGATAAATCATCTTTGATCGTTATATTAACCGAATTTATACAGTATAATAAAACGCCACCTCCCTTAGTCTTGTCTCCAACTACCCTATCCTTCCTCAACATTGTATATCCCTCTATTTCAAGTTCACTATCTGCAATCTCCTCATATGTCTATAATTCTGTTAATCCTATTATATCTGGTTTTTCTTCCTCTACGTACAGTTCCAATTCTTCTCTTTTATTTACTATGCTTCTCACATTTGCATAAAAACATTTTATTTTGTAATTTTGTTGTTTTTCCACTCTTTTGCTTTTGCTGTATCATTTTAGTGTTTGCTTTTCCACTATTTATTTCCCCCTTACCTGACCCAAACTCTCCCCTTTGACTACATCCTTTATAGCACAAAACTCTCATCCAAGCCGTCATGTTCATCTACCTTATGTCAACTCTCAACCATGTCCTCTTACCTTATGTCAACTCTCAACCATGTCCTCTTACCTTATGTCAACTCTCAACCAGGGGCAGGGCCCGGGGGGGGGGGGGGGGGGGGGGGTCAGCGAAACATAGAGGATTGGCGTCGTTGTTTTCGTGATGAAACTGACGAGAGAAAAAAACACAACACCCCACTACACACGCACGCACACACACAAACATACACACCGCGCACACACACACGCACATACACACACACACACACACATGTACACACACACACCCAGAGAGAGACGTGGACTGTTGACACTGTTACCATGATGTGAAGCGTCGCCACTAACATCCTTGTTCGCACTGCCTGTAGGGGAGACCTGTTCATGGGATAGGCTCATGTAGGGGAGACCTGTTCATGGGATAGGCTCCTGTAGGGGAGACCTGTTCATGGGATAGGCTCCTGTAGGGGAGACCTGTTCATGGGATAGGCTCCTGTAGTGAACACCGACGACAAACCAGGAACTGATGCCCCTAAGGTAGTCTAGCTGTGGTCTCATCTCTATTCTAGCAACAAATGACGTTGCTGATTCCAGCATGTGTCTGATAATGTTGGATGAATTAGCATGCGTGGAGAGGGCACAACCTGCTACAACGGCTTGTTCTCTAGGATTCCAAGTGTGTGACCTAGAGTGGTCTTCCAGCTCCACATTCACTGATTGAGGCAGCCATCTGACTACTGTCAACTCCTTCCCTGCTGCATCTCCAGCCCTCTGTGTGGATTAGATAAACTGAACACTGAACAGCTGACGCAGAGTTGTCATTGGCCTATCCATTATCAAATTCTCGTGTTCATCTTGCAGTTATGGGATAGTAATAGTATCCCTCCGCAGGCGACAGTATCAGACGAGCTGAGAGATGTGTTCTCGTGGCGACAGTATCAGACGAGCTGAGTTCTCGTGACGACAGTATCAGACGAGCTGAGAGATGTGTTCTCGTGGAGACAGTATCAGACGAGCTGAGAGATGTGTTCTCGTGGCGAGAGTATCAGACTTGAGCTTAGAGATTTGTTCTCGTGGCGACAGTATCAGACGAGCTGAGAGATGTGTTCTCGTGACGACAGTATCAGACGAGCTGAGAGATGTGTTCTCGTGGCAACAGTATCAGACGAGCTGAGAGATGTGTTCTCGCGGCGACAGTATCAGACTTAAGCTGAGAGATGTGTTCTCGTGGCGACAGTATCAGACGAGCTGAGAGATGTGTTCTCGTGACGACAGTATCAGACTTGAGCTGAGAGATGTGTTCTCGTGACGACAGTATCAGACGAGCTGAGTGATGTGTTCTCGTGGCGACAGTATCAGACGAGCTGTGTTCTCGTGGCGACAGTATCAGACTTGAGCTGAGAGATGTGTTCTCGTGACGACAGTATCAGATGAGCTGATAGATGTATTCTCGTGGCAACAGTATCAGACGAGCTGAGAGGTGTTCTCGTGGCAACAGTATCAGACGAGCCGAGAGATGTGTTCTCGTGGCGACAGTATCAGACGAGCTGAGAGATGTATTCTCGCGTCGATGACGACAGCATCAGACTTAAGTGAGAGATGTTATAAAAAGCTTCATTATTCTCTCATATTCTTGCGTTTCGTCGGATGATGTAACTTATGCTTAAATAGACAATTAGCGCCGCGTCAACCCATCTCTCCCGTCCCCTGCAACCTTAATCCAGTGGCAAGAGGTAGTCAGGACAACTGAATGTAGCACGAGATATAGTTTTGTCCTTCCTATAAACAGGCGACCCACAAGGCAGCAGGAATAGGACCACTGGCAGGGTCACGTCACAGCAAGACTCCGTTTCGAACGTTTTTACCACCTACATCATTGCAGCATGATATGGTTCCATAAGCGCATGAGACCTATATCCCAAGGCTGCATGAGCTGCAGCGGTCAGCGAACCGTAGCTGACTGCTAGCGTCAGGTTCAGCGAACCATAGCTGACTGCTAGCGTCAGGGTTGGCGAACCATAGCTGACTGCTAGCGTCAGGGTCAGCGAACCATAGCTGACTGTTAGCATCAGGGTCGGCTGACCATAGCTGACTGCTAGCGTCAGTGAACCATAGCTGACCGCTAGCGTCAGGGAACCAGAGCTGCCAAGACCCTTCTACACCTCCACGCGGTGATCCTGAATAACAGGCTGCAGCAGGGCAGACTGGCTAAGGAGAGGGGATTGAAGAGGGAAGGCTAACCCGGTACTCAAGAAATTTCTGCTGCCAAAGACGGATGTGTAGGACCGAAAGGTGCAAATATCGCAGTCAAGATGTAAACTATCGACACAATGCATTCTGTTCTCCCGACTACATCCTGCTAATTGAAAAGCCCTGTACAGGGCTTGGTAGTGGGAGATTGAGAACAAATGCCAGGGCTATATTCTTTAACTTACATGCCTCTTCGGCAGCAACAAGCACGTATAAATGAACACAGTCCCTGCAGCAGAACAACACAAGCCAGCACAGTCCGTGCAGCAGAACAAGCCTGCACAGTCTGTACAACAGAACAAGCCAGCAAAGTCCGTACAGCAAAATAACACAAGCCTGCACAATCCGTACAGCAGAACAACACAAGCCTGGGCAGTCCGTACAGCAGAAGAAGCCTGCACAGTCCGAACAACACAAGCCAGCACAGTCCGTACAGCAGAACAACACAAGCCTGGGCAGTCCGTACAGCAGAACAAGTCTGCACAGTCCGTACAGCAGAACAACACAAGCCTGGGCAGTCCGTACAGCAGAACAAGCCTGCACAGTCTGTACAGCAGAACAAGCCTGCACAGTCCGTACAGCAGAACAAGCCAGCACAGTCTGTACAGCAGAACAAGCCTGCACAGTCCGTACAGCAGAACAAGCCTGCACAGTCCGTACAGCAGAACAAGCCTGCTCAGTCCGTACAGCAGAACAAGCCTGCACAATCCGTACAGCAGAACAAGCCTGCTCAGTCCGTACAGCAGAACAACACAAGCCTGGGCAGTCCGTACAGCAGAACAAGCCTGCACAGTCCGTACAGCAGAACAAGCCTGCTCAGTCCGTACAGCAGAACAAGCCTGCACAATCCGTACAGCAGAACAAGCCTGCTCAGTCCGTACAGCAGAACAACACAAGCCTGGGCAGTCCGTACAGCAGAACAAGCCTGCACAGTCCGTACAGCAGAACAAGCCAGCACAGTCTGTACAGCAGAACAAGCCTGCACAGTCCGTACAGCAGAACAAGCTTGCACAGTCCAGCCTAAATTAGGTTTCATTCCCGCCTACCTGATCGTTGCTACATTTTCAAAAGGCCGGCGTTCTGGCAGCTTGAGCTCAACCCACGCTTGTAGGAGTAAGAACATGCTATATTTATTTAGCAGGAATGATGTATGTACATCGAGCATCAGTTCCGTACCCAGTACATCAATCACTGCATCCAACGCACTGAACGGTGCCTTACAATCACAAGAAATACATTTCCACAAACACAGTCGTTTCATATAATGGATTCACAAACATCGGGAGACAGGCGCAATCAGCAGGAGTAAATAACGAGCGTGTCTCGACGTGTCTGCCGACTACTGACCCTTCTATGAGCCACGATTAATGTAGTGTTTTCATGTCACGCCACTCCTCTTACTATGTGCAATTTACATTTTGTCTGGCTCAGCAATTTACATATTGTCTGGCTCAGCAACTTACATTTTGTCTGGCTCAGCAATTTACATTTTGTCTGGCTCAGCAATTTACATTTTGTCTGGCTCAGCAATTTACATTTTGTCTGGCTCAGCAATTTACATTTTGTCTGGCTCAGCAATTTACATTTTGTCTGGCTCAGCAACTTATATTTTGTCTGGCTCAGCAATTTACATTTTGTCTGGCTCAGCAATTTACATTTTGTCTGGCTCAGCAATTTACATTTTGTCTGGCTCAGCAATTTACATATTGTCTGGCTCAGCAACTTACATTTTGTCTGGCTCAGCAATTTACATTTTGTCTGGCTCAGCAATTTACATTTTGTCTGGCTCAGCAATTTACATTTTGTCTGGCTCAGCAATTTACATATTGTCTGGCTCAGCAATTTACATTTTGTCTGGCTCAGCAATTTACATTTTGTCTGGCTCAGCAATTTACATTTTGTCTGGCTCAGCAATTTACATATTGTCTGGCTCAGCAACTTACATTTTGTCTGGCTCAGCAATTTACATTTTGTCTGGCTCAGCAATTTACATTTTGTCTGGCTCAGCAATTTACATTTTGTCTGGCTCAGCAATTTACATTTTGTCTGGCTCAGCAATTTACATTTTGTCTGGCTCAGCAACTTATATTTTGTCTGGCTCAGCAATTTACATTTTGTCTGGCTCAGCAATTTACATTTTGTCTGGCTCAGCAATTTACATTTTGTCTGGCTCAGCAATTTACATATTGTCTGGCTCAGCAACTTACATTTTGTCTGGCTCAGCAATTTACATTTTGTCTGGCTCAGCAATTTACATTTTGTCTGGCTCAGCAATTTACATTTTGTCTGGCTCAGCAATTTACATATTGTCTGGCTCAGCAATTTACATTTTGTCTGGCTCAGCAATTTACATTTTGTCTGGCTCAGCAATTTACATTTTGTCTGGCTCAGCAATTTACATATTGTCTGGCTCAGCAACTTACATTTTGTCTGGCTCAGCAATTTACATTTTGTCTGGCTCAGCAATTTACATTTTGTCTGGCTCAGCAATTTACATTTTGTCTGGCTCAGCAATTTACATATTGTCTGGCTCAGCAATTTACATTTTGTCTGGCTCAGCAATTTATATTTTGTCTGGCTCAGCAATTTACATATTGTCTGGCTCAGCAATTTACATTTTGTCTGGCTCAGCAATTTACATTTTGTCTGGCTCAGCAATTTACATTTTGTCTGGCTCAGCAACTTACATTTTGTCTGGCTCAGCAATTTACATTTTGTCTGGCTCAGCAATTTACATTTTGTCTGGCTCAGCAATTTACATTTTGTCTGGCTCAGCAATTTACATTTTGTCTGGCTCAGCAATTTACATATTGTCTGGCTCAGCAATTTACATTTTGTCTGGCTCAGCAATTTATATTTTGTCTGGCTCAGCAATTTACATATTGTCTGGCTCAGCAATTTACATTTTGTCTGGCTCAGCAATTTACATTTTGTCTGGCTCAGCAATTTACATTTTGTCTGGCTCAGCAATTTACATTTTGTCTGGCTCAGCAATTTACATTTTGTCTGGCTCAGCAATTTACATTTTGTCTGGCTCAGCAATTTACATTTTGTCTGGCTCAGCAATTTACATTTTGTCTGGCTCAGCAATTTACATTTTGTCTGGCTCAGCAATTTACATTTTGTCTGGCTCAGCAATTTACATTTTGTCTGGCTCAGCAATTTACATTTTGTCTGGCTCAGCAATTTACATTTTGTCTGGCTCAGCAATTTACATATTGTCTGGCTCAGCAACTTACATTTTGTCTGGCTCAGCAATTTACATTTTGTCTGGCTCAGCAATTTACATTTTGTCTGGCTCAGCAATTTACATTTTGTCTGGCTCAGCAATTTACATTTTGTCTGGCTCAGCAATTTACATTTTGTCTGGCTCAGCAACTTATATTTTGTCTGGCTCAGCAATTTACATTTTGTCTGGCTCAGCAATTTACATTTTGTCTGGCTCAGCAATTTACATTTTGTCTGGCTCAGCAATTTACATATTGTCTGGCTCAGCAACTTACATTTTGTCTGGCTCAGCAATTTACATTTTGTCTGGCTCAGCAATTTACATTTTGTCTGGCTCAGCAATTTACATTTTGTCTGGCTCAGCAATTTACATATTGTCTGGCTCAGCAATTTACATTTTGTCTGGCTCAGCAATTTACATTTTGTCTGGCTCAGCAATTTACATTTTGTCTGGCTCAGCAATTTACATATTGTCTGGCTCAGCAACTTACATTTTGTCTGGCTCAGCAATTTACATTTTGTCTGGCTCAGCAATTTACATTTTGTCTGGCTCAGCAATTTACATTTTGTCTGGCTCAGCAATTTACATATTGTCTGGCTCAGCAATTTACATTTTGTCTGGCTCAGCAATTTATATTTTGTCTGGCTCAGCAATTTACATATTGTCTGGCTCAGCAATTTACATTTTGTCTGGCTCAGCAATTTACATTTTGTCTGGCTCAGCAATTTACATTTTGTCTGGCTCAGCAATTTACATTTTGTCTGGCTCAGCAATTTACATTTTGTCTGGCTCAGCAACTTATATTTTGTCTGGCTCAGCAATTTACATTTTGTCTGGCTCAGCAATTTACATTTTGTCTGGCTCAGCAATTTACTTTTTGTCTGGCTCAGCAATTTACATATTGTCTGGCTCAGCAACTTACATTTTGTCTGGCTCAGCAATTTACATTTTGTCTGGCTCAGCAATTTACATTTTGTCTGGCTCAGCAATTTACATTTTGTCTGGCTCAGCAATTTACATATTGTCTGGCTCAGCAATTTACATTTTGTCTGGCTCAGCAATTTACATTTTGTCTGGCTCAGCAATTTACATTTTGTCTGGCTCAGCAATTTACATATTGTCTGGCTCAGCAATTTACATTTTGTCTGGCTCAGCAATTTACATTTTGTCTGGCTCAGCAATTTACATTTTGTCTGGCTCAGCAATTTACATTTTGTCTGGCTCAGCAATTTACATTTTGTCTGGCTCAGCAATTTACATTTTGTCTGGCTCAGCAATTTACATTTTGTCTGGCTCAGCAATTTACATTTTGTCTGGCTCAGCAATTTACATATTGTCTGGCTCAGCAATTTACATTTTGTCTGGCTCAGCAATTTATATTTTGTCTGGCTCAGCAATTTACATATTGTCTGGCTCAGCAATTTACATTTTGTCTGGCTCAGCAATTTACATTTTGTCTGGCTCAGCAATTTACATTTTGTCTGGCTCAGCAATTTACATTTTGTCTGGCTCAGCAATTTACATTTTGTCTGGCTCAGCAATTTACATTTTGTCTGGCTCAGCAATTTACATATTGTCTGGCTCAGCAATTTACATTTTGTCTGGCTCAGCAATTTATATTTTGTCTGGCTCAGCAATTTACATATTGTCTGGCTCAGCAATTTACATTTTGTCTGGCTCAGCAATTTATATTTTGTCTGGCTCAGCAATTTACATATTGTCTGGCTCAGCAATTTACATTTTGTCTGGCTCAGCAATTTATATTTTGTCTGGCTCAGCAATTTACATATTGTCTGGCTCAGCAATTTACATTTTGTCTGGCTCAGCAATTTACATATTATGCTCGTTAAACTCACCGATATATAATTTGCTGGATCTGATTTTCTGCCCTTTTTGAATAAGGGGATCACTTTTGCATCTTTCCAATCCCGTGGAACAATCCCTTTAGTAAGTGATTGAGAACATAATATAGCCAATGGTTTTGCTAGTTGGTCTCTAATTTCATACAGCAATTTTGGATGAATACCATCTTGACCTGGACATTTATCCACTTTCAAACCCTCCAATTTTTAAAAAACCATTTCCTCCATAATAACAGAATGATTTTAATCCCACTATATCCATTTCAAATTTGAAAATATCTATAGGCTCTGGGATCTTGGAGCAGTCCTCTTTTGTGTAGACTGTGCCAAAGTACTGATTGAGCAGATTAGCTGCCTCCCTATTCTCACTTATTATTTTCCCTGTACTGTCTATGAGAGGGCCTACTTTGTCTTTCGTTCTTGGTTTATTTCTAACATAAGAAAAGAAGCTTTTACTATCAGTCTTGATCCTCTGAGCAAGTTTTTTTTTAAAGTCTATTTTTGCATCTTTATTCACTTTCTGAGCTATGTTTTGCTTGTCCAAATATTTAAAATACGTTCCTTAAATATGTTATAGGAACTGACAGACACAGAATAGGTAGTAGTTTTAGGAACTGACAGGTTATAGGAACTAGCAGACACAGAATAGGTAGTAGTTATAGGAACTGACAGGTTATAGGAACTAGCAGACACAGAATAGGTAGTAGTTATAGGAACTGACAGGTTATAGGAACTAGCAGACACAGAATAGGTAGTAGTTATAGGAACTGACAGGTTATAGGAACTGACAGGTTATAGGAACTAGCAGACACAGAATAGGTAGTAGTTATAGGAACTGACAGACACAATAACATTTGTTATCAATCTATGTTTAATCATTTGTGCCACTTTGGTTTTCATCTGGACGAGACCAACGGCTGATTAACTTAATGCAGGTAGGTAGGACAATTTTTGATGCAGTCCTTTGCAACACAGTCAATTTTCTGGAACATCCATAGAAGGTCAGACACATACAAAAACCAACTTGAATATCTTTATTTACATAAAGAAGATAAGTAGGAAATGATAGAAGACTAACAGTAGAGACACAACTAACAAGGCCCCAGATTCTACACAAAAAAACATGCTACAGGAATGTGTTTGGCTTGGCTTCGTTCTCAATCGCCCGCTACCAAGTCCTGAAAAGGACAAGTAGCAGAAAGTAGTCCAGAGAATGGAATGTGCTGTGTCATAGTTTACAGCTTGACTGCGATATTTGCACCTTTCGGTCCAACACATCCGACTTCAGCAAGCATTTTTTGAATACCGGATAAGCATTCTCTCTTCGATCCCTTCTCGTCAGCCAGTCTGCCCTGCTGCAGCCTGTTATCCAGGATCACTGCATGGAGGTGTAGCTCTGGTTCACTGACTCTGACACTAGCAGTCAGCTATGGTTCGCTGACCCTGACACTAGCAGTCAGCTATGGTTCACTGACCCTGACACTAGCAGTCAGCTATGGTTCCCTGACCCTGACACTAGCAGTCAGCTATGGTTCACTGACCCTGACACTAGCAGTCAGCTATGGTTCGCTGACCCTGACACTAGCAGTCAGCTATGGTTCACTGACCCTGACACTAGCAGTCAGCTATGGTTCACTGACCCTGACACTAGCAGTCAGCTATGGTTCCCTGACCCTGACACTAGCAGTCAGCTATGGTTCCCTGACCCTGACACTAGCAGTCAGCTATGGTTCCCTGACCCTGACACTAGCAGTCAGCTATGGTTCCCTGACCCTGACACTAGCAGTCAGCTATGGTTCCCTGACCCTGACACTAGCAGTCAGCTATGGTTCACTGACCCTGACACTAGCAGTCAGCTATGGTTCCCTGACCCTGACACTAGCAGTCAGCTATGGTTCGCTGACCCTGACACTAGCAGTCAGCTATGGGTCGCTGGCCGCTGCAACTCATGAGCTGCCCAGGAATGTGTTTAAAAATTAAATGGCAACGAATATCTCTCACAGATTCAATAACACACACAACTTATGTCAACACTTATAGGAGACAGTCTCTCACAGATTCACATGATGTCCCACTGCAGCCCACACACAGAACTTCATATACATCTGCAGCCCACAGCCCACACACAGAACTTCATGTACACCTGCAGTCCACAGCCCACACACAGAACTTCATATACAAGATAGTAGAACAGCTAGACCAAGAACATTAACATGGTCATCATTGGTTTCAGACTGTGCTTGTGGCAAAAAACTGATATTATCATTGTGGGACTGTGCTTGTGGCAAAAAACTGATATTATCATTGTGGGACTGTGCTTGTGGCAAAAACTGATATAATCATTGTGGGACTGTGTTTGTGGCAAAAAACTGATATTATCATTGTGGGACTGTGCTTGTGGCAAAAACTGATATAATCATTGTGGGACTGTGTTTGTGGCAAAAAACTGATATTATCATTGTGGGACTGCTTGTGGCAAAAAACTGATATTATCATTGTGGGACTGCTTGTGGCAAAAAACTGATATTATCATTGTGGGACTGCTTGTGGCAAAAAACTGATATTATCATTGTGGGACTGTACTTGTGGCAAAAAACTGATATCATTGTGAGACTGCTTGTGGCAAAAAACTGATATTATCATTGTGGGACTGTGCTTGTGGCAAAAAACTGATATTATCATTGTGGGACTGTGCTTGTGGCAAAAAACTGATATTATCATTGTGGGACTGTGCTTGTGGCAAAAAACTGATATCATCGTGGGACTGTGCTTGTGGCAAAAAACTGATATTATCATTGTGGGACTGTGCTTGTGGCAAAAAATTGATATAACCATTGTGGGACTGTGATAATAGTGAAATCTGACAATATTTGTCATCACAAAAGTTTCTTTTTTTTTAAAAATGATAAAAAGAACACATTAATGGTGCCACATAGAAAGACTGACATATCTCCAACATTATTTTGTAAAATATGTGCTCATTCACTTTCCAGAAACAAAACTCAGACATCCCTGCTGCCACATTTTCTCAAAATCTATAACAACACCACCAACCCGCCCCTTTCGCCCCCCCCCCCCCCCCCCCAAAACAAAAATTAATAATTAATTAATTATTTGGGTCAAGAAACTAGCATTGTGTGTACAGACATAACTTGTACACGTTGCTAGAATAATTTCTGTCTGTACTTGTACGAGATGGTTGGCCAGACTAAACTAACCACTATCACAAATATAGACATGATGTAGATATTGATAACGGTGCTCTCCTCGGGCAGGAAGCACTGGGACACTGTGTGATTGGTCTTGTCAATACGAGCCTGAAACAGAACAAGGTCCCGTCTATTAGAAAGTGGAGATGATTGTCAGAACAAAGGCCATTGTACAAATCTTCCCTGAACACAATCTAGGGGGTGTTATAGGTTCACTATCACTCCTTTCTCCCTTACAGCTATCACTCCTTTCTCCCTTACAGCTATCACTCCTTAACTTTCTCCCTTACCGCAATCACTCCTTAACTTTCTCCCTTACCGCAATCACTCCTTAACTTTCTCCCTTACAGATATCACTCCTTAACTTTCTCCCTTACAGATATCACTCCTTAACTTTCTCCCTTACAGATATCACTCCTTAACTTTCTCCCTTACAACTATCACTCCTTAACTTTCTCCCTTACAGATATCACTCCTTAACTTTCTCCCTTACAGATATCACTCCTTTATTCCTTACCGCAATCACTCCTTAACTTTCTCCCTTACCGCTATCACTCCTTTATTCCTTACAGCTATCACTCCTAAACTTTCTCCCTTACAGATATCACTCCTTAACTTTCTCCCTTACAGCTATCACTCCTTAACTTTCTCCCTTACCGCAATCACTCCTTAACTTTCTCCCTTACCGCAATCACTCCTTAACTTTCTCCCTTACCGCAATCACTCCTTAACTTTCTCCCTTACCGCAATCCCTCCTTTATTCCTTACAGCTATCACTCCTTAACTTTCTCCCTTACAACTATCACTCCTTAACTTTCTCCCTTACAGCTATCACTCCTTAACTTTCTCCCTTACAGCTATCACTCCTTAACTTTCTCCCTTACAGCTATCACTCCTTAACTTTCTCCCTTACAGCTATCACTCCTTAACTTTCTCCCTTACCGCAATCACTCCTTAACTTTCTCCCTTACCGCAATCACTCCTTAACTTTCTCCCTTACAGCTATCACTTAACTTTCTCCCTTACCGCTATCACTCCTTAACTTTCTCCCTTACAGCTATCACTCCTTAACTTTCTCCCTTACAGCTATCACTTAACTTTCTCCCTTACAGCTATCACTCCTTAACTTTCTCCCTTACCGCAATCACTCCTTAACTTTCTCCCTTACAACTATCACTTAACTTTCTCCCTTACCGCTATCACTCCTTAACTTTCTCCCTTACAGCTATCACTCCTTAACTTTCTCCCTTACAGCTATCACTCCTTAACTTTCTCCCTTACAGCTATCACTCCTTAACTTTCTCCCTTACAGCTATCACTCCTTAACCTTCTCCCTTACCACAATCACTCCTTAACTTTCTCCCTTACAGCTATCACTTAACTTTCTCCCTTACCGCTATCACTCCTTAACTTTATCCCTTACAGCTATCACTCCTTAACTTTCTCCCTTACCGCTATCACTCCTTAACTTTCTTCCTTACAGCTATCACTCCTTAACTTTCTCCCTTATAGCTATCACTTAACTTTCTCCCTTACAGCTATCACTCCTTAACTTTCTCCCTTACAGCTATCACTCCTTAACTTTCTCTCTTACAGCTATCACTCCTTAACTTTCTCCCTTACCGCAATCACTCCTTAACTTTCTCCTTTACAGCTATCACATAACTTTCTCCCTTACAGCTATCACTCCTTAACTTTCTCGCTTACAGCTATCACTCCTTAACTTTCTCCCTTACCGCAATCACTCCTTAACTTTCTCCCTTACAACTATCGCTCCTTAACTTTCTCCCTTACCGCAATCACTCCTTAACTTTCTCCCTTACCGCAATCACTCCTTAACTTTCTCCCTTACAACTATCGCTCCTTAACTTTCTCCCTTACCGCAATCACTCCTTAACTTTCTCCCTTACCGCAATCACTCCTTAACTTTCTCCCTTACAGCTATCACTTAACTTTCTCCCTTACAGCTATCACTCCTTAATTTTCTCCCTTACAGCTATCACTCCTGTATTCCTTACCGCAATCACTCCTTAACTTTCTCCCTTTCCGCAATCACTCCTTAACTTTCTCCCTTACAGCTATCACTCCTTAACTTTCTCCCTTACAGCTATCACTCCTTAACTTTCTCCCTTACCGCAATCACTCCTTAACTTTCTCCCTTACAGCTATCACTCCTTTATTCCTTACCGCAATCACTCCTTAACTTTCTCCCTTACAGCTATCACTTAACTTTCTCCCTTACCGCTATCACTCCTTAATTTTCTCCCTTACAGCTATCACTCCTTTATTCCTTACCGCAATCACTCCTTAACTTTCTCCCTTACAGCTATCACTCCTTAACTTTCTCCCTTACAGCTATCACTCCTTAACTTTCTCCCTTACCGCAATCACTCCTTAACTTTCTCCCTTACTGCAATCACTCCTTAACTTTCTTCCTCACAGCTATCACTCCTTAACTTTCTCCCTTACCGCAATCACTCCTTAACTTTCTCCCTTACAACTATCACTTAACTTACTCCCTTACCGCAATCACTCCTTAACTTTCTCCCTTACTGCAATCACTCCTTAACTTTCTTCCTTACAGCTATCACTCCTTAACTTTCTCCCTTACCGCAATCTCTCCTTTATTCCTTACAACTATCACTCCTTAACTTTCTCCCTTACCGCAATCACTCCTTAACTTTCTCCCTTACCGCTATCACTCCTTAACTTTCTCCCTTACCGCAATCTCTCCTTTATTCCTTACAACTATCACTCCTTAACTTTCTCCCTTACCGCAATCACTCCTTAACTTTCTCCCTTACCGCAATCACTCCTTTATTTCTTACCGCAATCACTCCTTAACTTTCTCCCTTACCGCAATCACTCCTTAACTTTCTCCCTTACAGCTATCACTCCTTAACTTTCTCCCTTACAGCTATCACTCCTTAACTTTCTCCCTTACCGCAATCACTCCTTAACTTTCTCCCTTACCGCAATCACTCCTTAACTTTCTCCCTTACAGCTATCACTCCTTAACTTTCTCCCTTACAGCTATCACTCCTTAACTTTCTCCCTTACAGCTATCACTTAACTTTCTCCCTTACCGCTATCACTCCTTAATTTTCTCCCTTACAGCTATCACTCCTTTATTCCTTACCGCAATCACTCCTTAACTTTCTCCCTTACAGCTATCACTCCTTAACTTTCTCCCTTACAGCTATCACTCCTTAACTTTCTCCCTTACCGCAATCACTCCTTAACTTTCTCCCTTACTGCAATCACTCCTTAACTTTCTTCCTCACAGCTATCACTCCTTAACTTTCTCCCTTACCGCAATCACTCCTTAACTTTCTCCCTTACAACTATCACTTAACTTACTCCCTTACCGCAATCACTCCTTAACTTTCTCCCTTACCGCAATCTCTCCTTTATTCCTTACAACTATCACTCCTTAACTTTCTCCCTTACCGCAATCACTCCTTAACTTTCTCCCTTACCGCAATCACTCCTTTATTTCTTACCGCAATCACTCCTTAACTTTCTCCCTTACCGCAATCACTCCTTAACTTTCTCCCTTACAACTATCACTCCTTAACTTTCTCCCTTACCGCAATCACTCCTTAACTTTCTCCCTTACAGCTATCACTCCTTAACTTTCTCCCTTACAGCTATCACTCCTTAACTTTCTCCTTTACCGCAATCACTCCTTAACTTTCTCCCTTACAGCTATCACTCCTTAACTTTCTCCCTTACAACTATCACTCCTTAACTTTCTCCCTTACAGCAATCACTCCTTAACTTTCTCCCTTACCGCAATCACTCCTTAACTTTCTCCCTTACCGCAATCACTCCTTAACTTTCTCCCTTACCGCAATCACTCCTTAACTTTCTCCCTTACAGCTATCACTCCTTAACTTTCTCCCTTACAACTATCACTCCTTAACTTTCTCCCTTACCGCAATCACTCCTTAACTTTCTCCCTTACAGCTATCACTCCTTAACTTTCTCCCTTACAGCTATCACTCCTTAACTTTCTCCCTTACAGCTATCACTCCTTAACTTTCTCCTTTACCGCAATCACTCCTTAACTTTCTCCCTTACCGCAATCACTCCTTAACTTTCTCCCTTACCGCAATCACTCCTTAACTTTCTCCCTTACAGCTATCACTCCTTAACCTTCTCCCTTACAGCTATCACTCCTTAACTTTCTCCCTTACCGCAATCACTCCTTAACTTTCTCCCTTACCGCAATCACTCCTTAACTTTCTCCCTTACAACTATCACTATTTAACTTTCTCCCTTACCGCAATCACTCCTTAACTTTCTCCCTTACAGCTATCACTTAACTTTCTCCCTTACCGCTATCACTCCTTAACCTTCTCCCTTACAGCTATCACTCCTTAACTTTCTCCCTTACCGCAATCACTCCTTAACTTTCTCCCTTACAGCTATCACTTAACTTTCTCCCTTACCGCTATCACTCCTTAACTTTCTCCCTTACAGCTATCACTTAAATTTCTCCCTTACCGCTATCACTCCTTAACTTTCTCCCTTACCGCAATCACTCCTTAACTTTCTACCTTACAGCTATCACTCCTTAACTTTCTCCCTTACAGCTATCATTCCTTCTCCCCCCCCCCCCCCCCCCCCCCACAACAGCGGTTCTCGTGTTGGCGACAGAGGTCTTGTTACAGTAGGTCTCAGTTCAAGAGTAACACCTGTAACGACGTGTTGTCGGGATGACAGCTTTGTGTTTAAAGTCATCACTCATATATTTTATATTTACACACACACACATAACACACATATTACACACACATGTAACATACACATACATCACACACATGACACGCACACATAACACACACACGACATGCGCACACACATGACATGTTCACACACACATGACACACACACACATCACACGCACACATGACACACACACACTTGACACACACACACACACATGCACACACACTCGACATACACACACACATGACACGCACACACACATGACAGGCACACACACATGATATGACACACACACATGACACGCACACACACGACATACGCATGACACACACACACATGACACGCACACACACACATGATATGCGTGTGTATGGCTGGCTGTCTCTGTGTGTGGCTGGTTGTCTCTGTGTGTGGCTGGCTGTCTCTGTGTGTGGCTGGCTGTGTGTTTTTGTGGCTGTCTGTGTGTTTTTGTGGCTGTCTGTGTGTGTGGTTGTCTGTATGTGTGTGACTGGCTGTCTGTGTGTGTGGCTGGCTGTGTGTGTGGCTGTCTGTCTGTATGTGGCTGTTTGCGTTTCTGTGTAAGCCTGTTCTCTAACCATTTTCTGGCTCCGTTTATCCCATCTGAACGAACATCTAGACTTGCATGAATGAACATCTAGCCTTGCATGAACGAACATCTAGACTTGCATGAATGAACATCTAGCCTTGCATGAATGAACATCTAGCCTTGCATGAATGAACATCTAGACTTGCATGAATGAACATCTAGCCTTGCATGAATGAACATCTAGCCTTGCATGAACGAAAGGCTTAGAATTTGACAAAATGTTCGGGAAGAGGAGATTAACTACTGGTCAGGTAAAACATACTGTCAGACAATGTCAGGGTCAGGTAAAACATACTGTCAGACAATGTCAGGGTCAGGTAAAACATACTGTCGGACAATGTTAGGGTCAGGTAAAACATAGTGTCGGACAATGTTAGGGTCAGGTAAAACATACTGTCGGACAATGTTAGTCAGGGTCAGGTAAAACATACTGTCGGACAATGTTAGTCAGGGTCAGGTAAAACATACTGTCGGACAATGTTAGGGTCAGGTAAAACATACTGTCGGACAATGTTAGGGTCAGGTAAAACATACTGTCGGACAATGTTAGGGTCAGGTAAAACATACTGTCGGACAATGTCAGGGTCAGGTAAAACATACTGTCGGACAATGTCAGGGTCAGGTAAAACATACTGTCGGACAATGTTAGTCAGGGTCAGGTAAAACATACTGTCGGACAATGTCAGGGGCAGGTAAAACATACTGTCGGACAATGTTAGGGTCAGGTAAAACATATTGTCGGACAATGTCAGGGGCAGGTAAAACATACTGTCGGACAATGTTAGTCAGGGTCAGGTAAAACATACTGTCGGACAATGTCAGGGGCAGGTAAAACATACTGTCGGACAATGTTAGGGTCAGGTAAAACATACTGTCGGACAATGTTAGTCAGGGTCAGGTAAAACATACTGTCGGACAATGTTAGTCAGGGTCAGGTAAAACATACTGTCGGACAATGTTAGGGTCAGGTAAAACATACTGTCGGACAATGTTAGGGTCAGGTAAAACATACTGTCGGACAATGTTAGGGTCAGGTAAAACATACTGTCGGACAATGTCAGGGTCAGGTAAAACATACTGTCGGACAATGTCAGGGTCAGGTAAAACATACTGTCGGACAATGTTAGTCAGGGTCAGGTAAAACATACTGTCGGACAATGTCAGGGGCAGGTAAAACATACTGTCGGACAATGTTAGGGTCAGGTAAAACATATTGTCGGACAATGTCAGGGGCAGGTAAAACATACTGTCGGACAATGTTAGTCGGGGTCAGGTAAAACATACTGTCGGACAATGTCAGGGGCAGGTAAAACATACTGTCGGACAATGTTAGTCAGGGTCAGGTAAAACATACTGTCGGACAATGTTAGTCAGGGTCAGGTAAAACATACTGTCGGACAATGTTAGTCAGGGTCAGGTAAAACATACTGTCGGACAATGTTAGTCAGGGTCAGGTAAAACATACTGTCGGACAATGTTAGGGTCAGGTAAAACATACTGTCGGACAATGTCAGGGTCAGGTAAAACATACTGTCGGACAATGTCAGGGTCAGGTAAAACATACTGTCGGACAATGTTAAGGTCAGGTAAAACATACTGTCGGACAATGTCAGGGTCAGGTAAAACATACTGTCGGACAATGTCAGGGTCAGGTAAAACATAGTGTCGGACAATGTCAGGGTCAGGTAAAACATACTGTTGGACAATGTCAGGGTCAGGTAAAACATACTGTTGGACAATGTCAGGGTCAGGTAAAACATAGTGTCGGACAATGTTAGGGTCAGGTAAAACATACTGTCGGACAATGTTAGGGTCAGGTAAAACATACTGTCGGACAATGTTAAGTCAGGGGCAGGTAAAACATACTGTCGGACAATGTTACGTCAGGGTCAGGTAAAACATACTGTCGGACAATTTTAAGTCAGGGTCAGATAAAACATACTGGCCAAGGCCATCAGGTTATTTCAAGGAAGGTCACCCTGGAAATGAGCTGTTTTCATGGCTAATGAGGTGGGGGATGGATCTGATCCCCGTAGTAGTGAGTGACACAGAGATGAAGCCAAGCATAACACAACTGCCTGGAGGACCTCTGCCCACTTTCATCAGCACAACACCATGGACACATTTCGCCAGAACACGTATACATGAACTCCAACGGCCAGTATTTTGGTCTACCCATAAGCCACTTACCAGCAAAAATGTTGGGTTATTTCTATTACGCCAACTGAAAGATGCAACACTCCATTCTGGCACATTGTTTGGGTGGATACGGTAACAACCATGGTGAGTATGAGCACTGACGATCAGGCGAGGCTCAACCAGTGAGAATAACTGAAACAAATAAACATATGTATACTGTCAACCCTTGCTACGTACAGGCAACCCATGAAACATACAGGCAACCCTTGATACATACAGGCAACCCTTGATATGTACTGTCAACCATTGATACGAACAGGCAACCCTTGATGTGTATTGTCAACCCTTGATACGAACAGGAAACCCTTGATATGTACTGTCAACCCTTGATATGTACTGTCAACCATTGATACGAACAGGCAACCCTTGATGTGTATTGTCAACCCTTGATATGTACTGTTAACCCTTGATATGTACTGTCAACCCTTGATGTGTACTGTCAACCCTTGATATGTACTGTCAACCCTTGATATGTACCGTCAACCCTTGATATGTACTGTCAACCCTTGATATGTATTGTCCAGTGTTTATAGATAGCTATGAAATGTGCAATCAATTGAGAAGTGAACAGGTGCACATGCTTACACCATAGTTGTCACATCAAAAAGTGTGTTTACCTGGTCTGTTAGTCCTAGCCCAACTCCCAAGCCTTCTAGAGAACAGGTGTGTTTACCTGGTCTGACCCCATTAGGAGTGACGATCACTGGCAGCTTTGACAGTCATTAGCCAAGACTTAAAAAAGAATCCATCGCTACATACTCCATCAATATACACACCATGTTTGACGATCGTTGATCAAGGCAATCTATCCTCTGGCGAAACATAACGTTCTTCTCCTCCTGGGGGGCTGAATCTTCTGTCCTGCATTCGGAGTCTGATCGTCTGTACATTGGGAAGTGCTGAAAGAAGAGGATGGCAGGATAATGGCATAACTGGTGACTGAGGCTGACATGACAAGCCAGCCAGGTGTGTGAGGCCGACACGACAAGCCAGCCAGGTGACTGAGGCTGACATGACAAGCCAGCCAGGTGTGTGAGGGTGACATGACAAGCCAGCCAGGTGTGTGAGGCCGACACGACAAGCCAGCCAGGTGTGTGAGGCCGACACGACAAGCCAGCCAGGTGTGTGAGGGTGACATGACAAGCCAGCCAGGTGACTGAGGCTGACATGACAAGCCAGCCAGGTGACTGAGGCTGACATGACAAGCCAGCCAGGTGTGTGAGGCCGACACGACAAGCCAGCCAGGTGACTGAGGCTGACATGACAAGTCAGCCAGGTGTGTGAGGGTGACATGACAAGCCAGCCAGGTGTGTGAGGCCGACACGACAAGCCAACCAGGTGACTGAGGCTGACATGACAAGCCAGCCAGGTGTGTGAGGGTGACATGACAAGCCAGCCAGGTGTGTGAGGCCGACACGACAAGCCAGCCAGGTGACTGAGGCTGACATGACAAGCCAGCCAGGTGTGTGAGGGTGACATGACAAGCCAGCCAGGTGACTGAGGCTGACATGACAAGCCAGCCAGGTGTGTGAGGGTGACATGACAAGCCAGCCAGGTGTGTGAGGGTGAGATGACAAGTCAGCCAGGTGTGTGAGGCCGACACGACAAGTCAGCCAGGTGTGTGAGGCCAGACACAAGCCAGTCAGGTGTGTGAGGCTGACACGACAAGCCAGCCAGGTGTGTGAGACCGACACGACAAGCCAGAAACTCAGAGCTCAGTAAAAGTGTACATAATGTAGCCACAGCCATTTCAAAGATCAGCAGCAACAACACCAGCAACAACAACAACAACAACAACACCAGCAACAACAACAACAACAAAAACATAATTGAAATTAGAAAGTTTGAAAGTTATAGTTTCTGAATATCAGCTGGCCAAAGTCTATAGATGGTTGGTGTAGATGGTTTGTGTAGATGTTTGGTGTAGATGTTTTGTTTAGATGGTTTGTGTAGATGATTTGTGTAGATGGTTTGTGTAGATGGTTTGTGTAGATGTTTGGTGTAGATGTTTTCTGATGTTTGGTTTAGATGCTTTCTGATGTTTGGTGTAGATGGTTTGTGTAGATGTTTGGTGCAGATGTTTTCTGATGTTTGGTGTAGACGTTTGGTGTAGATGTTTGGTGTAGACGTTTGGTGTAGATGTTTTCTGATGTTTGGTGTAGATATTTGGTGCATGTCACACACACTTACAGATTCAAGACTGGTGTTCATCTCTCTCCCTCTTTCACACACACACACACGGACACACATGAACAAACACATGCACGGACACAAAAACATACATGGACACATCCGCATGGACACACACACACAAACACACATGTACGGATACCCACACACACGGATGGACACACATACACAAACACATGCACGGACAAAATCAGCATGGACACACACACACGGACACCCACACACATGCACGGACACCCACACACGGACACACACACACGGACACAACTAAACAGGCACACATGCACCCACACACATGCACGGACACCCACACACAACTGCACTGACACATCCGCATGGACACACACGCGCATGAACACAACCGCACGGGGACACACACACACGCGCGCATGAACACAACCGCACGGACACACACGCGCATGAACACAACCGCACACACTGAGGCAGCAAGGAGAGTGCCTCCCACAGACAACATGTCAAGAAATACCTGCAGTAAAATTGGCTTGGTGTAGGACAGTCCTTCTACGTCTCGGCAGCTCTCGTCCACATTCTGAAAACAAGCAGGACTCTTTAGGACATTCATTGTCATCTGGTTGGTCAGTCCGGAGACTGGTTGTAAGGTTGTCTGAGCATATCTCTCCATTTGACCATATCCTCTGGTTGGTCAGTTCGGAGACTGGTTGTAAGGTTGTCTGAGCATATCTCTCCATTTGACCATATCCTCTGGTTGGTCAGTTCGGAGACTGGTTGTAAGGTTGTCTGAGCATATCTCTCCATTTGACCATATCCTCTGGTTGGTCAGTTCGGAGACTGGTTGTAAGGTTGTCTGAGCATATCTCTCCATTTGACCATATCCTCTGGTTGGTCAGTCCGGAGACTGGTTGTAAGGTTGTCTGAGCATATCTCTCCATTTGAGCCTATGCTCTGGTTGGTCAGTCCGGAGACTGGTTGTAAGGTTGTCTGAGCATATCTCTCCATTTGACCCTATGCTCTGATTGGTCAGTCCGGAGACTGGTTGTAAGGTTGTCTGAGCATATCTCTCCATTTGACCCTATGCTCTGATTGGTCAGTCTGGAGACTGGTTGTAAGGTTGTCTGAGCATATCTCTCCATTTGACCCTATGCTCTGATTGGTCAGTCCGGAGACTGGTTGTAAGGTTGTCTGAGCATATCTCTCCATTTGACCCTATGCTCTGATTGGTCAGTCCGGAGACTGGTTGTAAGGTTGTCTGAGCATATCTCTCCATTTGACCCTATGCTCTGATTGGTCAGTCTGGAGACTGGTTGTAAGGTTGTCTGAGCATATCTCTCCATTTGACCCTATGCTCTGATTGGTCAGTCCGGAGACTGGTTGTAAGGTTGTCTGAGCATATCTCTCCATTTGACCCTATGCTCTGATTGGTCAGTCCGGAGACTGGTTGTAAGGTTGTCTGAGCATATCTCTCCATTTGACCCTATGCTCTATCTCTATTCTCAGGCTGTTCATAATATCTGCTCTAGGATGTTGTGTCTTATCCACTTGTGCCGTGAGGAGAAATAGTTTTCTGTCCAGGGCCAGATGCATCGCTGAAGTAATCGTCATCCCATGACGATTTAGAATATCCGCAACATGTCCTATCCATCTAGTTCTCAGTTGCAAAAAACCAGAAAATCGTCCGTTATAGGCGCACAGGGATAGTTGGTCAGGTTGCATTCTCATTTGGTGGCCGAACCACTAGATTCTCTCCTAGTCAATATAACCAGGTCAAGGCCTCGCTTCAACCAATCTTCTCACATCTTCACTGCACATTCTCTCTCTCCTAGTTTCGTTGATTGTTTCCCGGAGGCATCTCCTCTCACATGTCGTGATATTTCTCTCTAGAGTTTTTATTAAAGTCCATGTTTGGGGCTGGTAACGGAGAGTTGGCATGAATCTACTGTTGATCAGCATACTTTTTGTGGATATGTTAGAGTGTTTCAATAATGGTGACAGCTGGTGTGCAATTGTATTTGCTTTTTGGCACCTGATCTCAATTTCTCTATCTAAACCTCCATCCTGTGTGAAAACACTGGCCAAGTACTTGAACTGCTGCACTTGTTTGATCGTGGCCCAGTTTACCATAATGGTCATGTTTTCAGGTGATCTGCTTAGTTTCTATTTTGGTTGTGTTAATTCTCATACTGTATCTTTCACACACAGAGTTGAGCGCAGTCAGACGTAACTGTAGATCGTCTTCACTCTCGTAAAGTAGACATTGATCTTCTACATAAAGGAGTTTGTTTAACCGATCAGCCTCTGTCCTTTCTTCCTCTGCATTTCTTGGCAGATGCTCAAATTTGGCCTCCAGCGTTATCTTGTCCATATATGTGTTGTAGAGTAGGGGAGACAACCCACACCCTTGTCTCATCCCGGTTATTATCTCCACTGTTTCAGACCATCTGCTGTTGTTAGTATACTTTGACACCCTTGGTACTCTAGTATTCTCTAATAGCTGCCCCTGTGCTCTGTAGGATATAACAATAATGTTTGCTTAGGCGTCTGAGACCCTTTGTGTCGGTCATCCACATCCATGACCTACAGCGTGGTTCCAGGCCTCGTCCAGGGCTGAGGAGGAGGTTACCACTTGCTGGAGTCATACTGTTCGGGGACGGCCTCTTTTACGCCTCCAGCCAGCCGAGGAAGACTTTTGTCGCTGAGGAACGACTTGTGTAGTATCTTGTGGGCAGGGGTTTCCTGGTCCAGTCGTACAACATGACCGAACAAAGAAACTCATTGTCGTTCACGTGTTTCTGAGATTGGGTGGAGGCCTGTTTTGTCTGAGACCTCCACGTTGTGGATGTAGTCATGCCATCGGATGTCCAGGATACGCCGCTGGTTGCGCATGTGGGAGGCCCCCAGTCTCGACATGTCATGTTTCAGCAATGTCCAGGTTTCGGAGCCGTAAAGCAGGACTGGGATCACACAGAACTGGTAGATGTGAATTTTTGTCCCGAGTGAGATTTTGCCATTACTGCACACACTTCAGAGGTCGTGCACAGTGAACACAGCTAGTCTGATTCACCTTGACATATCGCCCTCTTGTACACGGCATACGATGACTTGAAGTCTGCCTTCGACTCTGTTGGAAAGTCCCCTAGGTTATAAGTACCCTGGGCCTCCCCCCTGTTGAACCTGATCAAGGAGCTACACAAGGACCCAGAGATCCTGAATTCAATTAGGTGGCGCTCTCTCTGACAGTATGTCTTCGGGTGTCAGACAGGGATGTGTTCTTGCCTCCAACGTACAGATAGATTCCTACAGATAGAGCTGTGACCCATTGGCTCCTACATATAGAGCTCTGACCCATTGACTTCTGACCTTCATCTGTTCAAGTTACTTATCTCACCTGGCATCTGACCTAAAAAAAACTCCCCATATACTGCATGAAACAAGTGTCTCTTACACCACTATGGATATCAATGACTGTGCTCTATGCCTACCACCCAACTAATCAATGATTGTTCTCTATGCCTACCACCCAGCTCAACAATGATTGTTCTCTATGCCTACCACCCAACTAATCAATGATTGTTCTCTATGCCCACCACCCAGCTCAACAATGATTGTTCTCTATGCCTACCACCCAGCTCAACAATGATTGTTCTCTATGCCTACCACCCAACTAATCAATGATTGTTCTCTATGCCCACCACCCAGCTCAACAATGACTATGCTCTATGCCTACCACCCAACTCATCAATGATTGTTCTCTATGCCTACCACCCAACTCATCAATGACTGTGCTCTATGCCTACCACCCAATTCATCAATGACTGTGCTCTATGCCTACCACCCAACTCATCAATGACTGTGCTCTATGACTACCACCCAACTCATCACTGACTGTGCTCTATGCCTACCACCCAACTCATCAATGATTGTTCTCTATGCCTACCACCCAACTCATCAATGACTGTGCTCTATGCCTACCACCCAACTCATCAATGACTGTGCTCTATGCCTACCTCCCAACTCATCAATGACTGTGCTCTATGCCTACCACCCAACTCATCAATGACTGTGCTCTATGCCTACCACCCAATTCATCAATGACTATGCTCTATGCCTACCACCCAACTCATCAATGACTATGCTCTATGCCTACCACCCAACTCATCAATGACTGTGCTCTATGCCTACCTCCCAACTCATCAATGATTGTTCTCTATGCCTACCACCCAACTCATCAATGACTGTGCTCTATGCCTACCACCCAACTCATCAATGACTGTGCTCTATGCCTACCTCCCAACTCATCAATGATTGTTCTCTATGCCTACCACCCAACTCATCAATGACTGTGCTCTATGCCTACCTCCCAACTCATCAATGATTGTTCTCTATGCCTACCACCCAACTCATCAATGACTGTGCTCTATGCCTACCTCCCAACTCAACAATGACTATGCTCTATGCCTACCACCCAACTCATCAATGATTGTTCTCTATGCCTACCACCCAGCTCAACAATGACTATGCTCTATGCCTACCACCCAACTCATCAATGACTGTTCTCTAAGCCTACCACCCAACTCATCAATGACTGTGCTCTATGCCTACCACCCAATTCATCAATGACTGTGCTCTATGCCTACCACCCAACTCATCAATGACTGTGCTCTATGCCTACCACCCAACTCATCAATGACTGTGCTCTATGCCTACCACCCAACTCATCAATGATTGTTCTCTATGCCTACCACCCAACTCATCAATGACTGTGCTCTATGCCTACCACCCAACTCATCAATGACTGTGCTCTATGCCTACCTCCCAACTCATCAATGACTGTGCTCTATGCCTACCACCCAACTCATCAATGACTGTGCTCTATGCCTACCTCCCAACTCATCAATGACTGTGCTCTATGCCTACCACCCAACTCATCAATGACTGTGCTCTATGCCTACCACCCAACTCATCAATGATTGTTCTCTATGCCTACCACCCAACTCATCAATGACTATGCTATATGCCTACCACCCAACTCATCAATGACTGTGCTCTATGCCTACCACCCAACTCATCAATGACTGTGCTCTATGCCTACCACCCAACTCATCAATGACTGTGCTCTATGCCTACCTCCCAACTCAACAATGACTATGCTCTATGCCTACCACCCAACTCATCAATGATTGTTCTCTATGCCTACCACCCAACTCATCAATGACTGTGCTCTATGCCTACCACCCAACTCATCAATGACTGTGCTCTATGCCTACCACCCAACTCATCAATGACTGTGCTCTATGCCTACCACCCAACTCATCAATGACTGTGCTCTATGCCTACCTCCCAACTCAACAATGACTGTGCTCTATGCCTACCTCCCAACTCAACAATGACTATGCTCTATGCCTACCGCCCAACTCAAGCTGTGAGTAATTACAAGATTGGAAGAATATAAAAAATAAATCAAATCTAGAAGGGAAGCAATTCAAATAGAAAAACAAGCTAAGGGAGATAATACACACCATTTCTATTAATCCACAGAAACTGGCAATCGTCTAACAAGGCACAAATTATTAACCTTACGTTGCTACACTCCTGTTGGTGCAGCAAAAATGCTGAAACCTCCTGCAAAGTCTGTTCAGCACCAACACAAATTGAGCAGTCATCACCCTCCATTGCCATCGAGTTCACCAGAACAAACGTGACATCCTTAATGTGCAGCAATCGGACAGACGGGGTATCAAAGGCCTTCTCAAATCTCTCATGTTTGTGTTTGCTCATCCTATGGGTAGATAAGAACACCACAAGCCTTACACTTACCACACAATTAACTACGTCAGATTGGCTTATAGCACTCTTTGCCCAATATGGAACACCCATCTAAGGAATATCACATTTGGCTGTTCAAGAATAATATCACATTGGTCGTACTGTTTGGTTGGCATGTAATACATCCAGACTGGAGACCTTCACAAACAGAGGTCCCAGTAGTTACTCTGCTTTTTTCCATTTTCAAGTATCAAAGGTTCCTTTGCACCCATAGCACGTTCACAAGACATCCAAGTTTATTTTCTGTCTCCAATAGGACTAGGCACCTGATCTCACTTACCATTTCACACTTTAATTTATTTCTTGGGAAACCAGCATATAAAGTTACATATAATGAAAGCCCTCATCCAACTTACATATAGTAAAAGCCCACATCCAACTTACATTTAGTAAAAGTAGCCCACATCCAACTTACATTTAGTAAAAGACCACAAGGAACTTACATATAGTAAAATATTACAATATACTTACATATAGTAAAAGCCCACAATAAACTTACATATAGTAAAATATTACAATATACTTACATATAGTAAAATATTACAATATACTTACATATAGTAAAAGCCCACAATAAACTTACATATAGTAAAATATTACAATATACTTACATATAGTAAAATATTACAATATACTTACATATAGTAAAAGCCCACAATAAACTTACATATAGTAAAATATTACAATATACTTACATATAGTAAAATATTACAATATACTTACATATAGTAAAAGCCCACAATAAACTTACATATAGTGAAAGCCCACAATAAACTTACATATAGTAAAAGCCCACAATAAACTTACATATAGTAAAAGCCCACAATAAACTTACATATAATGAAAGCCCTCATCATGGTTGCCTGACACGACATGAAGCTCTGTGCCATGTGGGACAGCAAACATAGACTTGAACCGAGAAACATGGTAGTCAAACTCTTTATCATCACACCACTTCCCCTCATCAAACAAATCACCTGGAACAGGCGTAACATGGTCATCTGTCAGGGAGCAGGCGTAACATGGTCATCTGTCAGGGAGCAGTATGTAACATGGTCATCTGTCAGGGAGCAGTATGTAACATGGTCATCTGTCAGGGAGCAGTATGTAACATGGTCATCTGTCAGGGAGCAGGCGTAACATGGTCATCTGTCAGGGAGCAGGCGTAACATGGTCATCTGTCAGGGAGCAGTATGTAACATGGTCATCTGTCAGGGAGCAGTATGTAACATGGTCATCTGTCAGGGAGCAGAATATAACATGGTCATCTGTCAGGGAGCAGTATGTAACATGGTCATCTGTCAGGGAGCAGGCGTAACATGGTCATCTGTCAGGGAGCAGTATGTAACATGGTCATCTGTCAGGGAGCAGTATGTAACATGGTCATCTGTCAGGGAGCAGGCGTAACATGGTCATCTGTCAGGGAGCAGGCGTAACATGGTCATCTGTCAGGGAGCAGTATGTAACATGGTCATCTGTCAGGGAGCAGTATGTAACATGGTCATCTGTCAGGGAGCAGTATGTAACATGGTCATCTGTCAGGGAGCAGGCGTAACATGGTCATCTGTCAGGGAGCAGGCGTAACATGGTCATCTGTCAGGGAGCAGGCGTAACATGGTCATCTGTCAGGGAGCAGGCGTAACATGGTCATCTGTCAGGGAGCAGTATGTAACATGGTCATCTGTCAGGGAGCAGGCGTAACATGGTCATCTGTCAGGGAGCAGTATGTAACATGGTCATCTGTCAGGGAGCAGTATGTAACTGGGTCATCTGTCAGGGAGCAGGCGTAACATGGTCATCTGTCAGGGAGCAGGCGTAACATGGTCATCTGTCAGGGAGCAGGCGTAACATGGTCATCTGTCAGGGAGCAGTATGTAACATGGTCATCTGTCAGGGAGCAGTATGTAACATGGTCATCTGTCAGGGAGCAGGCGTAACATGGTCATCTGTCAGGGAGCAGTATGTAACATGGTCATCTGTCAGGGAGCAGTATGTAACATGGTCATCTGTCAGGGAGCAGTATGTAACATGGTCATCTGTCAGGGAGCAGGCGTAACATGGTCATCTGTCAGGGAGCAGTATGTAACATGGTCATCTGTCAGGGAGCAGGCGTAACATGGTCATCTGTCAGGGAGCAGGCGTAACATGGTCATCTGTCAGGGAGCAGGCGTAACATGGTCATCTGTCAGGGAGAAGGCGTAACATGGTCATCTGTCAGGGAGCAGTATGTAACATGGTCATCTGTCAGGGAGCAGGCGTAACATGGTCATCTGTCAGGGAGCAGTATGTAACATGGTCATCTGTCAGGGAGCAGGCGTAACATGGTCAACTGTCAGGGAGCAGGCGTAACATGGTCATCTGTCAGGGAGCAGGGGTAACATGGTCATCTGTCAGGGAGCAGTATGTAACATGGTCATCTGTCAGGGAGCAGTATGTAACATGGTCATCTGTCAGGGAGCAGTATGTAACATGGTCATCTGTCAGGGAGCAGTATGTAACATGGTCATCTGTCAGGGAGCAGTATGTAACATGGTCATCTGTCAGGGAGCAGTATGTAACATGGTCATCTGTCAGGGAGCAGTATGTAACATGGTCATCTGTCAGGGAGCAGGCGTAACATGGTCATCTGTCAGGGAGCAGTATGTAACATGGTCATCTGTCAGGGAGCAGGCGTAACATGGTCATCTGTCAGGGAGCAGTATGTAACATGGTCATCTGTCAGGGAGCAGTATGTAACATGGTCATCTGTCAGGGAGCAGTATGTAACATGGTCATCTGTCAGGGAGCAGGCGTAACATGGTCATCTGTCAGGGAGCAGTATGTAACATGGTCATCTGTCAGGGAGCAGTATGTAACATGGTCATCTGTCAGGGAGCAGTATGTAACATGGTCATCTGTCAGGGAGCAGTATGTAACATGGTCATCTGTCAGGGAGCAGTATGTAACATGGTCATCTGTCAGGGAGCAGTATGTAACATGGTCATTTGTCAGGGTGCAGGCGTAACATGGTCATCTGTCAGGGAGCAGTATGTAACATGGTCATCTGTCAGGGAGCAGTATGTAACATGGTCATCTGTCAGGGAGCAGGCGTAACATGGTCATCTGTCAGGGAGCAGTATGTAACATGGTCATCTGTCAGGGAGCAGTATGTAACATGGTCATCTGTCAGGGAGCAGTATGTAACATGGTCATCTGTCAGGGAGCAGGCGTAACATGGTCATCTGTCAGGGAGCAGTATGTAACATGGTCATCTGTCAGGGAGCAGTATGTAACATGGTCATCTGTCAGGGAGCAGTATGTAACATGGTCATCTGTCAGGGAGCAGTATGTAACATGGTCATCTGTCAGGGAGCAGGCGTAACATGGTCATCTGTCAGGGAGCAGTATGTAACATGGTCATCTGTCAGGGAGAAGGCGTAACATGGTCATCTGTCAGGGAGTAGTATGTAACATGGTCATCTGTCAGGGAGAAGGCGTAACATGGTCATCTGTCAGGGAGCAGTATGTAACATGGTCATCTGTCAGGGAGCAGTACGTAACATGGTCATCTGTCAGGGAGCAGTATGTAACATGGTCATCTGTCAGGGAGCAGTATGTAACATGGTCATCTGTCAGGGAGCAGGCGTAACATGGTCATCTGTCAGGGAGCAGTATGTAACATGGTCATCTGTCAGGGAGCAGTATGTAACATGGTCATCTGTCAGGGAGCAGTATGTAACATGGTCATCTGTCAGGGAGCAGTATGTAACATGGTCATCTGCCAGGGAGCAGTATGTAACATGGTCATCTGTCAGGGAGCAGTATGTAACATGGTCATCTGTCAGGGAGCAGTATGTAACATGGTCATCTGTCAGGGAGCAGTATGTAACATGGTCATCTGTCAGGGAGCAGGCGTAACATGGTCATCTGTCAGGGAGCAGTATGTAACATGGTCATCTGTCAGGGAGCAGTATGTAACATGGTCATCTGTCAGGGAGCAGGCGTAACATGGTCATCTGTCAGGGAGCAGTATGTAACATGGTCATCTGTCAGGGAGCAGTATGTAACATGGTCATCTGTCAGGGAGCAGTATGTAACATGGTCATCTGTCAGGGAGCAGTATGTAACATGGTCATCTGTCAGGGAGCAGTATGTAACATGGTCATCTGTCAGGGAGCAGTATGTAACATGGTCATCTGTCAGGGAGCAGGCGTAACATGGTCATCTGTCAGGGAGCAGTATGTAACATGGTCATCTGTCAGGGAGAAGGCGTAACATGGTCATCTGTCAGGGAGTAGTATGTAACATGGTCATCTGTCAGGGAGAAGGCGTAACATGGTCATCTGTCAGGGAGCAGTATGTAACATGGTCATCTGTCAGGGAGCAGTACGTAACATGGTCATCTGTCAGGGAGCAGTATGTAACATGGTCACCTGTCAGGGAGCAGTATGTAACATGGTCATCTGTCAGGGAGCAGGCGTAACATGGTCATCTGTCAGGGAGCAGTATGTAACATGGTCATCTGTCAGGGAGCAGTATGTAACATGGTCATCTGTCAGGGAGCAGTATGTAACATGGTCATCTGTCAGGGAGCAGTATGTAACATGGTCATCTGTCAGGGAGCAGTATGTAACATGGTCATCTGTCAGGGAGCAGTATGTAACATGGTCATCTGTCAGGGAGCAGTATGTAACATGGTCATCTGTCAGGGAGCAGGCGTAACATGGTCATCTGTCAGGGAGCAGTATGTAACATGGTCATCTGTCAGGGAGCAGTATGTAACATGGTCATCTGTCAGGGAGCAGGCGTAACATGGTCATCTGTCAGGGAGCAGTATGTAACATGGTCATCTGTCAGGGAGCAGTATGTAACATGGTCATCTGTCAGGGAGCAGTATGTAACATGGTCATCTGTCAGGGAGCAGGCGTAACATGGTCATCTGTCAGGGAGCAGTATGTAACATGGTCATCTGTCAGGGAGCAGTATGTAACATGGTCATCTGTCAGGGAGCAGTATGTAACATGGTCATCTGTCAGGGAGCAGTATGTAACATGGTCATCTGTCAGGGAGCAGTATGTAACATGGTCATCTGTCAGGGAGCAGTATGTAACATGGTCATCTGTCAGGGTGCAGGCGTAACATGGTCATCTGTCAGGGAGCAGAATGTAACATGGTCATCTGTCAGGGAGCAGTATGTAACATGGTCATCTGTCAGGGAGCAGGCGTAACATGGTCATCTGTCAGGGAGCAGTATGTAACATGGTCATCTGTCAGGGAGCAGTATGTAACATGGTCATCTGTCAGGGAGCAGTATGTAACTGGGTCATCTGTCAGGGAGCAGGCGTAACATGGTCATCTGTCAGGGAGCAGGCGTAACATGGTCATCTGTCAGGGAGCAGGCGTAACATGGTCATCTGTCAGGGAGCAGTATGTAACATGGTCATCTGTCAGGGAGCAGTATGTAACATGGTCATCTGTCAGGGAGCAGGCGTAACATGGTCATCTGTCAGGGAGCAGTATGTAACATGGTCATCTGTCAGGGAGCAGTATGTAACATGGTCATCTGTCAGGGAGCAGTATGTAACATGGTCATCTGTCAGGGAGAAGGCGTAACATGGTCATCTGTCAGGGAGCAGTATGTAACATGGTCATCTGTCAGGGAGCAGTACGTAACATGGTCATCTGTCAGGGAGCAGTATGTAACATGGTCATCTGTCAGGGAGCAGTATGTAACATGGTCATCTGTCAGGGAGCAGTATGTAACATGGTCATCTGTCAGGGAGCAGGCGTAACATGGTCATCTGTCAGGGAGCAGTATGTAACATGGTCATCTGTCAGGGAGAAGGCGTAACATGGTCATCTGTCAGGGAGCAGTATGTAACATGGTCATCTGTCAGGGAGCAGGCGTAACATGGTCATCTGTCAGGGAGCAGTATGTAACATGGTCATCTGTCAGGGAGCAGGCATAACATGGTCATCTGTCAGGGAGCAGTATGTAACATGGTCATCTGTCAGGGAGCAGGCGTAACATGGTCATCTGTCAGGGAGCAGTACGTAACATGGTCATCTGTCAGGAAGCAGTACATAACATGGTCATCTGTCAGGGAGCAGTACGTAACATGGTCATCTGTCAGGGAGCAGGCGTAACATGGTCATCTGTCAGGGAGCAGTACGTAACATGGTCATCTGTCAGGGAGCAGTACATAACATGGTCATCTGTCAGGGAGCAGTACGTAACATGCTCATCTGTCAGGGAGCAGTATGTAACATGGTCATCTGTCAGGGAGCAGTATGTAACATGGTCATCTGTCAGGGAGCAGTATGTAACATGGTCATCTGTCAGGGAGCAGTATGTAACATGGTCATCTGTCAGGGAGCAGGCGTAACATGGTCATCTGTCAGGGAGCAGGCGTAACATGGTCATCTGTCAGGGAGCAGTATGTAACATGGTCATCTGTCAGGGAGAAGGCGTAACATGGTCATCTGTCAGGGAGCAGTATGTAACATGGTCATCTGTCAGGGAGCAGGCGTAACATGGTCATCTGTCAGGGAGCAGTATGTAGCATGGTCATCTGTCAGGGAGCAGGCGTAACATGGTCATCTGTCAGGGTGCAGTATGTAACATGGTCATCTGTCAGGGAGCAGGCGTAACATGGTCATCTGTCAGGGAGCAGTACGTAACATGGTCATCTGTCAGGGAGCAGTACGTAACATGGTCATCTGTCAGGGAGCAGTACGTAACATGGTCATCTGTCAGGGAGCAGTATGTAACATGGTCATCTGTCAGGGAGCAGTATGTAACATGGTCATCTGTCAGGGAGCAGTATGTAACATGGTCATCTGTCAGGGAGCAGAATGTAACATGGTCATCTGTCAGGGAGCAGTATGTAACATGGTCATCTGTCAGGGAGCAGGCGTAACATGGTCATCTGTCAGGGAGCAGTATGTAACATGGTCATCTGTCAGGGAGCAGGCGTAACATGGTCATCTGTCAGGGAGCAGTATGTAACATGGTCATCTGTCAGGGAGCAGTATGTAACATGGTCATCTGTCAGGGAGCAGGCGTAACATGGTCATCTGTCAGGGAGCAGGCGTAACGTGGTCATCTGTCAGGGAGCAGTACGTAACATGATCATCTGTCAGGGAGCAGTACGTAACATGGTCATCCGTCAGGGAGCAGTACGTAACATGGTCATCTGTCAGGGAGCAGTATGTAACATGGTCATCTGTCAGGGAGCAGTATGTAACATGGTCATCTGTCAGGGAGCAGTATGTAACATGGTCATCTGTCAGGGAGCAGTATGTAACATGGTCATCTGTCAGGGAGCAGTATGTAACATGGTCATCTGTCAGGGAGCAGTATGTAACATGGTCATCTGTCAGGGAGCAGTATGTAACATGGTCATCTGTCAGGGAGCAGTATGTAACATGGTCATCTGTCAGGGAGCAGTATGTAACATGGTCATCTGTCAGGGAGCAGTATGTAACATGGTCATCTGTCAGGGAGCAGTATGTAACATGGTCATCTGTCAGGGAGCAGTATGTAACATGGTCATCTGTCAGGGAGCAGTATGTAACATGGTCATCTGTCAGGGAGCAGTATGTAACATGGTCATCTGTCAGGGAGCAGTATGTAACATGGTCATCTGTCAGGGAGCAGTATGTAACATGGTCATCTGTCAGGGAGCAGGCGTAACATGGTCATCTGTCAGGGAGCAGTATGTAACATGGTCATCTGTCAGGGAGCAGTATGTAACATGGTCATCTGTCAGGGAGCAGTATGTAACATGGTCATCTGTCAGGGAGCAGTATGTAACATGGTCATCTGTCAGGGAGCAGTATGTAACATGGTCATCTGTCAGGGAGCAGTATGTAACATGGTCATTTGTCAGGGTGCAGGCGTAACATGGTCATCTGTCAGGGAGCAGTATGTAACATGGTCATCTGTCAGGGAGCAGTATGTAACATGGTCATCTGTCAGGGAGCAGGCGTAACATGGTCATCTGTCAGGGAGCAGTATGTAACATGGTCATCTGTCAGGGAGCAGTATGTAACATGGTCATCTGTCAGGGAGCAGTATGTAACATGGTCATCTGTCAGGGAGCAGGCGTAACATGGTCATCTGTCAGGGAGCAATATGTAACATGGTCATCTGTCAGGGAGCAGTATGTAACATGGTCATCTGTCAGGGAGCAGTATGTAACATGGTCATCTGTCAGGGAGCAGTATGTAACATGGTCATCTGTCAGGGAGCAGGCGTAACATGGTCATCTGTCAGGGAGCAGTATGTAACATGGTCATCTGTCAGGGAGAAGGCGTAACATGGTCATCTGTCAGGGAGTAGTATGTAACATGGTCATCTGTCAGGGAGAAGGCGTAACATGGTCATCTGTCAGGGAGCAGTATGTAACATGGTCATCTGTCAGGGAGCAGTACGTAACATGGTCATCTGTCAGGGAGCAGTATGTAACATGGTCATCTGTCAGGGAGCAGTATGTAACATGGTCATCTGTCAGGGAGCAGGCGTAACATGGTCATCTGTCAGGGAGCAGTATGTAACATGGTCATCTGTCAGGGAGAAGGCGTAACATGGTCATCTGTCAGGGAGCAGTATGTAACATGGTCATCTGTCAGGGAGCAGGCGTAACATGGTCATCTGTCAGGGAGCAGTATGTAACATGATCATCTGTCAGGGAGCAGGCGTAACATGGTCATCTGTCAGGGAGCAGTATGTAACATGGTCATCTGTCAGGGAGCAGGCGTAACATGGTCATCTGTCAGGGAGCAGTACGTAACATGGTCATCTGTCAGGAAGCAGTACATAACATGGTCATCTGTCAGGGAGCAGTACGTAACATGGTCATCTGTCAGGGAGCAGGCGTAACATGGTCATCTGTCAGGGAGCAGTACGTAACATGGTCATCTGTCAGGGAGCAGTACATAACATGGTCATCTGTCAGGGAGCAGTACGTAACATGGTCATCTGTCAGGGAGCAGTATGTAACATGGTCATCTGTCAGGGAGCAGTATGTAACATGGTCATCTGTCAGGGAGCAGTATGTAACATGGTCATCTGTCAGGGAGCAGTATGTAACATGGTCATCTGTCAGGGAGCAGGCGTAACATGGTCATCTGTCAGGGAGCAGGCGTAACATGGTCATCTGTCAGGGAGCAGTATGTAACATGGTCATCTGTCAGGGAGAAGGCGTAACATGGTCATCTGTCAGGGAGCAGTATGTAACATGGTCATCTGTCAGGGAGCAGGCGTAACATGGTCATCTGTCAGGGAGCAGTATGTAACATGGTCATCTGTCAGGGAGCAGGCGTAACATGGTCATCTGTCAGGGTGCAGTATGTAACATGGTCATCTGTCAGGGAGCAGGCGTAACATGGTCATCTGTCAGGGAGCAGTACGTAACATGGTCATCTGTCAGGGAGCAGTACGTAACATGGTCATCTGTCAGGGAGCAGTACGTAACATGGTCATCTGTCAGGGAGCAGTATGTAACATGGTCATCTGTCAGGGAGCAGTATGTAACATGGTCATCTGTCAGGGAGCAGTATGTAACATGGTCATCTGTCAGGGAGCAGAATGTAACATGGTCATCTGTCAGGGAGCAGTATGTAACATGGTCATCTGTCAGGGAGCAGGCGTAACATGGTCATCTGTCAGGGAGCAGTATGTAACATGGTCATCTGTCAGGGAGCAGGCGTAACATGGTCATCTGTCAGGGAGCAGTATGTAACATGGTCATATGTCAGGGAGCAGTATGTAACATGGTCATCTGTCAGGGAGCAGGCGTAACATGGTCATCTGTCAGGGAGCAGGCGTAACATGGTCATCTGTCAGGGAGCAGTACGTAACATGATCATCTGTCAGGGAGCAGTACGTAACATGGTCATCTGTCAGGGAGCAGTACGTAACATGGTCATCTGTCAGGGAGCAGTATGTAACATGGTCATCTGTCAGGGAGCAGTATGTAACATGGTCATCTGTCAGGGAGCAGTATGTAACATGGTCATCTGTCAGGGAGCAGTATGTAACATGGTCATCTGTCAGGGAGCAGTATGTAACATGGTCATCTGTCAGGGAGCAGTATGTAACATGGTCATCTGTCAGGGAGCAGTATGTAACATGGTCATCTGTCAGGGAGCAGTATGTAACATGGTCATCTGTCAGGGAGCAGTATGTAACATGGTCATCTGTCAGGGAGCAGTATGTAACATGGTCATCTGTCAGGGAGCAGTATGTAACATGGTCATCTGTCAGGGAGCAGTATGTAACATGGTCATCTGTCAGGGAGCAGTATGTAACATGGTCATCTGTCAGGGAGCAGTATGTAACATGGTCATCTGTCAGGGAGCAGTATGTAACATGGTCATCTGTCAGGGAGCAGTATGTAACATGGTCATCTGTCAGGGAGCAGGCGTAACATGGTCATCTGTCAGGGAGCAGTATGTAACATGGTCATCTGTCAGGGAGCAGTATGTAACATGGTCATCTGTCAGGGAGCAGTATGTAACATGGTCATCTGTCAGGGAGCAGTATGTAACATGGTCATCTGTCAGGGAGCAGTATGTAACATGGTCATCTGTCAGGGAGCAGTATGTAACATGGTCATCTGTCAGGGTGCAGGCGTAACATGGTCATCTGTCAGGGAGGTGTATGTAACATGGTCATCTGTCAGGGAGCAGTATGTAACATGGTCATCTGTCAGGGAGCAGGCGTAACATGGTCATCTGTCAGGGAGCAGTATGTAACATGGTCATCTGTCAGGGAGCAGTATGTAACATGGTCATCTGTCAGGGAGCAGTATGTAACATGGTCATCTGTCAGGGAGCAGGCGTAACATGGTCATCTGTCAGGGAGCAATATGTAACATGGTCATCTGTCAGGGAGCAGTATGTAACATGGTCATCTGTCAGGGAGCAGTATGTAACATGGTCATCTGTCAGGGAGCAGTATGTAACATGGTCATCTGTCAGGGAGCAGGCGTAACATGGTCATCTGTCAGGGAGCAGTATGTAACATGGTCATCTGTCAGGGAGAAGGCGTAACATGGTCATCTGTCAGGGAGTAGTATGTAACATGGTCATCTGTCAGGGAGAAGGCGTAACATGGTCATCTGTCAGGGAGCAGTATGTAACATGGTCATCTGTCAGGGAGCAGTACGTAACATGGTCATCTGTCAGGGAGCAGTATGTAACATGGTCATCTGTCAGGGAGCAGGCGTAACATGGTCATCTGTCAGGGAGCAGTATGTAACATGGTCATCTGTCAGGGAGCAGTATGTAACATGGTCATCTGTCAGGGAGCAGTATGTAACATGGTCATCTGTCAGGGAGCAGTATGTAACATGGTCATCTGTCAGGGAGCAGTATGTAACATGGTCATCTGTCAGGGAGCAGTATGTAACATGGTCATCTGTCAGGGTGCAGGCGTAACATGGTCATCTGTCAGGGAGGTGTATGTAACATGGTCATCTGTCAGGGAGCAGTATGTAACATGGTCATCTGTCAGGGAGCAGGCGTAACATGGTCATCTGTCAGGGAGCAGTATGTAACATGGTCATCTGTCAGGGAGCAGTATGTAACATGGTCATCTGTCAGGGAGCAGTATGTAACATGGTCATCTGTCAGGGAGCAGGCGTAACATGGTCATCTGTCAGGGAGCAATATGTAACATGGTCATCTGTCAGGGAGCAGTATGTAACATGGTCATCTGTCAGGGAGCAGTATGTAACATGGTCATCTGTCAGGGAGCAGTATGTAACATGGTCATCTGTCAGGGAGCAGGCGTAACATGGTCATCTGTCAGGGAGCAGTATGTAACATGGTCATCTGTCAGGGAGAAGGCGTAACATGGTCATCTGTCAGGGAGTAGTATGTAACATGGTCATCTGTCAGGGAGAAGGCGTAACATGGTCATCTGTCAGGGAGCAGTATGTAACATGGTCATCTGTCAGGGAGCAGTACGTAACATGGTCATCTGTCAGGGAGCAGTATGTAACATGGTCATCTGTCAGGGAGCAGTATGTAACATGGTCATCTGTCAGGGAGCAGGCGTAACATGGTCATCTGTCAGGGAGCAGTATGTAACATGGTCATCTGTCAGGGAGAAGGCGTAACATGGTCATCTGTCAGGGAGCAGTATGTAACATGGTCATCTGTCAGGGAGCAGGCGTAACATGGTCATCTGTCAGGGAGCAGTATGTAACATGGTCATCTGTCAGGGAGCAGGCGTAACATGGTCATCTGTCAGGGAGCAGTATGTAACATGGTCATCTGTCAGGGAGCAGGCGTAACATGGTCATCTGTCAGGGAGCAGTACGTAACATGGTCATCTGTCAGGAAGCAGTACATAACATGGTCATCTGTCAGGGAGCAGTACGTAACATGGTCATCTGTCAGAGAGCAGGCGTAACATGGTCATCTGTCAGGGAGCAGTACGTAACATGGTCATCTGTCAGGGAGCAGTACATAACATGGTCATCTGTCAGGGAGCAGTACGTAACATGGTCATCTGTCAGGGAGCAGTATGTAACATGGTCATCTGTCAGGGAGCAGTATGTAACATGGTCATCTGTCAGGGAGCAGTATGTAACATGGTCATCTGTCAGGGAGCAGTATGTAACATGGTCATCTGTCAGGGAGCAGGCGTAACATGGTCATCTGTCAGGGAGCAGGCGTAACATGGTCATCTGTCAGGGAGCAGTATGTAACATGGTCATCTGTCAGGGAGAAGGCGTAACATGGTCATCTGTCAGGGAGCAGTATGTAACATGGTCATCTGTCAGGGAGCAGGCGTAACATGGTCATCTGTCAGGGAGCAGTATGTAACATGGTCATCTGTCAGGGAGCAGGCGTAACATGGTCATCTGTCAGGGTGCAGTATGTAACATGGTCATCTGTCAGGGAGCAGGCGTAACATGGTCATCTGTCAGGGAGCAGTACGTAACATGGTCATCTGTCAGGGAGCAGTACGTAACATGGTCATCTGTCAGGGAGCAGTACGTAACATGGTCATCTGTCAGGGAGCAGTATGTAACATGGTCATCTGTCAGGGAGCAGTATGTAACATGGTCATCTGTCAGGGAGCAGTATGTAACATGGTCATCTGTCAGGGAGCAGAATATAACATGGTCATCTGTCAGGGAGCAGTATGTAACATGGTCATCTGTCAGGGAGCAGGCGTAACATGGTCATCTGTCAGGGAGCAGTATGTAACATGGTCATCTGTCAGGGAGCAGGCGTAACATGGTCATCTGTCAGGGAGCAGTATGTAACATGGTCATCTGTCAGGGAGCAGTATGTAACATGGTCATCTGTCAGGGAGCAGGCGTAACATGGTCATCTGTCAGGGAGCAGGCGTAACATGGTCATCTGTCAGGGAGCAGTACGTAACATGATCATCTGTCAGGGAGCAGTACGTAACATGGTCATCTGTCAGGGAGCAGTACGTAACATGGTCATCTGTCAGGGAGCAGTATGTAACATGGTCATCTGTCAGGGAGCAGTATGTAACATGGTCATCTGTCAGGGAGCAGTATGTAACATGGTCATCTGTCAGGGAGCAGTATGTAACATGGTCATCTGTCAGGGAGCAGTATGTAACATGGTCATCTGTCAGGGAGCAGTATGTAACATGGTCATCTGTCAGGGAGCAGTATGTAACATGGTCATCTGTCAGGGAGCAGTATGTAACATGGTCATCTATCAGGGAGCAGTATGTAACATGGTCATCTGTCAGGGAGCAGTATGTAACATGGTCATCTGTCAGGGAGCAGTATGTAACATGGTCATCTGTCAGGGAGCAGTATGTAACATGGTCATCTGTCAGGGAGCAGTATGTAACATGGTCATCTGTCAGGGAGCAGTATGTAACATGGTCATCTGTCAGGGAGCAGTATGTAACATGGTCATCTGTCAGGGAGCAGGTGTAACATGGTCATCTGTCAGGGAGCAGTATGTAACATGGTCATCTGTCAGGGAGCAGTATGTAACATGGTCATCTGTCAGGGAGCAGTATGTAACATGGTCATCTGTCAGGGAGCAGTACGTAACATGGTCATCTGTCAGGGAGCAGTATGTAACATGGTCATCTGCCAGGGAGCAGTATGTAACATGGTCATCTGTCAGGGAGCAGTATGTAACATGGTCATCTGTCAGGGAGCAGTATGTAACATGGTCATCTGTCAGGGAGCAGTATGTAACAGTGTCATCTGTCAGGGTGCAGTGTGTAACAGGGTCATCTGTCAGGGTGGAGAGTAGTATGTAACTGGGGCATCTGTCAGGGAGGGGAGCAGTATGTAACAGGGTTATGTGTCAGGGAGGGGAGCAGTATGTAACAGGGTTATGTGTGAGGGAGGGAAGCAGAATGTAACAGGGTTATGTGTCAGGGAGGGGAGCAGTATGTAACAGGGTTATGTGTCAGGGAGGGGAGCAGTATGTAACATTGTTATATGTCAGGGAGGGGAGCAGAATGTAACAGGGTTATGTGTCAGAGAGCAGTATGTAACAGGGTTATGTGTCAGGGAGGGGAGCAGTATGTAACAGGGTTATGTGTCAGGAGGGGAGCAGTATGTAACAGGGTTATGTGTCAGGAGGGGAGCAGTATGTAACAGGGTTATGTGTCAGAGAGCAGTATGTAACAGGGTTATGTGTTAGGAGGGGAGCAGTTTGTAACAGGGTTATGTGTCAGGGAGGGGAGCAGTACGTAACATGGTTATGTGTCAGGGAGCAGTATGTAACAGGGTTATGTGTCAGGGAGGGGAGCAGTATGTAACAGGGTTATGTGTCAGGGAGGGGAGCAGTATGTAACAGGGTTATGTGTCAGGGAGGGGGGGGGCAGTATGTAACAGGGTTATGTGTCAGGGAGGGGAGCAGTATGTAACAGGGTTATGTGTCAGGGAGGGGAGCAGTATGTAACAGGGTTATGTGTCAGGGAATGGAGCAGTATGTAACAGTTATGTGTCAGGGAGCAATATGTAACAGATATGTGTCAGGGAGCAATATGTAACAGGGTTATGTGTCAGGGAGGGGAACAGTATGTAACAGGGTTATGTGTCAGGAAACATAGGGATTAGAGCAGCCGTTTGTAGTATTCAGAGTCTAGCGTACGGGTGGGGGACATGATATTTAACATTGAAATTGGCAATGACAGATGGATAGTGTCAAGTATGAGGACAGTCTATAGAATTCCAGAGAGGAAGTAGCTGGACAAGATTGACTGCTGACAAGTTGACGGAGAGGGAGCATAGGTACCACGTGATCACCGCAATCTTTGTTTAGGTGGAGCTAAAAGGATCTATAAAAGTAGAAGACTGACAACAGAGAGACAGTGGACGGGTTGTTATCTATATATAAGGGGTATTGCACTACTGCTAATTGGTACGATGGTTGGACTCCCTGTGACGTAATACAAGAAGGAAATCTGTTCACTTCGAGTGGCCCAGCTGAGTTGGGCAAAATGTATTTGTAGTTTCCACAGATATCATGCACTTGCTGGTCTGTTGGAAATGAGAGAAAACTGATTAAATGCATGCAGTTAAACCTCGGACATGTCCCGGCTGACTGGCGCGATGGAATCATTGTCTCCCTGTACAAAGGCAAGAGGAGTCACAAAAACTGCAGTAATTACAGGCTTATAACACTATTCGCGGTTCCAGGGAAGGTGTTTGCTCACATTCTGTTGACCAGACACAATCTCCTCTTGAGCACAAAACGTCGCCCACAACAATCTAGCTTTACCTCAAGTTGTTCTACCCTTGACATTTTCCTTGCTCTGTGCCTCCTTGCCGACCTGTGCCTTCAATCGCCCCTTGTGAGATGCATATGTTGACTTGAAGTCCACCTTTGACTCCGTTGATTGGTCGGCTTTATAGAAAGCCCTCTAGGAATGATCTCCCCGGCACTCCCCTGATCAAGCAGCTACACAAGGACACAGGCGCCAGAATTCAACTAAGTGGCACTCTCTTCAACAGATTTCCCATGACTTTGGGGGTCAGACAGGGATGTGTTCTTGCCCCTGACCTATTGTGCCAGGCCATCTACTGGTTTCTTAACCGCTTCAGTGTGCATCAAGAGGGTACAGCTATCGACCAGTCAATCTTCACTGATTTCGTTTACGTGGACGACATTGTCCTGTTTGGCACAGACAACTCGTGCGGCAACAAGTTCTAGAAATGTTTGACAGCAAAACACCCTCTTGAGGCCTGTTTATATCCTGCGTCAAAAGTTCAGAGCCTCATTTCCAACACAGCACCTCAGAGCATTAAAACTCAATGCCACACTTTGCGGATGGCTCCAAAGAAATTGTCTAGCTTGGCATCATCGTATTATTGGATGGGTGCAGCAGTCCCGATATGTCAAGGTGGATCTGACTGGCTGTGTCCACGATGCACGACCTCCATTGTGTATGAAGCAGCAGCAAGATCTCCCTTGAAACAAAAATCGGCATTTACCAGTTCTGTGTGGTCCCAGTCCTGCTTTACGGCTCTGAAATCTGGACATTGCTGAAACATGACATGTCGATACTGGAGGCCTTTCAGATGCGCAACCAGCGGCACATCCTGGGCATTCAATGGCATGACTACATCCGCAACGCGGAGGTCTCTGCTAAAACAGGCCTCCTCCCTATCTCAGAAACACTTGACCGTCGCCGAGTTTCTTTGTTCAGTCATCTTGTACGGCTGGACCAGTTAACACTGGACCGTCGCCGAGTTTCTTTGTTCAGTCATCTTGTACGGCTGGACCAGTTAACACTTGACCGTCGCCGAGTTTCTTTGTTCAGTCATCTTGTACGGCTGGACCAGTTAACACTTGACCGTCGCCGAGTTTCTTTGTTCAGTCATCTTGTACGGCTGGACCAGTTAACACTTGACCGTCGCCGAGTTTCTTTGTTCAGTCATCTTGTACGGCTGGACCAGGAAATCCCGGCCCACAAGATACTACACAAGTCGTTCCTCAGCGACAAAAGTCTTGCCTCGACCGGCTGGAGGTGCAGAAGAGACCAACCCCACACAGTATGGCTGCAGTAGATAGAAATCTCGACCTCTGCTCTGGATGAGGCCTGGAACAACACTACAGCAGCAGGTCATGGATGTGGTCGATTGTCGCAACAGGTCTCAGACGCCTAAGCAAACTTTTTACTATTAAGTATTAATGTATTTTCTTTCAATTCTAAACTTATGACTAAGTTACACATTGACCTCTAGGAAACAGCGATATCTAATATGGTTGTGGTGGACTCAAGGAATCCTCCAGTTTTAGGACCTTGAAGGAAGCCAAAGGAGGGTTTTGTTTCCACACAAGTTTAGAATTTTGGAATAAGTAGGAAGGATCCTTTCTACAGCCACACTAGAATATAAGGTCATGGTACGGGGAGAGAGGAGAGGGGGAGACAGAGAGAGAGAGGAGAGGGAGAGAAGAGAGAGAGGAGAGGGAGAGAAGAGAGAGGGAAGAGAAAGAGAAGAGGAGAGAGAGAAGAGGAGAGAGAGAAGAGGAGAGAGAGAAGAGAGATAGAGAAGAGAGAGAGAGGGAGGAGAGAGAGGGAGAGAAGAGAGATGAGAGAGAGAGACAGAGAGAGAAGAAAGAGAGAGAGGAGAGGAGACAGAGAGATAGATAGAGAGAGAGGAGACATTTGATGTATTTCCATCACATGTGATGAAGACCAATCTCTTTGTTAAGCCGTGTGGACAGTCTTTTCTCTTGTTGTGTCCGCTGAAATGGGTGACTTGCGAGGTGATTTGGATTAAAGTCAGGAAGAAACTGCGTCTTTTGTCAACCTCACTCTCTGGTCCTGAGCTGCCCTTGACCAGTGGCAAGACATTATCGAGACGACTGGAGATAACACAAGATGCAGATTTTTCCTCAGGGTTTACTCCCAAAACCTTTCCTGTAAACCGGTATCCCAAAAGGCAACAGAGGGGGATGACATCTATCGTTGTGTGTCCATAACCACAAGAGGTCATAGGGACATCTCTCCCAGGCCGTGTTCTAGCCCATTATAGTCGTGTCTAAATTTCAGTCACACCAAAACTGACGCTGTCTGCAGCTTGGGCAAAAGGCGCCTATCTCGTGAAGTTGAGCCATGTGAACTAGACCGTGAAATACGACACAGTTTTAAGCTTAGTGCTATTCATTTAGCCGATGCCCAGGCCAGGATAATCAGATGGAAGAAAACACACAAAATGAACAAATTAACGTCATGTTTCCGTCAACACCAGTGTAAGTCGTCAGCTAGAGTGAATTTCAGGCAAATCGTGCCTGACGGCATCCATAATGAACCACCAGATTGGCAGCCGGTAATGGGGCACCTTGACTGCATACAAGCGCGTTCACATCCCCCCTGACAGCATCCACAATGAACCACCAAATCAGCAGCCGGTAATGGGGCATCTTGGCTGCATACAAGCGCGTTCACACCCCCCCTGACGGCATCCACAATGAACCACCAAATCGGCAGCCGGTAATGGGGCATCTTGGCTGCATACAAGCGCGTTCACACCCCCCCCTGACGGCATCCATAATGAACCACCAAATCGGCAGCCGGTTATGGGACATCTTGACTGCATACAAGCGCGTTCACACCCCCCCCCTCCAATAGGGCCCCACTGCACCTCTATACATGTTGTTCAGGCAAAAGGTTGTGAATGGGGAAAGCAACTTCATCATATGATACACAAAAACCACAACTGCTGCAAGAGGATATCAACTTCTTTGATTTAGACTCCCTGTAAGGGATCATTTATAGCGGCAGCCCTATGCTCCACCGGGAACAAAGCAGAAGACAATTTTAATACATAAGATATTGTTGTTAGGTAGAGCCATCGAGTTGTCCACTCATTCAGTCATGGGCCAGTTGGAAGAACTTTGTATTTCAGAGTTGGTGAGAGAAAGTCACTTGCAGATCAGAACTTTATGTGTCAGAGTGTTAGACAGTCACCTGTAGATCAGAACTTTATGTGTCAGAGTTAGTGAGAGAATGTCACCTAGAGATGTAAACTTTATGTGTCAGAGTGAGAGAAAGTCACCTGTAGATCATAACTTGATGTTTCAGAGTTAGTGAGAGAAAGTCACTTGTAGATCAGAACTTTATGTGTCAGAGTTAGTGAGAGAAAGTCACCTGTAGATCAGAACTTTATGTGTCAGAGTGAGAGAAAGTAACCTGTAGATCAGAACTTTATGTGTCAGAGTTAGTGAGAGAAAGTCACCTGTAGATCAGAACTTTATGTGTCAGAGCATTAGACAGTCACCTGTAGATCAGAACTTTATGTGTCAGAGTGAGAGAAAGTAACCTGTAGATCAGAACTTTATGTGTCAGAGTTAGTGAGAGAAAGTCACCTGTAGATCAGAACTTTATGTGTCAGAGTGAGAGAAAGTCAACTGTAGATCAGAACTTTATGTGTCAGAGTGAGAGAAAGTCACCTGTAGATCAGAACTTTATGTGTCAGAGTGAGAGAAAGTCAACTGTAGATCAGAACTTTATGTGTCAGAGTGAGAGAAAGTCACCTGTAGATCAGAACTTACCCAAAACAAAAACAACATCCGGCTGGTGAATGATCATCGATGTTTGAAATGCTTGCTTCATCTGCCATTCTCTGTCAAACAACAAGAACCAACAAGATCACCTTACATTCATGACAAGACAAACAAGCAGAAATCTACCAATAGTTTATTATATGGTCTAGGGCTTTTCCACAAAGTAATCTCCGTTATTGTCTAATTACATTACGTCCCTTGAGTGGCACCAGGGTGATATTATTATGGAATGTGGTCAGTTCCTCCTGGGCACACCCCCCGCCCCATGTGGTCAGTCCCTCCTGGACATACTCCCGCCCCATGTGGTATGTCCTTCCTGGACATACTCCCGCCCCATGTGGTATGTCCTTCCTGGACATACCCCCTGCACCATGTGGTCAGTCCCTCCTGGGCACAACCCCCACCCCATGTGGTCAGTCCCTCCTGGACATAGCCCCCCCCCCCCATGTGATCAGTCCCAGGACATACACCGCCCCCCCCCCCTTTGTGTTTCACTTCCTTTTGGATGTTTCATACATATATTAGTCATGTCACTTCCTTTTGGATGTTTCATACACATGTTAGTCACATCACTTCCTTTGGATGTTTCATACATGTGTTAGTAATGTCACTTCCTTTTGGATTTTTCATACATGTGTTAGTCACGTCACTTCCTTTTCGATGTTTAATACATGTGTTAGTCATGTCACTTCTTTTTGGATGTTTCATACATGTGTTAGCCACGTCACTTAATTTAACATCTTTATACTGATTTAGAAGACTGCCTTCTGAAGACGGATGTGTCGACCGAAAGATGCAAATATCGCCGTCAAGCGGTAAACTAGCGACACAACACATTTCATTCTCCATCTTGCTACTTGCAAAGCTCTGATCAGGGCTTGGTAGTGGGAGATTGAGAATGTTCGGGGCTTGGTAGCGAGAGATTGGGAACCTTCACGGCTTGGTAGTGAGAGATTGAGAATGTTCGGGGCTTGGTAGCGAGAGATTGGGAACCTTCAGGGCTTGGTAGCGAGAGATTGAGAACCTTCAGGGCTTGGTAGCGAGAGATTGGGAACCTTCAGGGCTTGGTAGTGGGAGATTGGGAACCTTCAGGGCTTGGTAGCAGGAGGTTGGGAACCTTCAGGACTTGGTAGTGGGAGATTGGGAACCTTCAGGGCTTGGTAGTGGGAGATTGGGAACCTTCAGGGCTTGGTAGCAGGAGGTTGAGAACCTTCAGGACTTGGTAGTGGGAGATTGGGAACATTCAGGGCTTGGTAGTGGGAGATTGGGAACCTTCAGGACTTGGTAGCGAGAGATTGGGAACCTTCAGGGCTTGGTAGCAGGAGATTTATTATTTTATTTAATAATATTTATTATTTATTAGGCTAATAAATCTACACAACTAAGATCTGTTACACTTTATTGGGGTCCAGAAATGGTCAATAGTTTGATCAACTTCGAAGGTAGATCTTTATTACAGAGTGGCAGGATTTTGTTCTGGTGTGTGAGACATTCCAAATTAAGTGATGTCACTAACAACACATGTATGACACATTCAAGATTAAGTGATGTCACTAACAACACATGTATGACACATTCAAGATTAAGTGATGTCACTAACAACACACGTATGACACATTCAAGATTAAGTGATGTCACTAACAACACATGTATGACACATTCAAGATTAAGTGATGTCACTAACAACACACCTATGACACATTCAAGATTAAGTGATGTCACTAACAACACACGTATGACACATTCAAGATTAAGTGATGTCACTAACAACACACATATTCAAGAGGATACAAAAAAGAGCGACAAAGCTGATAGTGGGATTCCAGAATTACAGTTACGAGAAAAGTTTCAGAAAAACCGGCCTACAATGTCTAGAAAAGAGAAAATTTGAGGTGTCTTAATTCAGGTTTATAAGATGATCAGAGGAATGGATAAATTAGACTATAACAAGTATGATTTTAGACATGTTTTATTAAAGTTAGAAAAAGTTGGAGCACTGATAGTCAGTAGCCATTCATTGTTTCTTATAGAATTAAAACTAACAAAGATAGCCAGTACAGATGTACTCAAATCTGGACATCGGAATACTTGGAATGCCTAGCGTGTAGTGAATATTGCTATTAACTGGTTTTTCTGAAATCTCGGGGAGAAAAACGCCTAGCTACAAGATCTGGCAAAAAGCCGCGGATATAGGATAGCTAGGAGAGACAAGTCGACAATCATTCGGGTGTGAGATAGCGAAGAAAATAAGTCGACAATCATTCGGGTGTGAGATAGCGAAGAAAATAAGTCGACAATCATTCGGGTGTGAGATAGCGAAGAAAATAAGTCGACAATCATTCGGTTGTGAGATAGCGAAGAAAACAAGTTGACAATCATTCGGGTGTGAGATAGCGAAGAAAATAAGTCGACAATCATTCGGTTGTGAGATAGCGAAGAAAACAAGTCAACAATCATTCGGGTGTGAGATAGCGAAGAAAATAAGTCGACAATCATTCGGTTGTGAGATAGCGAAGAAAACAAAAGTCGACAATCATTCGGGTGTGAGATAGCGAAGAAAACAAGTGGACAATCATTCGGGTGTGAGATAGCGAAGAAAACAAGCGGACAATCATTCGGGTGTGAGATAGCGAAGAAAACAAGTGGACAATCATTCGGGTGTGAGATAGCGAAGAAAACAAGCGGACAATCATTCGGGTGTGAGATAGCGAAGAAAACAAGTGGACAATCATTCGGGTGTGAGATAGCGAAGAAAACAAGTCAACAATCATTCGGTTGTGAGATAGCGGGGGAGAATAAGACAACATCAGTTGGCAGCGAGCAACTAGGAGAACAGGACCGTCTTGATAACGGTGAAGAGAAAGCAGATAGATTTTTGGAGCCCAGAGAGAAAGAGGTAGACATCTTAGATACTATTATTCGCATCGCTGCTGAGAATCCAGCGTCTAAGAAGTATCTCAAGAAATCAATGTCTTAGCAGAATTATCTAAAAAATACAGCGTCTAACTAGAGAGATATTTGACTAGCACAGCGATCCAGTTCTTCAATGATCACTACAAGCCACCGTCGACGAGGAGAATAGGACTACGGACAAAATCACCTGGGTTGCAGAACAGATGCGAATCTTCCATCCTGTGGCAATCCACATTACGGTTCGTCTATCAAGTAATGGTTGGTCTATCAAGTAATGGTTGGTCTATCAAGTAATGGTTTGTCTATCAAATAACGATTTGTCTATCAAGTAACGGTTTGTCTATCAAGTAATGGTTGGTCTATCAAGTAATGGTTGGTCTATCAAGTAACGGTTTGTCTATCAAGTTACAGTTTGTTTTCGGTATCAAGTTACGGTTCGTCAACCATGTAACGGCTCATCTATCAAGTAACAGTTCGTAACCAAGTTTCTTTTAGTTTAGTTCATAATTTCTTACAGCCAGACAAGTTTTAGTTTTGAGTGAAGATTGGGGAGTCAGTTGTGAACGTGTAGATCTAAGTTTCATTGTTGTGTTTTATTTTCAATTAGTGTCGTATTTAATTTGTTTGAAGTGAGAGTATAGTTTGTGGAGACCCCTTGCTCCATCTGCTACAGTAGTTCAGCCAGCTGGAGCTGATACAAAAGATCTACCTTCGAAGTTGATCAAACCAATGACCATTTCTGGACCCCAATAAATGTGTATCGGCAATGAACATGACCTTGAGATTCCTTCCTCTAGCAGCCGATGACTCGGACGACGCAGGCCAGGTACAATGAAGTTGGACTACGAAGTAATGAATTACCTGCAAAACAGGATCAGACCATGTCATCATAACTACCACATTACATTTGGGGAGAACAGCACTTTCTTCTTCTTCCTCTTTTGGCCATTCAGGAACAGGATGTGAGGTGTCACTAAAGAAGTGAGGTGTCACTAAGAATGTGAGGTGTCACTAAGAATGTGAGGTGTCACTAAGGATGTGAGGTGTCACTAAGGATGTGAGGTGTCACTAAGGATGTTGTGAGGTATCACTAAGGATGTTGTGAGGTGTCACTAAGGATGTGAGGTATCACTAAGGAAGTGAGGTGTCACTAAAGATGTGAGGTGTCACTAAGGATGTTGTAAGGTGTCACTAAGGAAGTGAGGTGTCACTAAGGAAGTGAGGTGTCACTAAGGATGTGGGGTGTCACTAAGGAACCATGTAATCCCAGACCTTCATCCGCTCTTGCAACTCTGGCTTGGGTTCCACAGATCAACATTTCCAGTATAAACGCTTCAATGGCTTGGTAGGATATAGATGTGAATTGTCCATTTACAGTTGGGTATACTAAAGTGTGTCGGACTATGGATTTTCTTCTTTATCGATCAACTGATGCTATGCTTCTAGTCTGGTGATGTTCCCGAAGTAGACAGTGCGTTTCAGGTCTTCGTCGGTCCCCCACAGTTTTGTGAGCATGGTCCCTCCCCCAGGCTAGCCCGCCTCTCTTTGGTCTGCATATGTCGAGCTTTTGCGAGCTTATCTGCTTTCCTGTTTCCAAGGATCCCACAGTGAGCCGGAATCCACTGCAGGACTAAATCTGTTTTTTGAGACAGCAATCCGATGTTGTATTTTATTTAATGTGAGAGTCTATCTTGTTTGTGGCTTGAGATGGCTTAGAGTACACTCCTGGAGTCTATCTTGTTTGGGGCTTGAGATGGCTTGGAGTACACTCCTGGAGTCTATCTTGTTTGTGGCTTGAGATGGCTTGGAGTACACTCCTGGAGTCTATCTTGTTTGTGGCTTGAGATGGCTTGAAGTACACTCCTGGAGTCTGTTAGAATAACCATTTTTCTTGTAGTTTTGGCTGATAAGAATCTGAGTTGCTGCATGAACAGCTCTTGCTTCAGCTCTGAAATTGGTACAGGTCTCTCCTGCTGGTATGGAGTGATTTTCTATGTCGCCGTTGGAGTGTTCGATGTAGATTCCACTTCCTCCTCTTTTATTACTCACTGAGGCAGATCCATCTGTGTACACGTGTGTCCAAGAGTTGCTAGGGTACTGTCTCTTGAGCTCCTGCAGAACGTGGATTTTTTGCTCTGTTGCCGACTGCTCACTTTTCTTCTTTAACCCTGGAACCTCCAAGATTATTTTAGACCATACTGGCTCCGTGTCCAGGGCTCTGGAATGAGTGCTTCGTACTTTTTGGTTCTGTGAATTTCTCTGGCCAGATGGTTAGGGCTTTTCCTTAGTAGTCTAGGACCATGGATGAAACCAGCCCCTTTGCCATGAAAGATAAGCACCACACCCTCTCTGGCACTCTACACAAAGACACCAAACAACCGAGTCAAATACGCACATTTCACTGCGATAACTCTGAAGGATAGAGTAAACATGAAGTCAGATGACAAGTCAGTGATATTTGAACAAATGTTGCCCTTTAGAGTTTCAATAATGCACAAAAATAGTCTGTGATATATGAACAAATGTTGCCCTTTAGAGTTTCAATAATGCACAAAATAGTCAGGGATATATGAACAAATGTTGCCCTTTAGAGTTTCAATAATGCACAAAATAGTCTGTGCTATATGAACAAATGTTGCCCTTTAGAGTTTCAATAATGCACAAAATAGTCAGGGATATATGAACAAATGTTGCCCTAGAGAGTTTCAATAATGCACAAAATAGTCAGGGATATATGAACAAATGTTGCCCTAGAGAGTTTCAATAATTCACAAAATAGTCTGTGCTATATGAACACATGTTGCCCTTTAGAGTTTCAATAATGCACAAAATAGTCAGGGATATATGAACAAATGTTGCCCTAGAGAGTTTCAATAATGCACAAAATAGTCTGTGCTATATGAACACATGTTGCCCTTTAGAGTTTCAATAATGCACAAAATAGTCAGGGATATATGAACAAATGTTGCCCTAGAGAGTTTCAATAATGCACAAAAATAGTCTGTGCTATATGAACACATGTTGCCCTTTAGAGTTTCAATAATGCACAAAATAGTCAGGGATATATGAACAAATGTTGCCCTAGAGAGTTTCAATAATGCACAAAATAGTCTGTGCTATATGAACACATGTTGCCCTTTAGAGTTTCAATAATGCACAAAATAGTCAGGGATATATGAACAAATGTTGCCCTAGAGAGTTTCAATAATGCACAAAATAGTCTGTGCTATATGAACAAATGTTGCCCTTTAAAGTTTCAATAATGCACAAAATAGTCAGGGATATATGAACAAATGTTGCCCTTTAGAGTTTCAATAATGCACAAAATAGTCAGGGATATATGAACAAATGTTGCCCTTTAGAGTTTCAATAATGCACAAAATAGTCTGTGCTATATGAACAAATGTTGCCCTTTAGAGTTTCAATAATGCACAAAATAGTCAGGGATATATGAACAAATGTTGCCCTTTAGAGTTTCAATAATGCACAAAATAGTCTGTGCTATATGAACAAATGTTGCCCTTTAGAGTTTCAATAATGCACAAAATAGTCTGTGCTATATGAACAAATGTTGCCCTTTAGAGTTTCAATAATGCACAAAATAGTCAGGGATATATGAACAAATGTTGCCCTTTAGAGTTTCAATAATGCACAAAATAGTCAGGGATATATGAACAAATGTTGCCCTTTAGAGTTTCAATAATGCACAAAATAGTCTGTGCTATATGAACAAATGTTGCCCTTTAGAGTTTCAATAATGCACAAAATAGTCAGGGATATATGAACAAATGTTGCCCTTTAGAGTTTCAATAATGCACAAAATAGTCTGTGCTATATGAACAAATGTTGCCCTTTAGAGTTTCAATAATGCACAAAATAGTCAGGGATATATGAACAAATGTTGCCCTTTAGAGTTTCAATAATGCACAAAATAGTCAGTGCTATATGAACACATGTTGCCCTAGAGAGTTTCAATAATGCACAAAATAGTCTGTGCTATATGAACAAATGTTGCCCTTTAGAGTTTCAATAATGCACAAAATAGTCTGTGCTATATGAACACATGTTGCCCTTTAGAGTTTCAATAATGCACAAAATAGTCAGTGCTATATGAACACATGTTGCCCTAGAGAGTTTCAATAATGCACAAAGTATTCATCAACTTAATGGCTAACATCAGTGTTTCATGGAGACTAGATTAAGATATATATATATGACATAATATAGCCAACCTTACCTCACAGTAATACAGAAAGCACACAAATATCAGGAATGACCTGATCACTTTGTGATTGACTGCAAAGTGGAGAAGTTTGGATAGAGCCGTAAATGGCCTTTGGAGGTCCATCTGATATCTCACATAAATATTATGGAGGCCTATGTTCTCTTTGCACCTGAAAATGTATTAGGAATGTATGCATGTATTATACTGAGTTCATCATAGAACCTGACATGTGGCTGCTTGGTATCATAGAACCTGACATGTGGCTACTTGGTATCATAGAACCTGACATGTGGCTACTTGGTATCATAGAACCTGACATGTGGCTACTTGGTATCATTGAACCTGACATGTGGCTGCTTGGTATCATAGAACCTGACATGTGGCTGCTTGGTATCATAGAACCTGACATGTGGCTACTTGGTATCATTGAACCTGACATTGACATGTGGCTACTTGGTATTATAGAACCTGACATGTGGCTGCTTGGTATCATAGAACCTGACATGTGGCTGCTTGGTATCATTGAACCTGACATGTGGCTACTTGGTATCATTGAACCTGACATTGACATGTGGCTACTTGGTATCATTGAACCTGACATGTGGCTGCTTGGTATCATTGAACCTGACATGTGGCTGCTTGGTATCATTGAACCTGACATGTGGCTGCTTGGTATCATTGAACCTGACATGTGGCTGCTTGGTATCATTGAACCTGACATTGACATGTGGCTACTTGGTATCATTGAACCTGACATTGACATGTGGCTACTTGGTATCATTGAACCTGACATGTGGCTGCTTGGTATCATTGAACCTGACATGTGGCTACTTGGTATCAAACACCTGACATGTGGCTACTTGGTATCATTGAACCTGACATGTGGCTACTTGGTATCATAGAACCTGACATTGACATGTAGCTACTTGGTATCATTGAACCTGACATTGACATGTGGCTACTTGGTATTATAGAACCTGACATGTGGCTGCTTGGTATCATTGAACCTGACATGTGGCTGCTTGGTATCATTGAACCTGACCTTGACATGTGGCTACTTGGTATCATTGAACCTGACATGTGGCTGCTTGGTATCATTGAACCTGACATGTGGCTGCTTGGTATCATTGAACCTGACATTGACATGTGGCTACTTGGTATCATTGAACCTGACATGTGGCTACTTGGTATCAAACACCTGACATGTGGCTACTTGGTATCATTGAACCTGACATTGACATGTGGCTACTTGGTATCATTGAACCTGACATGTGGCTGCTTGGTATCATTGAACCTGACATTGACATGTGGCTGCTTGGTATCATTGAACCTGACATGTGGCTACTTGGTATGATTGAACCTGACATTGACATGTGGCTGCTTGGTATCATTGAACCTGACATGTGGCTACTTGGTATCATTGAACCTGACATTGACATGTGGCTGCTTGGTATCATTGAACCTGACATTGACATCTGGCTACTTTGTATCATTGAACCTGACATTGACATGTGGCTACTTGGTATCATTGAACCTGACATTGACATGTGGCTGCTTGGTATCATAGAACCTGACATGTGGCTGCTTGGTATCATAGAACCTGACATGTGGCTGCTTGGTATCATTGAACCTGACATGTGGCTACTTGGTATCATTGAACCTGACATTGACATGTGGCTACTTGGTATCATTGAACCTGACATTGACATGTGGCTACTTGGTATCATTGAACCTGACATTGACATGTGGCTGCTTGGTATCATAGAACCTGACATGTGGCTGCTTGGTATCATAGAACCTGACATGTGGCTGCTTGGTATCATTGAACCTGACATTGACATGTGGCTAATTGGTATCATTGAACCTGACATGTGGCTACTTGGTATCATTGAACCTGACATTGACATGTGGCTGCTTGGTATCATTGAACCTGACATGTGGCTACTTGGTATCATTGAACCTGACATTGACATGTGGCTGCTTGGTATCATTGAACCTGACATTGACATGTGGCTACTTTGTATCATTGAACCTGACATTGACATGTGGCTACTTGGTATCATTGAACCTGACATTGACATGTGGCTACTTGGTATCATTGAACCTGACATGTGGCTACTTGGTATCATTGAACCTGACATTGACATGCGGCTACTTGGTATCAAACACCTGACATGTGGCTACTTGGTATCATTGAACCTGACATGTGGCTACTTGGTATCATTGAACCTGACATGTGGCTACTTGGTATCATTGAACCTGACATTGACATATGGCTACTTGGTATCATAGAACCTGACATGTGGCTACTTGGTATCATTGAACCTGACATGTGGCTACTTGGTATCATAGAACCGGACATTGACATGTGGCTACTTGGTATCATTGAACCTGACATGTGGCTACTTGGTATCATTGAACCTGACATTGACATATGGCTACTTGGTATCATAGAACCTGACATGTGGCTACTTGGTATCATTGAACCTGACATGTGGCTGCTTGGTATCATAGAACCTGACATGTGGCTGCTTGGTATCATTGAACCTGACATTGACATGTGGCTACTTGGTATCATTGAACCTGACATGTGGCTGAGTGGTATCATAGAACCTGACATGTGGCTACTTGGTATCATTGAACCTGACATGTGGCTACTTGGTATCATTGAACCTGACATGTGGCTGCTTGGTATCATTGAACCTGACATGTGGCTACTTGGTATCATTTAACCTGACATTGACATGTGGCTGCTTGGTATCATTGAACCTGACATGTGGCTACTTGGTATCATTGAACCTGACATGTGGCTACTTGGTATCATTGAACCTGACATTGACATGTGGCTACTTGGTATCATTGAACCTGACATTGACATGTGGCTGCTTGGTATCATTGAACCTGACATGTGGCTACTTGGTATCATTGAACCTGACATTGACATGTGGCTACTTGGTATCATTGAACCTGACATGTGGCTACTTGGTATCATTGAACCTGACATGTGGCTACTTGGTATCATTGAACCTGACATTGACATGTGGCTACTTGGTATCATTGAACCTGACATGTGGCTACTTGGTATCACTGAACCTGACATTGACATGTGGCTACTTGGTATCATTGAACCTGACATGTGGCTGAGTGGTATCATAGAACCTGACATGTGGCTACTTGGTATCATTGAACCTGACATGTGGCTACTTGGTATCATTGAACCTGACATTGACATGTGGCTACTTGGTATCATTGAACCTGACATTGACATGTGGCTACTTGGTATCATTGAACCTGACATGTGGCTACTTGGTATCATTGAACCTGACATGTGGCTGAGTGGTATCATAGAACCTGACATGTGGCTACTTGGTATCATTGAACCTGACATGTGGCTACTTGGTATCATTGAACCTGACATTGACATGTGGCTGCTTGGTATCATTGAACCTGACATGTGGCTACTTGGTATCATTAAACCTGACATTGACATGTGGCTGCTTGGTATCATTGAACCTGACATGTGGCTGCTTGGTATCATAGAACCTGACATGTGGCTACTTGGTATCATTGAACCTGACATTGACATGTGGCTACTTGGTATCATTGAACCTGACATGTGGCTGCTTGGTATCATAGAACCTGACATGTGGCTACTTGGTATCATTGAACCTGACATGTGGCTGCTTGGTATCATAGAACCTGACATGTGGCTACTTGGTATCATTGAACCTGACATGTGGCTGCTTGGTATCATTGAACCTGACATGTGGCTACTTGGTATCATAGAAACTGACATTCACATGTGACTACTTGGTATCAAACACCTGACATGTGGCTACTTGGTATCATAGAACCTGACATTAAAATGTGGCTACTTGGTATCATAGAACCTGACATTGACATGTGGCTGCTTGGTATCATTGAACCTGACATGTGGCTACTTGGTATCATTGAACCTGACATTGACATGTGGCTACTTGATATCATTGAACCTGACATGTGGCTGCTTGGTATCATTGAACCTGACATGTGGCTGCTTGGTATCATTGAACCTGACATGTGGCTGCTTGGTATCATTGAACCTGACATTGACATGTGGCTACTTGGTATCATTGAACCTGACATTGACATGTGGCTACTTGGTATCATTGAACCTGACATGCGGCTGCTTGGTATCATTGAACCTGACATGTGGCTACTTGGTATCAAACACCTGACATGTGGCTACTTGGTATCATTGAACCTGACATTGACATGTGGCTACTTGGTATCATTGAACCTGACATGTGGCTACTTGGTATCATAGAACCTGACATTGACATGTAGCTACTTGGTATCATTGAACCTGACATTGACATGTGGCTACTTAGTATTATAGAACCTGACATGTGGCTGCTTGGTATCATTGAACCTGACATGTGGCTGCTTGGTATCATTGAACCTGACATTGACATGTGGCTACTTGTTATCATTGAACCTGACATGTGGCTGCTTGGTATCATTGAACCTGACATGTGGCTGCTTGGTATCATTGAACCTGACATTGACATGTGGCTACTTGGTATCATTGAACCTGACATGTGGCTACTTGGTATCAAACACCTGACATGTGGCTACTTGGTATCATTGAACCTGACATTGACATGTGGCTACTTGGTATCATTGAACCTGACATGTGGCTGCTTGGTATCATTGAACCTGACATTGACATGTGGCTGCTTGGTATCATTGAACCTGACATGTGGCTACTTGGTATCATTGAACCTGACATTGACATGTGGCTGCTTGGTATCATTGAACCTGACATGTGGCTACTTGGTATCATTGAACCTGACATTGACATGTGGCTGCTTGGTATCATTGAACCTGACATGTGGCTACTTGGTATCATTGAACCTGACATTGACATGTGGCTGCTTGGTATCATTGAACCTGACATTGACATGTGGCTACTTGGTATCATTGAACCTGACATTGACATGTGGCTACTTGGTATCATTGAACCTGACATTGACATGTGGCTGCTTGGTATCATAGAACCTGACATGTGGCTGCTTGGTATCATAGAACCTGACATGTGGCTGCTTGGTATCATTGAACCTGACATGTGGCTACTTGGTATCATTGAACCTGACATTGACATGTGGCTACTTGGTATCATTGAACCTGACATTGACATGTGGCTACTTGGTATCATTGAACCTGACATTGACATGTGGCTGCTTGGTATCATAGAACCTGACATGTGGCTGCTTGGTATCATAGAACCTGACATGTGGCTGCTTGGTATCATTGAACCTGACATTGACATGTGGCTACTTGGTATCATTGAACCTGACATGTGGCTGAGTGGTATCATAGAACCTGACATGTGGCTACTTGGTATCATTGAACCTGACATGTGGCTACTTGGTATCATTGAACCTGACATGTGGCTGCTTGGTATCATTGAACCTGACATGTGGCTACTTGGTATCATTTAACCTGACATTGACATGTGGCTGCTTGGTATCATTGAACCTGACATTGACATGTGGCTACTTGGTATCATTGAACCTGACATGTGGCTACTTGGTATCATTGAACCTGACATTGACATGTGGCTACTTGGTATAATTGAACCTGACATTGACATGTGGCTGCTTGGTATCATTGAACCTGACATGTGGCTACTTGGTATCATTGAACCTGACATTGACAAGTGGCTACTTGGTATCATTGAACCTGACATGTGGCTACTTGGTATCATTGAACCTGACATGTGGCTACTTGGTATCATTGAACCTGACATTGACATGTGGCTACTTGGTATCATTGAACCTGACATGTGGCTACTTGGTATCACTGAATCTGACATTGACATGTGGCTACTTGGTATCATTGAACCTGACATGTGGCTGAGTGGTATCATAGAACCTGACATGTGGCTACTTGGTATCATTGAACCTGACATGTGGCTACTTGGTATCATTGAACCTGACATTGACATGTGGCTACTTGGTATCATTGAACCTGACATTGACATGTGGCTACTTGGTATCATTGAACCTGACATGTGGCTACTTGGTATCATTGAACCTGACATGTGGCTGAGTGGTATCATAGAACCTGACATGTGGCTACTTGGTATCATTGAACCTGACATGTGGCTACTTGGTATCATTGAACCTGACATTGACATGTGGCTGCTTGGTATCATTGAACCTGACATGTGGCTACTTGGTATCATTGAACCTGATATTGACATGTGGCTGCTTGGTATCATTGAACCTGACATGTGGCTGCTTGGTATCATTGAACCTGACATTGACATGTGGCTGCTTGGTATCATTGAACCTGACATGTGGCTGCTTGGTATCATAGAACCTGACATGTGGCTACTTGGTATCATTGAACCTGACATTGACATGTGGCTGCTTGGTATCATTGAACCTGACATGTGGCTGCTTGGTATCATTGAACCTGACATGTGGCTACTTGGTATCATAGAACCTGACATTGACATGTGGCTACTTGGTATCATTGAACCTGACATGGGGCTGCTTGGTATCATAGAACCTGACATGTGGCTACTTGGTATCATTAAACCTGACATGTGGCTGCTTGGTATCATAGAACCTGACATGTGGCTACTTGGTATCATTGAACCTGACATGTGGCTGCTTGGTATCATAGAACCTGACATGTGGCTGCTTGGTATCATAGAACCTGACATGTGGCTACTTGGTATCATTGAACCTGACATTGACATGTGGCTACTTGGTATCATTGAACCTGACATGTGGCTGCTTGGTATCATTGAACCTGACATGTGGCTACTTGGTATCATAGAAACTGACATTCACGTGTGACTACTTGGTATCAAACACCTGACATGTGGCTACTTGGTATCATAGAACCTGACATGTGGCTGCTTGGTATCATAGAACCTGACATGTGGCTACTTGGTATCATTGAACCTGACATGTGGCTGCTTGGTATCATTGAACCTGACATGTGGCTGCTTGGTATCATTGAACCTGACATGTGACTACTTGGTATCAAACACCTGACATGTGGCTACTTGGTATCATAGAACCTGACATTAAAATGTGGCTACTTGGTATCATAGAACCTGACATTGACATGTGGCTACTTGGTATCAAACACCTGACATTGACATGTGGCTACTTGGTATCATAGAACCTGATATTGACATGTGGCTACTTGGTATCATTGGACCTGACATTTGGCTACTTGGTATCAAACACCTGACATTGACATGTGGCTACTTGGTATCATAGAACCTGACATTGACATGTGGCTACTTGGTATCATAGAACCTGACATTGACATGTGGCTACTTGGTATCATAGAACCGGACATTGACATGTGGCTACTTGGTATCATTGAACCTGACATGTGGCTACTTGGTATCATTGAACCTGACATTGACATATGGCTACTTGGTATCATAGAACCTGACATGTGGCTACTTGGTATCATTGAACCTGACATGTGGCTGCTTGGTATCATAGAACCTGACATGTGGCTGCTTGGTATCATTGAACCTGACATTGACATGTGGCTACTTGGTATCATTGAACCTGACATGTGGCTGAGTGGTATCATAGAACCTGACATGTGGCTACTTGATATCATTGAACCTGACATGTGGCTACTTGGTATCATTGAACCTGACATGTGGCTGCTTGGTATCATTGAACCTGACATGTGGCTACTTGGTATCATTTAACCTGACATTGACCTGTGGCTGCTTGGTATCATTGAACCTGACATTGACATGTGGCTACTTGGTATCATTGAACCTGACATGTGGCTACTTGGTATCATTGAACCTGACATTGACATGTGGCTACTTGGTATCATTGAACCTGACATTGACATGTGGCTGCTTGGTATCATTGAACCTGACATGTGGCTACTTGGTATCATTGAACCTGACATTGACATGTGGCTACTTGGTATCATTGAACCTGACATGTGGCTACTTGGTATCATTGAACCTGACATGTGGCTACTTGGTATCATTGAACCTGACATTGACATGTGGCTACTTGGTATCATTGAACCTGACATGTGGCTACTTGGTATCACTGAACCTGACATTGACATGTGGCTACTTGGTATCATTGAACCTGACATGTGGCTGAGTGGTATCATAGAACCTGACATGTGGCTACTTGGTATCATTGAACCTGACATGTGGCTACTTGGTATCATTGAACCTGACATTGACATGTGGCTACTTGGTATCATTGAACCTGACATTGACATGTGGCTACTTGGTATCATTGAACCTGACATGTGGCTACTTGGTATCATTGAACCTGACATGTGGCTGAGTGGTATCATAGAACCTGACATGTGGCTACTTGGTATCATTGAACCTGACATGTGGCTACTTGGTATCATTGAACCTGACATTGACATGTGGCTGCTTGGTATCATTGAACCTGACATGTGGCTACTTGGTATCATTGAACCTGACATTGACATGTGGCTGCTTGGTATCATTGAACCTGACATGTGGCTGCTTGGTATCATAGAACCTGACATGTGGCTACTTGGTATCATTGAACCTGACATTGACATGTGGCTACTTGGTATCATTGAACCTGACATGTGGCTGCTTGGTATCATAGAACCTGACATGTGGCTACTTGGTATCATTGAACCTGACATGTGGCTGCTTGGTATCATAGAACCTGACATGTGGCTACTTGGTATCATTGAACCTGACATGTGGCTGCTTGGTATCATTGAACCTGACATGTGGCTACTTGGTATCATAGAAACTGACATTCACATGTGACTACTTGGTATCAAACACCTGACATGTGGCTACTTGGTATCATAGAACCTGACATTAAAATGTGGCTACTTGGTATCATAGAACCTGACATTGACATGTGGCTGCTTGGTATCATTGAACCTGACATGTGGCTACTTGGTATCATTGAACCTGACATTGACATGTGGCTACTTGGTATCATTGAACCTGACATGTGGCTACTTGGTGTCATTGAACCTGACATGTGGCTACTTGGTATCATTGAACCTGACATTGACATGTGGCTACTTGGTATCATTGAACCTGACATGTGGCTACTTGGTATCACTGAACCTGACATTGACATGTGGCTACTTGGTATCATTGAACCTGACATGTGGCCGAGTGGTATCATAGAACCTGACATGTGGCTACTTGGTATCATTGAACCTGACATGTGGCTACTTGGTATCATTGAACCTGACATTGACATGTGGCTACTTGGTATCATTGAACCTGACATTGACATGTGGCTACTTGGTATCATTGAACCTGACATGTGGCTACTTGGTATCATTGAACCTGACATGTGGCTGAGTGGTATCATAGAACCTGACATGTGGCTACTTGGTATCATTGAACCTGACATGTGGCTACTTGGTATCATTGAACCTGATATTGACATGTGGCTGCTTGGTATCATTGAACCTGACATGTGGCTGCTTGGTATCATTGAACCTGACATTGACATGTGGCTGCTTGGTATCATTGAACCTGACATGTGGCTGCTTGGTATCATAGAACCTGACATGTGGCTACTTGGTATCATTGAACCTGACATTGACATGTGGCTGCTTGGTATTATTGAACCTGACATGTGGCTGCTTGGTATCATTGAACCTGACATGTGGCTACTTGGTATCATTGAACCTGACATTGACATGTGGCTACTTGGTATCATTGAACCTGACATGGGGCTGCTTGGTATCATAGAACCTGACATGTGGCTACTTGGTATCATTGAACCTGACATGTGGCTGCTTGGTATCATAGAACCTGACATGTGGCTACTTGGTATCATTGAACCTGACATGTGGCTGCTTGGTATCATAGAACCTGACATGTGGCTACTTGGTATCATTGAACCTGACATGTGGCTGCTTGGTATCATTGAACCTGACATGTGGCTACTTGGTATCATAGAAACTGACATTGAAATGTGGCTACTTGGTATCATAGAACCTGACATTGACATGTGGCTACTTGGTATCAAACACCTGACATTGACATGTGGCTACTTGGTATCATAGAACCTGATATTGACATGTGGCTACTTGGTATCATTGGACCTGACATTTGGCTACTTGGTATCAAACACCTGACATTGACATGTGGCTACTTGGTATCATAGAACCTGACATTGACATGTGGCTACTTGGTATCATAGAACCTGACATTGACATGTGGCTACTTGGTATCATAGAACCGGACATTGACATGTGGCTACTTGGTATCATAGAACCTGACATTGACATGTGGCTACTTGGTATCATTGAACCTGACATTTGGCTACTTGGTATCAAACACCTGACATTGACATGTGGCTACTTGGTATCAAACACCTGATATATGGCTACTTGGTATCATTGAACATGACATGTGGCTACTTGGTATCATTGAACCTGACATTGACATATGGCTACTTGGTATCATAGAACTTGACATGTGGCTACTTGGTATCATTGAACCTGACATTTGGCTACTTGGTATCAAACACCTGACATTGACATGTGGCTACTTGGTATCATAGAACCTGACATTGACATGTGGCTACTTGGTATCATTGAACCTGACATTTGGCTACTTGGTATCAAACACCTGACATTGACATGTGGCTACTTGGTATCATTGAACCTGACATGTGGCTACTTGGTATCATTGAACCTGACATGTGGCTACTTGGTATCATTGAACCTGACATGTGGCTACTTGGTATTATTGGACCTGACATGTGGCTACTTGGTATCATTGAACCTGACATGTGGCTACTTGGTATCATTGAACCTGACATTGACATGCGGCTACTTGGTATCAAACACCTGACATGTGGCTACTTGGTATCATTGAACCTGACATGTGGCTACTTGGTATCATTGAACCTGACATGTGGCTACTTGGTATCATTGAACCTGACATTGACATGTGGCTACTTGGTATCATTGAACCTGCCATTGACATGTAGCTACTTGGTATCATTGAACCTGACATGTGGCTACTTGGTATCATTGAACCTGACATTGACATGCGGCTACTTGGTATCAAACACCTGACATGTGGCTACTTGGTATCATTGAACCTGACATGTGGCTACTTGGTATCATTGAACCTGACATGTGGCTACTTGGTATTATTGGACCTGACATGTGGCTACTTGGTATCATTGAACCTGACATGTGGCTACTTGGTATCATTGAACCTGAAATTGACATGCGGCTACTTGGTATCATTGAACCTGACATGTAGCTACTTGGTATCATTGAACCTGACATGTGGCTAATTGGTATCATAGAACCTGACATTGACATGCGGCTACTTGGTATCATAGAACCTGACATTGACATGCGGCTACTTGGTATCATAGAACCTGACATTGACATGTGGCTAATTGGTATCATTGAACCTGACATTGACATGTGGCTACTTGGTATCATAGAACCTGACATTGACATGTGGCTAATTGGTATCATAGAACCTGACATTGACATGCGGCTACTTGGTATCATAGAACCTGACATTGACATGCGGCTACTTGGTATCATAGAACCTGACATTGACATGCGGCTACTTGGTATCATAGAACCTGACATTGACATGTGGCTAATTGGTATCATTGAACCTGACATTGACATGCGGCTACTTGGTATCAAACACCTGACATTGACATGCGGCTACTTGGTATCAGACTTGACCCCAGCATTACAAAATGATCATCATTGAACCTTATCAGCTCAGAGACCCAGGACTAATGTCAGCTCAGAGACGCAGGACTAATATCAGCTCAGAGACCCAGGACTAATGTCAGCTCAGAGACGTAGGACTAATATCAGCTCAGAGACCCAGGACTAATGTCAGCTCAGAGACGTAGGACTAATGTCAGCTCAGAGACGCAGGACTAATATCAGCTCAGAGACCCAGGACTAATGTCAGCTCAGAGACGCAGGACTAATATCAGCTCAGAGACCCAGGACTAATGTCAGCTCAGAGACCCAGGACTAATGTCAGCTCAGAGACGTAGGACTAATGTCAGCTCAGAGATGCAGGACTAATATCAGCTCAGAGACCCAGGACTAATATCAGCTCAGAGACCCAGGACTAATGTCAGCTCAGAGACCCAGGACTAATGTCAGCTCAGAGACGCAGGACTAATATCAGCTCAGAGACGTAGGACTAATGTGAAAAACTACACCAGTTAACTCCACTGTCATTTAATAATGTCTTTAAGGTCTAAGTAAACAATTCATATGTTACAAAATGTTGTATGCTTAGACAGGAAATGGTTGTATGTTTAGCCAGGAAATGGTTGCATGTTTAGCCAGGAAATGGTTGCATGTTTAGCCAGGAAATGGTTGTATGTTTAGCCAGGCAATGGTTGTATGTTTAGACAGGAAAGTTTTGTATGTTTAGACATGAAATTGTTGTATGTTTAGCAAAGAAATGGTTGTATGTTTAGACAGGAAATGGTTCTGTGTTTAGCCAGGAAATGGTTGTATGTTTAGACAGGAAGATTTTTGTATGTTTGGACAGGAAATTTGTGTATGTTTAGACAGGAAATGGTTGTATGTTTAGACAGGAAATTGTTAACATAAATGTAATAAAGATATGCTCACTCTGAGTGTTTTACTGTAATTGCTGTAAAGTATATGTGATTTCACTTGGTTTTGTTACAGAATGTTAAAAAAAAAAAATTTATGCTATTTCAAATTTCCACTTTTCAATAATCAAATGGGGTGTGTTAATGGTACAGACATTTGAGTGCTTGTCTCTTGCAGTAAATGGACTGAGTTAATGCCTACATCATTTAACTTAGCTGTAAAAATGAGAACTTAGTTTTGCTCTTCACATTAATTCTAGCTACTACTAGGTGATAATCATTCCCTAAATTTGCACTTCTTACTATCACACTTGCCAGAGAATGTCTCCATCCCACCTGTCAGAGAATGTCTCCATCACACCTGTCAGAGAATGTCTCCATCCCACCTGTCAGTGAATGTCTCCATCCCACCTGTCAGAGAATGTCTCCATCCCACCTGTCAGAGAATGTCTCCATCCCACTTTCGCACTGTCAGAGAATGTCTCCATCCCACTTTCACCCCTGCCAGAGAATGTCTCCACCTACTATCACACCTGCCAGAGAATGGCTTTACCTACTATCACACCTGCCAGAAAATGTCTCCATCTGCTGTTGATCGTTAAATGATCCCACTCCTTACTTTCCCACCTGGCATGATCATTCTGGTTTTTGTCTCAGCCATGTTAGTTTGTGGATATCCTTGGCTCCAATAATTCAATTTTGTTAAGGTAAAAAAGTGAATGAACTGCTCCCAATTCTCAAGTAGTGTTGCACAGCCCCATCTCTACACTACTATTTCGCTGCATGCATTCTCCGGTCCAACCTTTGTATTAAGGTTTCCATTTACTCTGATGAGGTTATGTGTGGTTATTGTTTCCATTTCTTTTTGTAGCTGCTGATAGAATTCGTCATTTACCTCTTCACCGCTGTCATTTATTATTGCATAGCATTTCATTCAGTGTTCACTTTGCATTTATTTATAGTTTGTTGGTAGATCTGCAGAGAGTAATGACATGCCATCTGACACAATAACACAGAGATAATGACATGACATCAGCCTCTTGACAATCTCAATCATACTTGACTTTGACACATCATACTCATAGTAAGATAAATCATATATATATATATATTATAATATATATATATTATATATGAATATGATATCATATATCATATTGAATGTCAATGAAGAACAAAAGTAAAAGTCCTACAAAATATAAACATTTATTCATACACACAATTTTACGAAAAAATATTGAATTTTTAAATTCAGTAATGTTTTTATCTCCTTTTGTCGAGGAGCGCCAGTTTTCAAGCACTGTCAGTGACACTAATGCCAGCAGAGATGTAGTCAAACAAACAAACAAACTCAGTGTAGTAGACGAACCATGAGCAGCCGTCAGCCTCATCTTCTACTGGCGACCAAAACAGTGCCCAGAGGTTTGTCGTAGGATGAACAGTTGAAAATAATATGTCTCACGTTCGTACATTTAGAATATCTGTTTACTTTCTGAAACAGGAAACGCAATTTAATTCGCAGTTTTCCGCATCGCACTATGATAATCTTTCCATTTTATTCTAATAACATTATAACTACTATTTGATATATTAAATTGAGCTACAAAAGCTATTGTAATTGTGCAAAACTTCTTATTAGCAATTTTTTTTCTTTTGCTAGATGAGAGAAGCTAACCGCATACGATTCAAGAAACGAAAACAGAGTAGTCGTCCATTGTTTTATTTGCAGGATGATTGTCTGCTAGTCTGCTCACAGGACCTTTGACTTCTAGAACCTACCTCCACTTCTCGGCTTCCGTATTGTTTTCACAGTCTTTTATCGTTCGATAAAAGGTTAGTGAACAGTATAATATTCGTTGAGGAAGGTGGATAAAACAGCTTTTATTTGATCACGTAAAGATTTGTTCCAGGATGTTCTATTCTAGGGGCTAAGAAGAGGTTATCACAATCGTATCTAACAACACAACAGGGTCTACTACCTGGACTTTAAAACAATGATGTCATCAAAGGCTAACTAATGCAAAATTGACACAACTGCCAGTTTTATTTATAGTTCTCTTTAAACCAATTATTCTGAACGGTTACAGTTAAAGTACATAAATATATTTTATAGTTCAAGCAAATCGGTACTAACTTCAACTATTAAACTTCATTTTTTTTTCCTCATCCCCCTTGTTCCCAGAGGTGTAGACTAAGACTGGTAATGCGTTGCACTGTGTTTTGCGACTTACATCACAGTATATTCGACGTCAGGTTGCATTTTTTAAATGTGGTTCACACTCCACGGGGGTATGACTTTGCCGTCTGGTTTATGAGCCGTGCCACTAACACTTAGATTTCCCCATGACCACCCCTCCACCCGCCCCCCACCATATGCTGTGAGAATCAAACATAGACAGAAGGGGACGGCGTGGCCTAATGGTTGAATGGCACTGCTCACAACCTAAAGGTGCTGGGTTCGATCCCCATCACAGCACCGGCCGTTACCCTGGGGAAGCAAACCCTTAGAAAATGCAGGAGGAAGCAGACCCTTACATAAATTGCATGCTGAAGTCGGTTGCACTGGGCCGACAGGTGCAAAATAAAAACCACATGGCAACGCACACCGCCTTGGGGATTAGAGAAATTAGGTGAACGCAAAAAAAAAAAAAAAAAAAAAATCATGGACAGAAAACAAAACACACAAATGGAAAATAACCGACTGTAATCAAGAATTCAGTAAGAAAAACAATAGGAAAAGAATATTAAGATAATTTGTAATAAAAGATGGTAGTAGCCATTGCTGATAGGATGGTAGTAGCCATTGCTGATAGGATGGCAGTAGCCATTGCTGATAGGATGGTAGTAGCCATTGCTGATAGGTAAGATGTTCATCTCTTAGGAAACACATTAAGACGAGAAGTTGACAGCGTTTGAATGCTGCAAGTTTCATGTGTCCCTTTGTCTTAAGGAAGTGGGATTAGCAGCTAGTCATTTAAGAGACGGATGATAAGCTTGGAGGTCCAGTGTATGAACTATGCATGTGAAATAACCTTTGACATTTAAAAATAGGGTAACAGGGTTATAGTATGTAACAAAGTTATGTGACAGGAAGCAGAAGAGTTAGAGCCAGCAGCTTATTCTCTGAAGCTAAAATTAGTTGGGACAGGGATAGAATATTTCACTCAGACGGGAACAGTTCAGTTAGAGTTCACCCTCTCGTCGAATCAGGGTTAGCGAGACTGACGTGTCTTGAAGAATTCGGGGCTAAAATGGTGGCAGTTCTAGGACAGCCTATTTGGTTGTACTATCTGGTGTCCAGAGTGCGGGTAGAGGGATTAGACAACATCAAATCTGATGTCAGACTGTCACATTTAGAATGACAGGGTGACAAGCAGACAAGAGAGTCAACTGGATTCCAAAGGGGAGTAGCTGGATTCAGATTGGCTACTGAACAGTCAACGGGGAGGGAGCAGAGTACCTTGTGACCACTACCATCTTTGTATTGGCGAAGCTAAAGACGCAATAAAAGACAGAGAGCTAGACAGGGAGTTATCTCTCTATATATCAGGGACAATCGCAATACTGCACATTAATTGCGAATAGTAGATTTCCTGTAATGAGCGAAATGAGAAATATGTTCACAGGTTAAGAACGACGAGGTTATGATAAAGGTGATGAAACACCTGGGATGTCCATCTTGAAGAGGGGGGAAGGAAAAGGTGATGAAACACCTGGGATGTCCATCCTGAAGAGGTGTAAGAAAAAGGTGATGAAACACTTGGGATGTCCATCCTGAAGAGGGGGAAAGGAAAAGGTGATGAAACGCCTGGGATGTCCATCCTGAAGAGGTGGAAAGGAAAAAGTGATGAAACACCTGGGATGGCCATCCTGAAGAGGGGGAAAGGAAAAGCTGATGAAATGCCTGGGATATCCATCCTGAAGAGGAGGAAAGAAAAAGGTGATGAAACACCTGGGATGTCCATCCTGAAGAGGGGGAAAGGAAAAGGTGATGAAACACCTGGGATGTCCATCCTGAAGAGGGGGAAAGGAAAAGGTGATGAAACACCTGGGATGTCCATCCTGAAGAGAGTGGAAGGAAAAGACAGTTGTAGATCTCTCAGGTTCGGTTCATGCGTCTGCTGAGATCAACAACAAACAGGGGAGATACACTCAGCATCAGTGAGAATACCACAGATATCAGTTCTTGATGATCTGCTGGAGTCGAGAATAAAACTGAGTTTCTTAGTTTGGGTCAAATATATTTATAGTTATTACAGACATCAGTTTATGATGATCTGCTGAGCAAGAGAGATAACTGATCGTGCGCACGACTCAGTTTGGGACAAACATATCTGTAGTCTTCACAGACATCAGTTCTTAATGATCTGCTGAGGATGAGAGATAACTAATCGTACGCATGATTCAGTTCAGGCAGGTCATAATTAGTTGAGATGGAATGAGGGTTCTAACCTGAATCCTCAGGGAGCAGCACCCTACAAGCTTGGTAAGACAAAATTGTTGTACAACACCACAGATCAACTTCATTGCCAACTGCCAGAGGACACACGTGACTACAGAGTAGATAATTTAGTCAATTTGTAGAATAAGATTTGTATAGATCAAGTTGAGTGAATTGTGTAGTTGAAACAGAAGACAGAGAATCTAGGTCAAATGAGTTTTAGGGGTTCCATCAATAGCTTATGCTGACGTCCTCTGTCAGATAGAGTTTGACATGTTGAGATTAGTTAGTTTCTGTTTGATATTGTTGTAACAAATAGTTTTGTAATAAATGAAATGTTTTTTAATTTTTATATCGAATCAAGTTGAAGAGGTCTTATATGTTGAGTGTTAACGTTCAAGTATTAGATGTTGAGTGTTAACGTTCAAGTATTAGATGTTGAGTGTTAACATTCAAGTATTAGATGTTGAGTGTAAACGTTCAAGTATTAGATGTTGAGTGTTAACGTTCAAGTATTAGATGTTTTGGTGTTGAACAAACAGTCAGAAAAATGAGATCTATTACAATAAAAAAGAGCAAGCTGTTAGCCCACTGTCCAAAAGTAACTAAAATCCTACCAAATAGTGGAAGTCTCTCCATCATGCAGACCAAATAGTGGCAGCCCCTCCATCATGCAAACCAAAAAGTGACAGAAATACAACAGACTAATCTCTGGTTTACATGCATGCTCAGATTGTAAGTATATACAAAAAAAGGACCTCTATGCTCCAGGGGTAGAAGAAAAGCAACTAAGAGAAGAGAGCGTAATAATAATAAAGTTCATGATGACAGAAACATGTACATAATGTTTGTACAGTGAATGAAATGCTAAAATAAAACTGTACACACGGCAAGTATTCTGTATAAGTTGACATCGACAAAAAAATGGAAGTGCAACAAATTGAACATTTTAATGTCATATATTTGTGTGACCGTCTTTGAAAATACACGCTGACAAATTATTGCTGAGAATGTCACACAAATACATGTTCCTGACCAATCATTTAGAATGAAATGATCAAATGGAGTCGCAGTAGTACTTTGTTTCATGACTGGGTAAAGGATCTATAATCTTTGATGGAGCCGCAGCAAGCAGTACCTTATTTCATGACTGGATAAGGATCTATAATCTTTGATGGAGCCGCAGCAAGCAGTACCTTATTTCATGACTGAATAAAGGATCTATAATCTTTGATGGAGCCGCAGCAAGCAGTACCTTATTTCATGACTGGATAAAGGATCTATAATCTTTGATGGAGGCGCAGCAAGCAGTCTTCTGTTTCATGACTGGATAAAGGATCTATAATCTTTCATGGAGCCGCAGCAAGCAGCACCTTATTTCATGACTGGATAAAGGATCTATAATCTTTGATGGAGCCGCAGCAAGCAGTACCTTATTTCATGACTGGATAAAGGATCTATAATCTTTGATGGAGCCGCAGCAAGCAGTACCTTATTTCATGACTGGATAAAGGATCTATAATCTTTGATGGAGCCGCAGCAAGCAGTACCTTATTTCATGACTGGATAAAGGATCTATAATCTTTGATGGAGCCGCAGCAAGCAGTACCTTATTTCATGACTGGGTAAAGGATCTTTAATCTTTGATGGAGCCGCAGCAAGCAGTCCTTTGTTTCATGATTGGGTAAAAGATCTATAATCTTTGATGAAGCCGCAGCAAGCCGTACCTTATTTCATGACTGGATAAAGGATCTATAATCTTTGATGGAGCCGCAGCAAGCAGTCCTTTGTTTCATGATTGGGTAAAGGATCTATAATCTTTGATGGAGCCGCAGCAAGCAGTACTTTGTTTTATGACTGGGTAAAGGATCTGTATTTTTGATAGAGCCGCAGCAAGCAGTACTTTGTTTTATGACTGGGTAAAGGATCTGTATTTTTGATGGAGCCGCAGCTTTTGATGGAGCCGCAGCAGTACGTTGTTTCATGACTGGGTAAAGGATCTGTATCTTTGATGGAGATGGAGCCGCAGCAGTACTTTGTTTTATGACTGGGTAAAGGATCTGTATTTTTTATGGAGCCGCAGCAGTACTTTGTTTCATAACTGGGTAAAGGATCTGTATCTTTGATGCATTTTGGTACTCTAATTGCTGTTTTGTTGATTAAACTCTATTATGTTGTTGATTAAACTCTATAATGTTGTTGATTAAACTCTATTATGTTGTTGATTAAACTCTATTATGTTGTTGATTAAACTCTATGTATTTTGGCAAACCTAAGTTCCAGAGCAAATATTTGTCGCCTTGTGAGGTTCTCCAGTAATAAAATATTTTGCAGACATCTCTGACTTTTGTTTTGCAGACTTCTGGCTGTCTCAGAAACAGCATAATGGGCGCAATGAATGGTTCCTGCATTCGTCACAGTGAATGTGACACGACCAGCAAGACAAACACTATGAAACCGAAAGGTCACCGTCGAAACCTGAGTGCAACATTCAACTTGTCTGTCATTGAAAATAAAAGTGTTGAAAGCAGTCTGGTGAACATTAACACAGCAGCTGAAGAGGAACTTATGACACTTCCTTGTGTCAATAGGGTTATTGCAAAAAGTATTGTTGATTATAGAAATCAAATTGGCGGGTTTCAAAGAGTAGAAGATTTAGCATTGGCACCTGGGGTTGGAGCAGCAAAGTTAACAATGATGTGCAATGAAATATATGTAGATTCGCCAGTTGTAGATGAAAGTGATGAGAGGAAACAGAATTCTGTCTTTGAGCAAAAGGATTCTGAACCTGCTTCATCCGTTTGTATCAATTCTGCCAATATTTTAAACCTTTTGAGAGTAAACGGTATTGGCATGACCATTGCCAAAAACATAGTGGCATATCGAGAGAAACATGGGAAATATAAAAATGTGGACGAGTTGTTGAAAGTGAAGGGGATCGATCCTCACAAGCTTCAAGCAATGCGTCAGTTTTTGACAGTTGAAGACATACATCATACAACAACAAATGGTGCTAAAGATGAACTTCATGAGAATGGTACCGCAGGATACAAGGCAACAGAACAAGAACATGTGTGTCAGGAATACATTCTTAGATCAACATCTTCATTAGAAAATATTTTAGACATTTTGGGACCTTTAGCTAAAGTACCAGTGAGACCTCAAGTTGACAAGTTTATGTTTCAGTATAAGAAATTTCCAGTATTCAGATTAGCTTCGTGGAATTTGGACAAGTTTTCTCTGGAAAAGGCCAGCAACCCTGGGGTGAAGGATGTTGTTTGTATGACAGTTCTGGAGAATGGGTTAGTGCAATTGATTTTCTATCAAGTACATCCATTATATAGTCAACCCATGGCTACTGAATTTATCATTATAATAACTATTTGAATTGTCAAAACATACATGGCACTTTATTATAATAACTATTTGAATTGTCAAAACATACATGGCACTTTATTATAATAACTATTTGAATTGTTAAAACATACATGGCACTTTATTATAATAACTATTTGAATTGTTAAAACATACATGGCACTTTATTATAATAACTATTTGAATTGTTAAAACATACATGGCACTTTATTATTATAACTATTTGAATTGTCAAAACATACATGGCACTTTATTATTATAACTATTTGAATTGTCAAAACATACGAGGTATTTGATTGTTTCTCGGATGCTACAAATATAGCGAGGAAAGATTGGAAAGAAATGTTCAGTTTTACAGAAAACTTCTTTGTTCTGTGCAACATTGTATTTTGTGGTTTTCAGCGAATGTTGGAGAAATGTTGAACAAATTTAATTAAGCATACTTCCATGTTTTAAAATCTATGGTCTCTGAGCAAGAGTCACAACAAATATTTAGTAGAATATTAGGTAAGAAAACTAATCAGAAAATACGGCCACACCAGGAACAAATAGGAAGATAAATCACACTGGGACAATTTGGAAAGAACTGGAAACAACTTGGCACTACAGCACAGGTTTTGGCTAAACTGAGCAGGACAAAGAAGAATAACAGCAAAAAGGAATTGATCATTTTGTGTAGCAGTTCATGCATCCTGTTGGTGAGTCAGTGAACTTTTTGTGTAGCAGTTTATGCATCCTGTTGGTGAGTCGGTGAACTTTTTGTGTAGCAGTTTATGCATCCTGTTGGTGAGTCGGTGAACTTTTTGTGTAGCAGTTCATGCATCCTGTTGGTGAGTCAGTGAACTTTTTGTGTAGCAGTTTATGCATCCTGTTGGTGAGTCGGTGAACTTTTTGTGTAGCAGTTCATGCATCATGTTGGTGAGTCAGTGAACTTTTTGTGTAGCAGTTCATGCATCCTGTTGGTGAGTCAGTGAACTTTTTGTGTAGCAGTTCATGCATCATGTTGGTGAGTCGGTGAACTTTTTGTGTAGCAGTTCATGCATCATGTTGGTGAGTCAGTGAACTTTTTGTGTAGCAGTTTATGCATCCTGTTGGTGAGTCAGTGAACTTTTTGTGTAGCAGTTCATGCATCCTGTTGGTGAGTCAGTGAACTTTTTGTGTAGCAGTTCATGCATCCTGTTGGTGAATCAGTGAACTTTTTGTGTAGCAGTTCATGCATCCTGTTGGTGAGTCAGTGAACTTTTTGTGTAGCAGTTCATGCATCCTGTTGGTGAGTCAGTGAACTTTTTGTGTAGCAGTTCATGCATCCTGTTGGTGAGTCAGTGAACTTTTTGTGTAGCAGTTCATGCATCCTGTTGGTGAGTCGGTGAACTTTTTGTGTAGCAGTTCATGCATCCTGTTGGTGAGTCAGTGAACTTTTTGTGTAGCAGTTCATGCATTCTGTTGGTGAGTCAGTGAACAGTAATAATAGACATCAATTAATCTTTCAATGAACGCACACATGCTCACACATCAAACTCTTGAGGGGCTATTGAATGGCAGATGCAATACACACACACACACACCGACCCCATGAAGGGCTATTGAATGTGGGATGCTACACACACACATACAAACCCCATGAAGGGCTATTGAATGGGGGATGCAACACACACACACTGACCTCTTGAGGGGCTATTGAATGGGGGATGTAACACACACACACACTGACCTCTTGAGGGGCTATTGAGTGGGGGATGCAACACACACACACACACTGACCTCTTGAAGGGCTGTTGAATGGGGGATGCAACATACACACACACCGACCACATGAAGGGCTATTGAATGGGGGGTGCAACACACACACACTGACCTCTTGAGGGGCTATTGAATGGGGGATGCAACACACACACACACTGACCTCTTGAAGGGCTGTTGAATGGGGGATGCAACACACACACACACTGACCTCTTGAGGGGCTATTGAATGGGGGATGCAACACACACACACACACATTGACCTCTTGAGGGGCTATTGAATAAGAGATGCAACACACACACACACACACCGACCTCTTAAGAGGTTATTGAATGGAGAATACAATGCACATACACACACACACACACACTGACCCCATAAATGGTACTGCTGATGACATACCTTAAACAGAGACACAGAATGAAAGGTCTTTGTTTTTGTTTATTTTTGAAAGTTCCAACTTGATTGTTCATCTCCAAACCTGACCAAAATGGGCATATAGCCATTTGTTGTCTGAGCACGTCTCTCCATTTGAGCCTATCCTCTGGTTGATCAGTCCGGAGACTGGTTGTAAGGTTGTCTGAGCACATCTCTCCATTTGGCCCTATCATCTGGTTGATCAGTCCGGAGACTGGTTGTAAGGTTGTCTGAGCACGTCTCTCCATTTGGCCCTATCATCTGGTTGATCAGTCCTGAGACTGGTTGTAAGGTTGTCTGAGCACATCTCTCCATTTGGCCCTATCATCTGGTTGATCAGTCCTGAGACTGGTTGTAAGGTTGTCTGAGCATGTCTTTCCATTTGACTCTATCTTCTGCAGTTCTCTTCATTGCAGGATATTGGTATCTTAATGTCCCTGCATGTCTGAGATGTAAAGGTGAGTCTTGGTTGCCCCGGTCCTCTCTTCCCTTGAATCTTGCCCTCTAGTATTTTCTGTAGAAGACTTTTATGTCTCATATTGTGACCCAGCTAACTCAACCAACGTTATTGTACCATATGCAACATTTGTGTTTGTGTGCCCACTTCATCGAGTACATCGTCATTGTATCTTCTTTCTGTCCAACTCACTCTGTCCATTCTACGGTAGCCACATTGCCATTAGATCTTCTATCTGTCCATCTCACTCTTTCCATTCTACGGTAGCCACATCGCCATTGTATCTTCTTTCTGTCCAACTCACTCTGTCCATTCTATGGTAGCCCCACATTTCAAACACTACCAAGCTTATTTTATCCTTTTTTGCAAAAGCCCATGTTCCAGCCCCATTTAGATCAATTGTCCATATATGAGTGGCGAATTTTCTTGTCCTCAGCTCTATCCTGATATCCTTTGAGGTTAACAATTTCTGTTTTTCTCTGAAGCCCTTTTTTGCCATTGCCATCCTTGTCTTAATTTCTGTCTCATTGTGGGCACTTTCTGTTATGGTTTGACCCAAATATGTAAACTTCTGTACTTGTTCCATTATTTCTCTATTGATGGATATATTTATTTGCCTATGTTTCTTTGATATTCCCAAAGTCTTTGTCTTCAATGTTTTTAATTTTCTTGCCAAAATCCTTGGCAGTGCTGTTAATTTTATCCAGCAGTTTTTGCAACGTTGATACTGATCCTCTCACTACCGCTTGGTCATCGGCTAATTTGATAGCATTAACTTTCATACGTTTAACTGTCATACCATTAACTTTCATACCATTAACTGTCATACCATTAACTGTCATACCATTAACTTTCATACCATTAACTGTCATACCATTAACTGTCATATCGTTAACTGTCATACCATTAACTTTCATACCAATAACTTTGATATACCTATTACAATTTGCATAAACCTTGGCCATTATTATCTCAGACTCAGTGAAAGCAAACAGCTCTGTCGTACCCCCTGTTATAGAGACTCAGTAAAAGCAAACAGCTCTGTCGTACCCCCTGTTATAGAGACTCAGTGATAACAAACAGCCCTGTCATACCCCCTATTAGACACAGACAGCAGAGGTGACGAAGTGGAAGATTGGGAGATAGATACAAATCTCTCCCTAATCAATAGGCCGGAGGATAGCCCCAGTTTCTACTCTAGAACATGGCATACCACCTCGACTCCAGATTTGGCCTTCTCCACACAGGACATACACCACAAAATAGACCGCCAGGTGTTAAACCAACTGGCAGGTAGCGACCACAGGCCGATCAGACTAGACATTGATATGGAAGTATGCCCACAGGAAACAAAACCGCTCCCACGTTGGAATTACAAACGAGCCGACTGGGACAGATTTGCAATCCTGACAGACGGGCTGTGTGAAACCATCAACACACGAAACAACAAAATGAAGCCCATGGTGGAAAGCCTAAGCAAGGCAATAATGCAAGCTGCCACTGAAACCATCCCAAGAGGGGCTAGGAAAAACTATAAGCCCTACGGGAATGATGAGTTGCAGAAAGTGGAAGATGCAGTAACAAATGCTAGGAACATGGCAGAGCGAGAACAATCTATGGAGGCAAACATCGCCCTCAAAGCCGCCACGGCGAAATACAAATACACTCTCAAGCAAACAGCAAGAGAAAGCTGGAAAAACAAAACGGAAAGCCTAAACCTGGACAAAGAAGGGAACAAGCTATGGAAGCTAGTCAGAGCCATGAACGACGAAACCCCGTCAAACAAACAAATTACCATCAAGCAGGGCGAAAACTTGCTCACCGGTAAGAAAGCCGCAAACGCTTTTGTCGATCACTATGCCAGAGCAAACCACATCGAGGTCCCTGCAGATAGGCATACAGACATTAGTGAAGAGCTAAAGGGGCACGACAACATCAATACGGCACCTGAAGAGCACATGATGGCCAAATTAACAATGAGCGAAATGGAAGAGGCTATGAGAACATTAAAGAAAAGGAAATCTCCCGGAAAAGACGGGATAACAAACGAAATGCTGATGGGGCTGGGCCAAACAGCGAAGAGGAAACTGCTATCGGTCCTGAACCAAAGCTGGAAAAGGGGAATTGTACCCCAGGCATGGAAAGACGCAGTACTGGTACCAGTACCAAAAACAGGAAAGGACAAAACAGATCCAAATGGATACAGGCCCATCAGCCTACTGAGCTGTGTCGGCAAGCTGATGGAACGTATGATAAACACCAGACTGATGTGGCATCTGGAAGAAAAACGAATACTAATTCCACAGCAAGCCGGCTTTAGACAGCACAGATCCACTGAGGACCAGGTCATCCTCATAGCCCAGGAAATAGAAGATGCCTACCAGGCACAGAAACATACAGTAGCTGTTTGGGTGGATCTGGAAAAGGCATTTGACAAAGTCTGGAAAGACGGACTTAGAGTCAAGCTAAGAAGAAGTGATGTTTGTGGGAAAATGTACAAGTGGATCAACCACTACCTCAAACAAAGAACGGCCAGAGTCCAAGTACAAGGGCAGATGAGCAAAAAGGTGACACTCGAGCAGGGAGTACCCCAAGGGGGAGTACTGTCACCCACACTCTTCCTGTAATATATAAACGACATTACAGAGAATATACCAAGGAGAGTCCATAGCTCAATGTTTGCAGACGATCTGGCTATGTGGACCTCTGAAAAGAATCTCACCATAGCAAGAAATCGGATGCAGCAGGCCCTAACATCGCTGGAAGAGTGGGCGAACTCATGGCTGGTCAAAATAAACGAGGAAAAAAACCACATGCACAATATTCTCGCTTTCAATAAAACCCCAGAATACCAAATTAAGTTTAAATGGCAAATTCCTGCAGCCAAACGACAACCCAACCTATCTGGGAGTCACATTTGATCGGCGCATGACATGGAAAAGTCAGATCGAGAGAAACCGAATGAGAGCCAGAGAAAGAATGGCAATCATGAGGAAACTTGCTGGCACAAGCTGGGGAGCAGACGAAGGCATACTAAAGAAACTGTACACTGGAAGAGTGGGACCAGTTCTCGAGTATGGCATTGCGGCATGGACAACAGCAGCAAGGGCGAACTTCGATAAAGTTAGCAAACTTCAAAACCAAGCCATGAGAGTTATAACAGGAGGCATGAAGTCAACGCCAATTGTAGAACTTGAAAAGATTACAAAACTGCAATCCATGACCGATAGAAGAGACTGCAGAGCCCAGCTGCAGTCAGAGAAACTCCGAAGACTGACTGACCATCCAATGCACCAGAGACTAAACAATTTGGGAAATGGGAAACTAAAGCGAAGAAACTTTGCAGAAATAGCCAAAGCAAAGATGCACGAAGATCCCATAAACGCACTAACAACACCAAAACCCATCACTACTGTACGAAAACCTACCTGGGGGTAGGATATATTTCCAGAGGTGGTAGAAAATATACCAGGTATTGTAAACAAAAACTGCCAGACTGAAAAAGAAAGGAGAGATACTACCCTAAGCTTTATATCGAAAAGCTACCCAAGCATGGACTGGACCCATGCATACACCGACGGTTCTGTAACAAACACTACACAGAACGGAGGGGCAGGAGAGTTCCTGAACCTACCAAATGGCAGACAAATAACACTGTCATTCGCTACTGGTAAGTACACAAAGCAATTTCAGAGCGGAGGCAGAGGCACTGAGGGCGGCAGTGGAAGAAATGGTGACACACAATGAAAATGAAAGCCATATAGTCCTGCTTACAGATGCTCTCGCCTTAGTCACAGCGCTAAAAAGCCAGAAAAACACTGAGCTTAATAACTTAAGAGCAGCACTCTGCCAACTGTGCCAGCAGTCCGCACCAAAAAGGGTAGTGGTACAGTGGGTCCCATCCCACTGCAACATCCAAGGCAACGAGGAGGCAGACAGACTGGCAAAAGAAGGTGCAAGACTACCACAAACAGATACTAGTATGACGTACGAAGAGTCAAAACGGCTTATCAAAGCCAGATACATGACCAAATGGGAAACCGAACATACTGGTTACACCAAAAACGATGCCTATTACCAGTTGAACCGAAGAGAGCAGGTTGTTGTCTTCAGACTTCGCACTGGCCACAATAGACTGAGGTACCACCTATTCAACAAATTGAAGATAGGTGGTACCGACGAATGCCCGTGCGGTACCGGTAAAATGACCGCTGAACATCTGCTGCAGAACTGCCCGACATACGAGGATCAGAGACAGCAGATGGGGCCATCACCAGTGGAACTGCAAGACAAGCTCTATGGCAGTGGCGACAGCCTCAGGATGACCGCCGCTTTTTTCGAAAAAATAATGGTTACTGTCTGACTGTGTACGAAGAAGATACCCCCTATTATAGAGACTCAGTGAAAACAAGCAGCCCTGTCGTACCCCCTGTTATAGAGGCTCTGTGAAAGCAAGCAGCCATGTCGTACCCCCTGTTATAGAGGCTCTGTGAAAGCAAGCAGCCATGTCGTACCCCCTGTTATAGAGACTCAGTGAAAGCAAGCAGCCCTGTCGTACCCCCTGTTATAGAGACTCAGTGAAAGCAAGCAGCCCTGTCGTACCCCCTGTTATAGAGACTCAGTGAAAGCAAGCAGCCCTGTCGTACCCCCTGTTATAGAGACTCAGTGAAAGCAAGCAGCCCTGTCGTACCCCCTGTTATAGAGGCTCTGTGAAAGCAAGCAGCCCTGTCGTACCCCCTGTTATAGAGGCTCTGTGAAAGCAAGCAGCCATGTCGTACCCCCTGTTATAGAGGCTCTGTGAAAGCAAGCAGCCATGTCGTACCCCCTGTTATAGAGGCTCTGTGAAAGCAAGCAGCCATGTCGTACCCCCCGTTATAGAGGCTCTGTGAAAGCAAGCAGCCCTGTCGTACCACCTTGTCTTATGAAAGTGGATCTGGGAGACCTTGTGAGATTGAAACAATCGCCTCTTGATTTTTGAACAGGTTCTGGGTTAACCTAATGAGTGATCTTTCTATACCTATTTTCTGCAGAATCTTAAATAGTTTGCTCCAGGGGACTCAATCAAAGGCTTTCTCGCAGTCAATGAAACAGTGTACGTCATCGATCGATCATTCTTTCTACGAGAAAGTAATTTTTATTATCAATATAGGGACTGTGTATAATTTGTGTTAGAGGACAGCATACAGGTGAATCTAGTGTTCTGTGCATCCATTGAGGAGAAATGTTTTGTGTTCTTTGAAAGGTTTGGGCTTGTTGCTGTGCAAGAGTTGCTGGACAAAGATGCATTGAATGAAGTAAGTACTGGAGGCATTATGAAGTACTGCTAGCACTATGAAGTACTGTAGGCACTATGAAGTAAGTACTGTAGGCACTATGAAGTAAGTACTGGAGGCACTATGAAGTAAGTACTGGAAGCACTATGAAGTAAGTACTGGAAGCACTATGAAGTAAGTACTGGAAGCACTATGAAGTAAGTACTGGAGGCACTATGAAGTAAGTACTGGAAGCACTATGAAGTAAGTACTGGAAGCACTATGAAGTAAGTACTGGAAGCACTATGAAGTAAAAACTGGAAGCACTATGAAGTAAGTACTGGAAGCACTATGAAGTAAGTACTAGAAGCACTATGAAGTAAACACTAGAAGCACTATCTATGGCATGTTGCCATATTTAAGGGACATCAATCATCTCTGATGGCATGGCATGTATCCGCCATTAATATAGATGGCAGGAAATCCCATTTGATTCAGAACGAAACCTAAAAGGTTATTGACTTATAGATATCAGGCAGCGCATGAGCTGCAGCGGTCAGCGACCCATAGCTGACTACTAGCGTCAGGGCCAACGAACCAGAGCTGCCAAGACCCTTCTACACCTCCACACGGTGATCCTGGATAACAGGCTGCAACAGGGCAAACTGGGTAAGGAGAAGGGATCGAAGAGGGAATGCTAACCCTGTACTTAAAAAATGCTTGCTGAAGTCGGATGTGTTGGACTGAAAGGTGCAAATATTGCAGTCAAGCTGTAAACTACGACACAACGCATTCCGTTCTCTGGACTACATTCTGCTACTTAAGCCTGTGTCGGGGTTTGATAGCGGGAGATTGAGAATGAACGAAGCCAAGCCAAGCCAAACCAAGCCAAACCAAACCAAGCCAAGCCAAACCAAGCCATATAGATATCACGGAGGGGTAACCTGTCCTCTCAGTGGGAGCGGCGGTGATCGATAGATCAATGGCCTCTATATTTTCAGATTGGCTTTCAATATTAAAATAAAGCTGTGAATAGAAATAGTGGCAACCCCTCCACCATGCAAAGACTCAATGGGCCAATCACCTGCTTGTCTACACACCTGATTACAAGTATGTCCAGACAGAAAACTGGATGACCTTAAAGATGACAAACTGGCACGAGTTACAGACAACCATTTTTGGAATACAGAACATTGGACAAGAGGATGAGCTCATGGAAGAAATGACAAAATTGGAAATCCTCTTAGAAAATCTCAGATGGATGGGCTGGACCTTAAAGAAGGAGGCAAGAATTGATGTCTGAAGGGGCTGGACCTTAAAGAAGGAGGCAAGAATGTCTGCATCTTCATTGTTGATGCACCCAATGAGGGAGAGAGAGCATGTGCCAAAGAAGAGTTCTTAAAAAGATCGTGAACATTTGTCAGGACGAAATCATTGTTTCCGTAGATTGTGATGCCAGGGTGGCTGATTCTAGTTTAGGTGGGATAATTGGGAGATACAGCGGAGATGTTCTGACGGACAATAGAAAAGGCAACTCATGAAATTCTGCATCGAGCAAAAACCCTTGTCATCACAAACACAAAGTTCCATCACCACGACCCACACAACTCTCCATGTCATCACAAACACAAAGTTCCATCACCACGACCCACACAACTCTCCATGTCATCACAAACACAAAGTTCCATCACCACGACCCACACAACTCTCCATGTCATCACAAACACAAAGTTCCATCACCACGACCCCCACACAACTCTGTCATCACAAACACAAAGTTCCATCACCACAGCCCCCACAACTCTGTCATCACAAACACAAAGTTCCATCACCACGACCCCCACAACTCTGTCATCACAAACACAAAGTTCCATCACCACAGCCCCCACACAACTCTGTCATCACAAACACAAAGTTCCATCACCACGACCCCCACACAACTCTGTCATCACAAACACAAAGTTCCATCACCACGACCCACACAACTCTGTCATCACAAACACAAAGTTCCATCACCACGACCCCCACAACTCTGTCATCACAAACACAAAGTTCCATCACCACAGCCCCCACACAACTCTGTCATCACAAACACAAAGTTCCATCACCACGACCCCCACACAACTCTGTCATCACAAACACAAAGTTCCATCACCACGACCCACACAACTCTGTCATCACAAACACAAAGTTCCATCACCACGACCCCCACAACTCTCCATGTCATCACAAACACAAAGTTCCATCACCACAGCCCCCACACAACTCTGTCATCACAAACACAAAGTTCCATCACCACGACCCACACAACTCTGTCATCACAAACACAAAGTTCCATCACCACGACCCCCACAACTCTCCATGTCATCACAAACACAAAGTTCCATCACCACGACCCACACAACTCTGTCATCACAAACACAAAGTTCCCTCACCTCGGCCCACACAACTCTCCATGTTATCACAAAGTTCCATCACCACAGCCCCCACAACTCTGTCATCACAAACACAAAGTTCCCTCACCTCGGCCCACACAACTCTCCATGTCATCACAAACACAACATGACAGCACGGAGGTTTGATCTGTCATTCATCTATCCACCTTATGATCCCTCCACCTTTTGATCCCTCCACCTTTTCTTTGACCCCATTTGAGTTTCTAGGGTCTCTTAGGGACCCTGTACATTAGTGGTTGTCATAGAGGCCGTACTACAGGAACACATCTATAGTTGGGCACAGACTTCCTGCAAGGAGGCCAGCTGTAGTGCTGGGTCTGTATCTCTTTGGAGACGAAAAAGGAGTGCTGAGAATGTAAAAGTTTGCTATGAATAGATCTGATCCTCACACTAAACCTAGAATAGATCTGATCCACACACTAAACCTAGAATAGATCTGATCCTCACACTAAACCTAGAATAGATCTGATCCTCACACTAAACCTAGAATAGATCTGATCCACACACTAAACCTAGAATAGATCTGATCCTCACACTAAACCTAGAATAGATCTGATCCACACACTAAACCTAGAATAGATCTGATCCTCACACTAAACCTAGAATAGATCTGATCCTCACACTAAACCTAGAATAGATCTGATCCACACACTAAACCTAGAATAGATCTATTATCCACACACTAAACCTAGAATAGGTCTGATCCTCACACTAAACCTAGAATAGATCTGATCCTCACACTAGACCTAGAATAGATCTGATCCTCACACTAAACCTAGAATAGATCTGATCCTCACACTAAACCTAGAATAGATCTGATCCACACACTAAACCTAGAATAGATCTGATCCACACACTAAACCTAGAATAGATCTGATCCACACACTAAACCTAGAATAGATCTGAGCCACACACTAAACCTAGAATAGATCTGATCCACACACTAAACCTAGAATAGATCTGATCCACACACTAAACCTAGAATAGATCTGATCCACACACTAAACCTAGAATAGATCTGATCCACACACTAAACCTAGAATAGATCTGATCCTCACACTAAACCTAGAATAGATCTGATCCTCACACTAAACCTAGAATAGATCTGATCCTCACACTAAACCTAGAATAGATCTGATCCTCACACTAAACCTAGAATAGATCTGATCCACACACTAAACCTAGAATAGATCTGATCCACACACTAAACCTAGAATAGATCTGATCCACACACTAAACCTAGAATAGATCTGATCCACACACTAAACCTAGAATAGATCTGATCCACACACTAAACCTAGAATAGATCTGATCCACACACTAAACCTAGAATAGATCTGATCCACACACTAAACCTAGAATAGATCTGATCCACACACTAAACCTAGAATAGATCTGATCCACACACTAAACCTAGAATAGATCTGATCCACACACTAAACCTAGAATAGATCTGATCCACACACTAAACCTAGAATAGATCTGATCCACACACTAAACCTAGAATAGATCTGATCCACACACTAAACCTAGAATAGATCTGATCCACACACTAAACCTAGAATAGATCTGATCCACACACTAAACCTAGAATAGATCTGATCCACACACTAAACCTAGAATAGATCTGATCCACACACTAAACCTAGAATAGATCTGATCCACACACTAAACCTAGAATAGATCTGATCCACACACTAAACCTAGAATAGATCTGATCCACACACTAAACCTAGAATAGATCTGATCCACACACTAAACCTAGAATAGATCTGGTCCACACACTAAACCTAGAATAGATCTGATCCACACACTAAACCTAGAATAGATCTCCAGTTTTTATGTCTGATCCACACACACTATAAACCTTGAATAGATCTCCAGTTTTTATGTCTGATCCATACACTAAACCTTGAATAGATCTCCAGTTATTATGTCTGATCCACACACACTATAAACCTTGAATAGATCTCCAGTTATTATGTCTGATCCACACACTAAACCTAGAATAGATCTCCAGTTTATATGTCTGATCCACACACACTATAAACCTTGAATAGATCTCCAGTTATTATGTCTGATCCACACACTAAACCTAGAATAGATCTCCAGTTTTTATGTCTGATCCACACACTAAACCTAGAATAGATCTCCAGTTTGTATGTGTGATCCACACACTAAACCTAGAATAGATCTCCAGTTATTATGTCTGATCCACACACACTATAAACCTTGAATAGATCTCCAGTTATTATGTCTGATCCACACACTAAACCTAGAATAGATCTCCAGTTATTATGTCTGATCCACACACTATAAACCTTGAATGGATCTCCAGTTATCATGTTTCATCCACACACTAAACCTAGAATAGATCTCCAGTTTTTATGTCTGATCCACACACACTATAAACCTAGAATAGATCTCCAGTTATTATGTCTGATCCACACACTAAACCTAGAATAGATCTCCAGTTTTTATGTCTGATCCACACACACTATAAACCTAGAATAGATCTCCAGTTATTATGTCTGATCCACACACTATAAACCTAGAATAGATCTCCAGTTATTATGTCTGATCCGCACACTATAAACCTTGAATGGATCTCCAGTTATCACGTCTGATCCGCACACTATACCTTGAATAGATCTCCAGTTATCATGTCTGATCCGCACACTATACCTTGAATAGATCTCCAGTTATCATGTCTGATCCTCACACTATACCTAGAATAGATCTCCAGTTATTATATCTGATCCGCACACTATAAACCTAGAATAGATCTCCAGTTATTATGTCTAATCCGCACACTATAAACCTAAAATAGATCTCCAGTTATCATGTCTGATCCTCACACTATACCTAGAATAGATCTCCAGTTATTATGTTTGATCGGCACACTATAAACCTAGAATAGATCTCCAGTTATTATGTCTGATCCGCACACTATATACCTTGAATGGATCTCCAGTTATCATGTCTGATCCTCACACTATAAACCTAGAATGGATCTGATCCACACTATAAACCTAGAATGGATATCTTGAATATAATCTGTAGATATGTGGAGAACTCAATTCACCAACACTACCTAATGTCAGAAAGTGGGCTGGGACGAGAGGCCAGTGGTCGTGTGTAATCTCCGAGGATGTAAGCCCTATATGCCTGGTAAGCCAGACATCAAGTTAAGGCACCATGTGTTATGTTGACAGG